>VZRX01001254.1:211504-275498 GCA_013398075.1 Notiomystis cincta
TGGGGACTGTTTTAAAAATTGGTTTTTTTTTTTTATTTTTTTTTTTTTTTTTTTGGTAGGAGAAATAATAAAATATTTTAGAAGGAAAGCTACGAAGTGACAGACTGTTGACAGGTCAGGATGGTCACTGCCCATCCAGGCAGTGCAGGTGGTAGCCATGCTTTGTGCCCCACTCCTGAACAAAGCTGATGCAGTTCCCGAGGCAGACATCAACCTCTGTGATCTCCTGTGTGGGAACAGCCGTGGCTGAGCTCTGAACCCGTTCCTGGGTTCATGTCTCACCTGCCTGACACCAAGGAAGGCTTCTGAAGAGCTTTCTGATTCTTTTTGTTTTCAGCTGTTCTAGATAGCTTGCTGGAACCCGTTGAATTCCCTTCTCTCCACCTGTAATTCTTGCTAAAGAATTGTGTTTGTAATCACATTAGGTGTAGAAGCTTAGCTTACCAGCAAAGCCTTGTTTTAACTACTTTCTACCAAAGCTTGTTTGCTTCCACCTTTGCAATAATCCAACACAAGCCACGTATTTCTTCAGAGACTGTTTGCCCCTGTGTTATCCTTTCCATAGCTGAGCAATACAGTGATTTAACTAATGCAATTGTATAACTCTGATCTGTTAAATGCTGCAGCCATTGGATGGTGAGCTTCTGTGCTCTGACAGTGCTATTGAGTTGTGCCACATTAAAAAAAAATGGGATTTTTAAAGTACCTGTTTCTCTGAATCCCATTTCTGCTTTAGTTTCTCTGGGGCAACTGCAGTAGAAATACAATTGCCTAATTTCAAAGTGTCTCCAAAATGGTACTGAACTGTTTTTATGCAGGGAAATGTGCTTTGTGGGCTAAGACTGGAGCATTATTGTGCTTAATATCAGCCATTGAGAAGAAGGACTTTGTTTCATGAGACACAATAAATGCAGGTAACTTGAAGAGGAAATGTTGAAAAGGGAGGAGGAAGAAAGAAATGGTTTTATTATAAAGCATTTTTATTTCTTGGGAGTTTTAGTAGGTAAACTGCGTAAGTGGCAGCTTGCTTATGACTTGGGTTTGGAACTGGTTCCCTTTTCTTACATTATGTGGGTTCTTTTGCTTTTTAAAATGCCCATGGTCTTCCAGCCTATCTCCCAACCTGGCAGTGATGTTTATACTACACATTCTTCTACTGTTTTGTGCAGCCAGTGCTATCACAGCTACGCTGAATGAGGTTCCAGCCTAACTACAATATTAACCCTGCAAATCTGTTCATTTTCTCTCAAGCAGCCCCAGGCAGGGTGTACAGGAGAATGTGTCCAATTGAAAAACTATGACAGACTCGGTGGTGCTGCACTGTGCTAAATTGCAAGAGAGCTGTATTTTTTCTGCCAGAGAGGATCCTGTAAAGGGACATGCTGGTGTCCGTCTCATACAAGTTACAGAATTTGTTTTTCATTTTAGTCTCAACTTTCATTGATAATTTTATCTTTATTTTTGCCAAACTGTTAGTCTGCTTTTAAGCACTGAAATGTGTTCTTCAGACCTACTGCTCTTCTCCTGCTAATTGTCCAATGCGTGTTCCCCCCACCCCCAGTTTGTATCAGTCCTTGACTTCTTACTTTCACCTTTGTAGTTGTTGTTTTTAATTTTTTCTTCATTATTTTACTAAATACCGCTCTGCAGATCAGTAGCATCTTGGGTGGTGGTTGTACCACATAGCATTTGTAGCAGACATTAGTTTTGCATAGCGTGTGTACCTTATTTTGTCTGGACTTGTCTTCTTTGCGCTGCAGGCACCTCCTCCAGCAATTGTAGTGATTAAGCCTGGTATTTCTGCAGATTTATATTAACTTCTGCTTATAAAGAAAGGGAAGAAACCCAACCCTTCCCCCCCCCCCCCAACATCTAAACTAGATGTTTTTCTTCATTCCCTTCGTTTTTATCAGTATTAGACCTAAGCTCACTTTTGTGTATGGAAGAAAATTAGTTAAGTACCTTGTGGTTTATAGATGCCTTTTGTTACATATTACTGGGATTTATTGTGCAACGATGGCCTGTAAATCATTTCAGCCAGACATTTACCTGGCTCATGTTGCCCTTATGGTTTGAGTCTTTTAACAGCCATGAAAAATGGAGAAGCGATGTTTTTGGCGGCGGCAGACTTTGCTCGTCCGAACGCCCCGTAACTCTCTCTCTCTCACGGCCGCGCTCCGCTTTGCTGAGGTTTGCTGCCTGGCTCTGAGGAGATGTTTACAAGGAATCCATTACTTTGTGCAGCTGAAAGACAGTGTTGAAAGAACAAAGGGAGTTTTGTGATGAAGTGTATCTGACTTCTCGCTGCTTTGCTTACCTTTTAAATGTAAAACGCAGTCATTTGCAAGGGCTTTTAGTTCTCAGGGCATCCCTATAAGATTCCACCCCGTGTGGAGCTGTCCTTCAGTCGAAAGCGGGGTTGTCTCAAAACCGCTCTCGAATGCATTTCTATTTTAATCCCCAACTTTGCCTGCCGCCTGCCTTCCTGGCTCCAGCTCACCGCCCTGCCCTGCCCCGCCCGCTGCGCGCAGGCGGCCGCTGCTCCGTGCTGGCGGTGCAGCGCTCCCTTTGTGACTAAAAGTTGGTTTCATCAGCAAAGCGCCGGCTCCCGCTCCGCGCTCACGGCTCGCCGGCCTCGGGAAGCCGCTCAGACCTGCAGCCTATGTGGGGCACGCGGGGGCAGCTGTCGCCATACGTATAACTTTTAAATGGAAAATGTCTTTCTCAAAGGCTGTCGATGTCCAGTGGTCTGCAGTCCATGAGCAGTTGACTAGTCCAGGTGTTTCTGCTTCTGTTCCTGTGCTATGTGAATTGGGAATTCAAGAGAAGAGTGTGCAGGATGGAGGAGTTGAGGGTTTGTATTTCTGTTCTGGTGGTACGGCAGTGACGGAGGGCTTGGGAAGGAACAGAAAGTCTACCTGGGATCGTCTTAATTAAGGGAAATACTGTTCTCAGTCTTTTTGTCTGCATCTCTTTCTGTCAGTGCTTTTATCAATTCTTAAAAATGAGAATGACCCTTTTTGTTGGTATGGGTTGACTGCCGCGAGTAGTATTCAGGAAAAACTTGTTTTATTGAACGTGATTTCTACTTTGTGGGTTTTATCAGTGCATTTTGCCCCACTCATTTAAAATGTAGCCATTTCAGAGTCTTGGAGCTGGGTTCATTTTATAAACTGCTGAATATTTGTCTGTGCTTTACTAAGATAAAAGTCATAATCTGAGACTATGAGATAGTCCTATTGATTCAAGACTGGGGGTTTCTGTAAGGTTTTTAAGGAGATCATTAACCCAGGTCTATCTTTTCACAGGACAGTCGGCCCAATATGTCAAGACCTCTGATCACTAGATCCCCTGCATCTCCATTGAACAATCAAGGCATCCCCACTCCAGCACAGCTCACCAAATCCAACGCACCAGTTCACATTGATGTGGGTGGGCACATGTACACCAGCAGCTTGGCCACGCTTACAAAATATCCCGATTCCAGGTAACTTTAAAAAGCTTCTTCTGCATGGCAAACTCCTTTTCTTCCTTTTTGTGCTTCGACATCCTGGGACTGTCTCAGAATGATGAATTTAGCTCCTTTTGTTTCAAAATTAAATTAGCTTTCTTTGTTAGTAGGCACTTAGAGACTTACTTTTCTTTCCCTGCTCCACTGTGTTTCTGACAAATGGCACTTCTGCAAATCCTGATGTGTGTGTACTAAAACAAAGCTGATAGTAAAGAGCACTTACTTTCTACTACCTAGGATTCTGGGTTTATGCCAGGGCACCCATGCTGTGGTTTGTTACATTCAAAAACTGAAGTGATACTGCATTTAAGCCCAAAGGTGGGGTTGTTGGGGTATTTGTTTTGTTTCTTTTGGAACAGTAACCACTCTCCTGTACTGTCAACATGCCATCTCAATGTGTCACTTGAGGCAAAGGCAAGGTTGAATGAAATAAACTATAGGACAGTATTAACTGAACACTTTTCATAGAATCTTAGGACTTTTCAAATAATTAGGCTCTTAACTCTCACGTACCTTTTGAATGAAATGTTTGCGACTGTGGTAGCTCACTGGCATTAAGCAGTCAGAAAAGTGCTGCATGAGTGAACAAACAGCACACGTAGAGTACATAAAGCAAGAGTGCATGTCTAAGAGTGCATTTAACAGTGTGTGTGGGCATTACCTGGTGGTGGTGGCAGACAAACAGTGTAGGGTGCTGTAACTCTGAGGGTTGGTTATCAGACATCAGGTGTTCATGGGGTCCACTGTATAAATCTACACCTTGCTGATCCTGCTCTAGAGGGAAGGCAGTGTTCCCACTGTGTTCTCTCCAGGCTGAGGGGGCAGATTTTCAGTTTCTTGATCCCACAGCTCTTTTTTGCCTTTTCAAAGGGCACAAAGCATGCTTCATGGGATGTGACTTCGTTCAAAGCCTGGGTTTCACTTGCCACTACTGCCTCTGCAGCATCGGCTCGCAGTGCTAGGTGGGCTGAAGCGGTGCTCCTGACACGAGGAGCTGACAGGGCTGGAGGAGGACAGCTGTACATACAGCGAGGCACATGGCCTCCTTATGACAGCCTCCTCAAGGAAAACCCAGCAGAGGGGAGCAAAAGAAGCCATGCCAAAGCCTGGGTCTGCCAGGAGAGATTGAAGTAATGTCTGGGAAAACGTGAACTGTTCTTCGAAAACCAAATCTGTTGTATTGGGGATTTTTTTAGAAGCTGCTTGTGTTCAGCTCCTGGTAGTTGTGATTACTTAGTGGGATTTTTGGTAGTTGGAGCAGTGATGGTGTCTGACACCGTTGTGCATGCAGAATGAGAGGCTGCTGTTTCTGTTTGCATGTCAAATTCACAGAGAGAGTATATTCAAGTGAAGAAACACTAAAATGTCATTCAAAAATGTGTATGGTGCTGGTGGAATTTAAGCTTAATGTATTCTGTGCTCACTTGAACCATTGTAGCACTTGAAAGTGAAAGCTATGCCTGTAGTATCAAAGCCAGTTTAATAAATTAAACATTTTAAAAGCTCTTCAAACATAATTTAAAGAAAACCCAAACTCTGAGTTATAGTCATTCTGTTTCAAGTCGTTCTGACATGTGTTTGTGTTTCAGTTCTGACAGTGTCTTTTGAACCTCTTGATGAGTGAATATTTCCAGCGTAGCTGTTAGAACCTGGAATTCCCAGCCACTTCCAGAACTTGAGAGGGTTTTTAGCATTAGCAGCTTCAAAAGAGCAATTATTAAACTCGTTTGAATGTCAAGACAATGGCATGAAGCAGTATGCCAGTAATCATGATATAGTTGTTTGGGTTTTGTCTGAGATTTTGCCATCAGGTTTTTTTTCCAGTGGAGGGTTGGGATGTATGTATGTGTGCATATATATACCTATACATATTTATATAGAGTGAGTGCTAGGTAAAAATTATCCAGTAATATTTGGACATTAATACAAATTGTTTCTTGGAGCCTGACCTGGTCAGTTTATATCTAGCTAGGCTCTAACTTTGTTACTCAAGTTTAGCACAAGGCTTTTGTCAACATTGCTTATACGTTTCTTTTCCTGCCAGTATCACATGTGTGAACGATATCAAAACTAAGGGAGACCTCATAGATATTTTTGGGCCAGTAGAAACCTCCTGAGACTTACTGTCATATGAAGTATGGTCTATGAAAAATAAGGTCTTGATTATCTTGCCTGAAAGAGCACTGCTCCAGGGATGAGTCAAGGCATCGGTTGCAGGCTCCAGCAGGTAACAGGTTGAGACACGAAAGTCATTAGGTTTCTGACTCGTATTACATGTAGTGTAAGGGCCAGAAGCCTAAAATGAACCTTTCATCTGTGGGCCAGGTACCAGAGTCATCTTTCTTTGTGAGATTGGAAGGGTGATATTCAAACCAGCAGCTTTGGAGTCACTTTGACTTGCTGCTGTAAGGGAGACCTATTCTGATAGAGCAGTCTCTGCTTTGGAGCAAGTGTACTCTTCCTTCTCCTGTTGGGCTCAATTGCATCTCATCTTGTACCTCGCTATTTTCTTCTTCCTGGACAGTAGAGTATGAATTGGAAAGAGTACTTTAAAAAAAGAGTTCCTTAAATGATATCGGGTAAAGACTTGTAGCTTGAAGGGATCATTTTCCATAATTCTTCTGTTAGGTTCCCCAACCTGGTTTGTGCCTTGACATGTAAAATACCTACTGACAGATACCTATTCATTCCTCCAAAGAAACCTTGGTGTGACTGTTAAAGTCTGCTGCTGCTGCTGCTACTGCTGCTGCTGCTGGATCCCTGCCCTTTGCTTTGGAAAGACCATTGTGGGCTTCTCTCAAATGCTCTTGTGCCTGAAGAACTCAAGGAATTAGAACCAATCTGTGTTTTGGTCAAAAGCTGACTCAGTGAAGCAATCTGACAGACAAGCAGCTTATCTAATAGATGGTTTGAATTGAGTAATCCTAAAATTACAAATTCTGAAGCTGAAATAATGCTTTAAAAAGCCCTCAAAATTAATTTAAAAATCTGATACCATATAATTTGAAACAGCTCAGCTATAATCCAGACTAGGGAGAACCTATTATTTTCACAAGGAAAATCCTCTATGATACTTTAGCTCATCAACAGGCTTCAGGTTCTCCCAAGAGACCAGTGAGACCACACCTCAAACTTGGTCTCATGGAGCTCAATAATACAATTTGCCAGACTTAGGCTTCAGGAAGAGACAGTTTGAATCAGCATATCTACCAAGAATACCTGATGTAAGGTCTCTCTGCTCAAATAAATAGCAATTTTTTTCTAAAGTCTGAGGAGGGAGCAGGTGTCCTTCTTATGTAGCTGTCTCCACCAAGACTGTAGATCTTGGTGCATTCACCCCTGCACAGATTGTACAACTTTTGGTTTACTTGAAGGTTACCAGATCTTCAGGTTGGTATCTGGCAACACAGAGCTATCTGTTAAAGATTTGGGCACACAAATTTTTGTTCTTAATTGCTTGGATCTTGCAAATAAAGTTTTTTTTAAAAGTTGTTTTCTCTCCTCTGCCAGAAAGTCTAAGGAGAACGTGTTGAGGTGTTAGGATTTATGATTGTGAGGAGAGGAAGCACTGGCCAGTTAGCTTTGATCCTTTAATCCAAGCAGCCTACTCTCCTTCCAATGCATTATCATCTTGCAGTAGGATTGAATCCTTTGCTTGGAGTCGGCATTCCTGCATCTCTCAGCCTTAATGCTGTCTGTATGGCATCTACCAAAAGTTATTGTGTGTCAGGCTAAGACAACCTCAACTGACTGTCGGAGCTGAATGGGAAGATGTTTAACTTTGATCATACAAGCATCAGCTCTCTGATATCTCTGCTATCAGCAATATCAGCAGTGTTGTCTATCTCGTATGTTCAAAGCATCTGAACTTTTAATTAGTTCTGTCCCTGTCATCTGGTACAAATATTTGCATAACACCATGTCACTGGATTGCCACAGAATGGGAAAAATTCACTTAAAACCTTGTATATGACTTTGTAGAACCTCTTGGAGTATCTGTTTGCGTTGCTACCTCTCCCATCTTGAGTTACTCCCTGCATATGAAGATGGATTCTTCTTATACAGTATTTCACAATCCTTCCAAATTTCTGCCCAGGGCTATTTCAGGTTTTCATATGAACCAATCCATTTGTGTCCCAGTTTTCTTACCCAATCTTCACTCTCAGCCCTCAGGGAAATTAAATTTCACACACTTGGATCCAGTTAGGACACTGGCATTTTTTATTTTTTTTTTTTATTGGTAAGGGTTTCTTTTGCATTAAGAGCACAGAATCACTTAGGAGAGCACCCAGACTGTCCTTGGCCTTTTTTGACAGTTTGCAAGAAACACTTATCCTTCACAAGTTGTGTAGGTAGACTTCCAAGGACATGCTATGAATCAGGCAGCACTGCTTGCCTGTTTCAGAGCTCTGGCAGTTTCTGTTACCAGTCCCCAGGTGCAAACCAAACTGACCTGGCCCTCAGTTGAAACTCCTGCAAATTGCAGCACCACACTGGAGATTTCCATCTTGGTAGGAGACCTGCTGAGGTGAGGGAGGTCTGCACTTTGCACAGGCCTCCCTCTGTAACACCTCCATGAAAGCAGCCCTGTCACAACTTTCCTACTCACCTTGGAGAGTGCCTCTCAAACTGCTCTAAGTTATGCTAAACTTAAAGAAATACAAAATTTTCTAACTAATGAGCATTTGGTGATTTGGGTTTTTTAAGGAAATATGGAGAGAGTGGGTGTTACTGCATCTTTATTTTCACTCTCCTTATTTGAATTTATCTGAGATTTACATCTCTATCTGTATCTTTCTAGAATAGCAACATCAAAGTCTGATGAGGTAGTAGTTCTTAAATCAAGGTGATACTGCAATAGTGAGACTACAGGAGGCTTGTACTTTCTGAGAGCAAATATTGTGTAGCAAGTTCCAAAGGGCAAGCTTCTGTGAAAGTTTTCAGTATTGCTGTAACCAGCTTTGTCTGCTGTATTAGCACGAATGGTCCAGGTCACAGCTTTTTAATATTTTGTAACATTCCTGGCAGGAGGGAAATAGGCAGAAGAAGTTGGCAGAGTTATCTATCCTGTCTTACTCGTCTCCTTATTTACCTTTTATGTTTCATCATTTGATTGGTGCATGGTCTTGTGGCAAGGAAAAGGGAGGGCTTGGGATAGGGAAATACATTGACCCTCACTGACCTGTTCTGTGACCCAAGATAACTGATTTAACTTTGAGCTTCGCTTGCTTCCTACCAAGGTTAACAAAAAAGCAATTTGTAGAGTGCTTTGGGATGATGATTGAAAGTGTAGAAGATTACTATCTCTAAGCATAAATATTTATAGATCCAGTAACTGAGAGAGAGGTTGATGATGTTGGTATCATCACTAACATGTATTAGTAAAAAACAAAATGTTGATTGATGAGGACCAGGCTCAACACAGTCAGGCAGTACAGTTGTGTTGGTTAGTGTAAATACATATACAAACTTGGAAAGAAAACAGAAACAAAACTGTGGATGATACTATACTTTATGCCTATTTAAAGAAATTCAGAGAATTTACACAACTAATATTTTAAAGAGAACTCTCTCACAACACACATCTGTCAATAAAGAGCTCGGAGGGGTATTTTCTGGTCCTGGCTGAACCAAGATTAATTGTAGCTCTAGGTATATATATTGAACTTAGGGTATATATTGACCTCATTTTGCCTCAATTAATGATCACCACAGGTCAGTCATCACTGGTGCCTCAGTAGAAGCAAATATTTTTCAAATCGTACTCCTGTATATGTTTAACTTGCAAGGTCAGCAAGTTGCTGCTGTTGCTTGTGGCTACTGACTGGTGAAAGAAATAGCACCATCAGATTAGCAGGTTCTCCCATCATGTGGTCAGTAACTGGTGGTGAGTCATCACTGAAAGGGGCCACAACATTGATGTCTGTCTTCCTGTTCTAAATGTCAATAAAAATGGGCTTATGTGTATTTACTTGGAGAGTAAAAAGCAGTGTCCTGTAGTTGTTCAATGCTTTTGCACTCAAATATGTAAAGTGACAGTGCAATCAAGATAGTGGATTGTTGGAGAGCTCTTTGCACATATGCAGACCCAGAGAAAGTAGATGTGCAGACTTGATGCCAAGGAAACATGTTCAGATGAATAAGTGTCTACATTCAGGGGTGTTAGAAAGCTAAAGGCTTCAGCTCCTTACTTCTGAGGCTAGTGATCCTCAGAAGTAAAAATGATTTTTCTTGAGGGGAAAGAAGAAAATCCATAGCCATATCACCAGTGTATAGATGCCTTTGCCAGTTGGTTTATGTGAGTTTGTAGGGTTTGGATCAGCCTGTAAGTCGAGGAAAGGGGAGGTTTTCAATAACCAGTTTAAGGGTCTGTGCTTTGAGAAATCATTTGATTGCAAAGGCTGTTGGTGGCTGGAAATTTGTGGATGAGAACCTTGCAATGTTTGCATTTTTCTACTCAATATATGGTTTCATAAGCTAGACTGAAGGCATCCAAGTATTTCTCACTCTGCATGACCAATACCTGTGAAGATAAAGCAATATTCTGAGTCTCTAGGTTTTGTTGACCTAATAAGAAGAATCCCATTAAAAACTGAGGTGGCCCTGAAGTATTCTGCTTATTGGTCACTTCTGATAGGGCCCAGGTACGAACCGTAGTCATGAGGTTCAGTGGTTTGTTTTGCCTTTTGTACATACAGAGATTCCTGACTGCAAGGAGTGTGTTAGCAGAAGGTTCTCATTCTGCTCCCACATAAACTGTTTGTACTTCATTGGTCTTTCACAAATTGCAATGTAGTTGCTAAGCAAATTGGCATCTAGTACGTACATAATTGCAGAAGCAAACAGTTGGCTTCCAGTTTTGCCGTCAACACCCGGCCACCTCTTGGGTGTGTTTGAAGCTTTAGGATATAGATTCTAACTTCTGGCTTACATCTTTCTGGTGATGATCAACCTTCTGGCTGGGTTTCATGTATACAAGTATGCTTGCCATTTGGGGATGTATTTGCAGAGGTTGCATAGGAAATGGTGAAAACTGCTTAGAACTCAATGGTTATCTGCAGTCATTTTAATGCAAATAAGGCACAAATGTTGTGTTGGCCAAGGGAATGTCACCAGTTCCTGTTATGTGAACTTTTCCTGTAACTTAACCAGTCTGCAGTTTATTCAAATATCATAACCAGACAAGTGTCATCTGGCAAGCTTTATTTCTGCTTTTGTCTTTTGTTCTCAACCTTTCTTTGCCTTGGTCTACAGCATGCAAGACGTTGATGTCTCTGTGACTCTTGCCTTTCAGTATCCTTTTTGCTGTCCCTGTTCTGCTCTGAGCATTGACCCTACTTCTGTCAGCTGAGGTCCCTCATTGCTTTGTCTTCACTTCTTTTTCGCACACACTTTTCTATCTCTGTTGGAAGGAGCTGGAGCTCACAGAGGTCACGAGTGATCTTTACCTGACCAGATCAAAGCACGTTGCTTGCTTGCTTGTCCTTTTCCCACCACACATGTATGATTTTTGGCTCTTAATAGCCTGTTAATAGTGAGATTTCTTTGAGTAGGTAGGCAGCCAGCATATTTTACACATATCTGCTCTTAGTGACATCAGTTGAGAGATGCTCTGAGACTCATTCACACTGATCTCTTTCATTGAGTCTTTGAGTCAGTAATCAAATAAATTGTTTCTAGCCCCGATGTGTACATTAGCTTGGGTCTGTAGCACTCTTCCAGCACAGTTGTGTCTGCACCTCATGTGGACAATTTTCTAGGCACTTTCAAGGCATTTTCTGCCTGCTTCAGAGAGCCAACGGGCTTCTGCAACCGTTTGAAAGCATTTAAGCTGAGCTTGTATCTGCTTCTTGTGGATTGCTTTGTAGGGACATGCCTTTAGGAAAGCAGTGGGCTCACAGTCACTTTCCTATCCAGTCCTTCCACTGTGCAGCACCGTGTGTGTAGACACTTGGGTAGCTCAGGTGCTCAAAGCAATATAGCGCGACGCTCCACCTGGACTCGTTTTTCCTGCTTCCAGCAAACTCAGCTGTGCCACGTCTGGTACCCAAGCTAATTACTGAAGACCTATCTTTCCTATTTCTTCACACTGCTGCATTTTGCAGAACAGGCATTTGGTGAAGGAGAGCAACACTGGCAATTCAGTTTCTGTCAATCAAAAACTTTCTCTTTGCAAAGGATTTAGAGAGGTAAAAGGGGAGAATAATAGGAAGATGCAAGAGTTTTGTTCATAAGATGAGATAGCTGAGCAAAGCAGTGTTAAAGGCATTGAGGTATGCTCCAGCAGTTCAGCAATTTATAAAGATAAATTCTACCTCCTAGACCTCAATGGGGTTTTCATGTTAAAATGTGAGAAGCCTGTCAGTCAAATGATAGACATAATTGTTCTTTAAGTGGCCTATTAACATCCCATTCCTATTAATTAAAAATTGTATTTACGTTCTCGTGCAGGCCGTATTTGAATGGTAAATCTCTTTCCATATGAGGCATCCTGCAGGTGAAAGGCTGTCACAAGCTGTGTGACACACGTGAAACAGGAGTGATTGAAGTCCCAGTGCAGCAACATGTGGCTTGCCTTGGGCTCCCTGCTGACACAGAGGGAGATGGAGGGATAAGCAGCATCTCCCAGGACCACACCCAAACCCTTTGCATTCCTTGCCTAAGACATTGCTTGTAGTTGCTTATTGAGGCATAGAAAGTTATAATACACAGCATTTGCCATAAGTGTGTCACTTCAGAGCAAATGATGGATTAGGTCCTTCCACACCCCAAAAGTTGTTCTTTGCGCTGTAATTAAAAAATAAATGTTGCAATGTCGAATTGGAAATATTTTGTGCCGTACAATAAATTTGTTTTGTTAGGTTGCCTGGATGTAATTGCAACAATGTCAGTGCATTAAACCCCTGTCATGGTTTCCTGCCGCTACGCCAGTGCCAAGCACTGCTTTGCTTAGCAGCTCTCTTGCTGTTTATCCCCATCAGCCCTGGTGATTATTTTGCTTCTGTGAAACTTTTTTTCCTATTTTGTTCCCTGCTTGCATACTATAAATTACAGCTCTGTTCGAGTGCTAACCACAAATCCCAAGCAGTGGGAAGCTCTGCCCTGGCAGAGTGGCTCAGCTGGGAGCTGGTTTCGGGTTCGCCCGGACTTGTCGGTGATGGAGGGGAAGAAGGCGCTCCTAACCGTGACGGTCTGCTGGGCCCCTGCTACCCATCTGAAAATTGATCCCTCTTAAACAGTTTAGAGGACCCTCGGGGTCTTGCAGCTTACATAAAAAATGAAAGCCCTTCCTGTCTTAGAGCAGTGCAAGCAGTCAATACAAAGGAGAAAAATGATCTTTTAAGTGTATCCTATTGAATCCATTATCTCGAGGGCCCGTGCTTGATGCTTCATCAAAACAGCATCGTCTTGGTGATACATGGGGGAGAGAGTGAGGGGGCGTGAGGGGATTTCAGAGAAAATGCTGCAGTATTCTCAGTGCCACAGGACAGGCTAAATATGATACAAGCCAGAAAATGAGAGCTGCAGAAAAACTGATATGTTCCTCCCTATAATATACTGAATTTAGCATGTTTGAAACATGCTGAAAATCCTGAAAATCATTCAGGAAAAGTTTTGAATGTTTCTTTTGTAGGTATGAAAGTCCTGTTGGGCATCTTTTGTTTTCAATGAGAATATAAATCTGTAGATTTTTTTTTCATTACAATTATAAAGAAAATAAAGGAACAAACAAAAATCAGTGTTTGTACCATCAACACATTCTACCCTTGTTGTGGGAGGTCGTGAAAGGGTTGAACTATCATTACCTGAATTGGTGTTGAATTTCTAGTTTTTGTGAGCAAGTCTCAGGATTGTTAGTTTTTAAATGCTGACGTTTTAAAAATCTTTTGCATGCCTGTACTAATGATTCATATGTTTTTCTTAGACTAGCATGAAAGGAAAATCATTGACTTCTGTTGTTCTGAGTTTGCAGTATTTACAATGGCACAGTGGTGTTTTTTATCAGATTCTGAGGGTAGGAGCTGATCTCTTGCTGTCGGTGTTTCCTTACTGAAAAAAGTAAGAATGTTGCTCTTTCGGTAGATTATAAGCAGTAAAACAGAAGAACTGGAATTTGTTTTCAATAACCAGTAGCATCAGTAATTCAGAAATACTATTGAGAAAAGGTGTATTTTTGGAATAGAACAAGAAAGAAACACTATTTCTGAATGTAACTGAGCTGTCAAGCACACATCCTTTGGGGTGTCCTCCATTTCCTTTGGTGAAAGCCCAGCTTAAATAAACTGAGCAGTAGGCAGTGGGTGTGTGCCTTTGCACAACAACATACACCTAGATGCTTTGTTGGCCAGGATGATCCCAAAGGCAGAGCGCTGTCAACATTCCTAATTGGTTATTACCCAATAACACACACCCTCCAGTGTCTTGGGACTACAAAACACTTTTTACCTAGCCTTCCTACATGAATAATGAAGCACTTCAAATATTCATCCAATTATAGTCAGCCTCTCTCTTGGCTAAGGATTGCCAAATGCAATTGGATATACTTCTGACATAGAATTTCAGGCTATATCTATGTTGGAAGGGTTTAGTCATAATTCTTGACTTCTGGGGAGAGATTAGATAACACCATGATGGTAATTTCTCCAGCCTCAAAAGCTATTGTTTATTCACTTTTGCTATGAAATTCTAGTTTAGTAGCGGTATAATGTGGGAGTTTTAGGAATATTTATTTTCATTTTATACTTGGAGCTCGTCACATGACACTGCTCATGCTTGTTTGAAACAATGAGATGTTTTGCTTTTTCTCCAAGTGCTGTGGCTACATCTGCATAGAAGTGAAGTTGCCATCAAGCATGTGGAAAGAAGTTAACATGCACTTTTCAAACATGTTGGCTGTATTTATGTACATCTTATATTTTTTCTGAATATTTTGCTGCCCAGCACAATTGACTCTGATGTGGCAGTGGCCGACTTTTAAATATGATTTTCTCATGCTTGCTAACATTTTTGAAAACAATGTCCTTATCCTTTGCAGCATATGAAGGTTTAATTTTGCTTCACTAGCTTCTCCTGTGTATAAGCTCCCCTGAGTGATAATCTTCCCTCTGGCCCTTCAAAACCTGATGAAGGTGATGTTTGATACCCCTGCTCATGGCAGCTTCCAGCCACAGTAATGCCATAGGGTTCCATCGTGTTGCCACAGAGAAAAGCCCAGTGTCCATCTTTGTGGTGCACAGGAGATGCATGAGTAGGGAAGTGGTGGCAAATGTTATTCTAGGGAGATACAAGCTGGCAAAACAGTGGCAGGTAGGATACCTGCTAGCTTATTTCCCCTTTGGAAGACCTTATGGGAAAGAGAAAGGAGAAAAACCGCTGCTTTTTTGCAGCTGAAGCGTATTTGGAGGGTCCACTTTTCATCAGGCATTCTCATTTTCCCAGTTTCTAATACTGCTGTCTCATAAAGCTGGGCCTTGGGCCATGCCTCTCATACTGGCCTTCCCTTGCTTAGTAGCTAACCTCGATAAACTCATCAGCAGAGCTACAATTGCACTTTCCCGCTCCCACTTTGGATTAATGGTGCAGCTCTACGAAACTGAATGGATGCTGCTCTCCAGACCACAGGGGTCTGATTCTAGGTGAGCATTTAATTCCCCTCTTGGGAAGTAGAAATAAAAGCCCTAATCCGGTATGTTTCATGCTTCTCTCTTGGGTAGGCTCAACAAAATGAAGGATGAAAAAGATGCTATTGGAAGTTGCTGCTGTCTGCTGTCATTACAAAGCAAAAAGCACTGGTTTGAAAATAGAAACAGCTAGTATGGGTGCAACTGTCAATTGTGTTTAGCTTCCACGTGGGTCAGTTTACTATTTCCTATTAAAATGCAAAGTAGTTCAATCAGAGGCGTAAGCCCTTCTCGCTTCTGTTTATTAATGAAATCTTGGAAACGTGATAAACATGAATGGCCCTGGGAGTGATGAAGAACATGTAACAGGTTTGGTACTGTGTAAAAAATGTAAAGCTGGCAGTGCAGTTCTTATTCAGAGAAGTCAAATGAGTCATGTTGTTCTGCAAACCGGAACCTGAACCTGCAGAAACTCTGCTGGGATGTGCCAGGCTGTTTAACATTGGGACAGCTCATCTGTGGCTCTTCTGGGAATATTTCTTCCAAGAGCCCTTTCTGTTGCTATGAAGGACCACAGAAAGGTCTCTGTCCCTTGACCTTGCATGCCAGAATATTTTTCTTTGCAGTGTGCTTCCACTGGGAAAGATGAGCAGTGATGAAAGCTTTATCAGTTGAAAATTGCAGAGGCTGTAGACAGAACAAAATTAATGGGGAGAAGTCCTAAAAACAGTAGTCAGTGAAATCTAGTCCAGATAAAGGTCAAGTTTGTTGTAGCATGTTGCTGACTAAATGCACATCCATCATAACAGAGAGTGTCTTTTCCTCACTGCTCTCCTAATATTATTCTGTAGTAACAAGACTTTGGTGATGGTAAGGCAGGTAGTGTGGAGGCAGCTGATGCTCCTGGTCAGAAGTGGCTCCACATGCTTCAGCAAGCAAGAATGTGTTCCTGTCAGCTTTCCCTACTTCAGAGTTGAGGTGAAGCTCCTTCTTTATCTTGTCTGAGTGTCTATTTATACTAAATAATAAGCCAGTGATGTGCTCCTAAAATTATATGTGGAATTTAATTCTGCCTGTGTTCACTGACTCTGAGGAGCAGACATGCTCTGTCTGACTTTGATCCTGCAAAGTAGCCTGAGCTGCTGTCCACAGTCATATGCTGGCTCTTTCTGTGCCCCTCAGTATTTGTTCAACAGAGGTTTCTCCTCAAGGATCAACCAACCCTTGAAGCACAGTGGAGAAATGCCCCTTCCTTTTGTTGTCTGTTGTGAGGCTCAGTTCTTGGTAAACCCTTCTCAGGGATCCCTGCAGAGCCGTTGCTGCCTTTGTGTTACCACAGACTCATCCTGCACTGCAGTGTAAATCCCTGGGGCAGATCTCTCTCTGCCAGAGGTCATCAAAGCACAGAGACAGTGCTTGGTGGCAATTAGAGGGAGCAAGGATGTCTTATGTGCCTGCACCCACTGTGGCTGGGGCTCTGGCTGGGCTGCAGGATTCAGGGATGGAGTGGGCACAGCTGCTGAGCAGTAGGGCTTGGGGCAGCTGCAAGCAAATGAGACCCATTGTCTTGCTGCTCTTGCTGACTGCACTGCTGCAGTATCTGTGGTAATATAACAGGTGACCTCAGGTGCCTTCTCCCTCCTGTTAAAACCCATCAGGGTGCTCAGCAGCAGGTTCTGTCTTCTGCTGGACAACTGGGCAGCCCAGGTCCATGTCACCTCCTGTCATTATTTGTGGGTAGTTGTCTTGTGGTATACACTGAGGGAAAAAAAAAAGATGTGCAAAAGTGAAGGGCCAAGGACTGCACCATAGGTTTCCATCCCAGGACTGTGAGATTAAAACAAATATAGACTTCTGTGCATAGAGTGATTAGCAAATATATAGTTTGGTGGTCTGACTTCCTAGTCAAAGTTGGTTGTTTTAACACATTATCTTTCTCCAAACTTCTTCCTTTCACGGTGCTAATTGGCTTCTGCCTGCTACTAAAAGAGGAGGTTTTCAGGAAGGTAATGGAAAATAATCCAAATCAAACTATAGCCCCAAACTGTTTGTTGCAACACCGGTGGCTTCTGGAGAGATGGGGCTTTGATGAAACAGTGCAGCTCTTGATTACCCTAAACTATTTTCAGTCGTCTGCACCTTTCGATAACGTGGTTCCGTAGATCTCCTGTAAAGATAGCAGAAAACAATTTATATCTATGCCTTGGGGTGATGAAAGAAAGAAAAGAAATCAGAAATCTACCAAGACACCTGGATTTCTGCTAAATTAAAATTTTATTACATTCATATATAGAGCAAAAAGCATTGGTATTAACTAAGTACACAAGTGGTGGGAATAATGCAAGGTGGTTGTAATGTGTTTTGTTCTCAATAGAGATGAGGAGAACTTTTTGAAACAGTTTTCAGTCTCCAAAAATGCCTGTATTGGAACTTGCATTGTTCTAAAAAACTGTGGCTTTGAAATTTAGTGTTTTTCTCAGTGAATTCTTAGCTTTTCTTTCTTCTTATTGTTAAGGGAATCCTTGTCTTTTGGCATATGTACCTGTGTTGGTTCTTGATCAGGGTTTTTTCAGTATTAGTGCAGGCTGCAACTTAATTTATTGATGTGAGGGTTATGTGGTGTTACCAGCATCTGGGGAAAAGTGCAGATGCAGTATGGAGGGACCCTTAGGAAATGGTGCTTTTTGTCCCTTCTATTAATCCAAATGTAGTTATATTTTGCTCTTTTTAGAGAAAAGCTTTACTGTTAATTGAATGAAATAATGAAAACCTACAAACTCAAGCAGTAGTCTGCTTCATCAGCAGCATATTTCTGCTAGTTTAAAAGCAATGCTCACCTTGGTAGGCATCTTCTTGTTTCTTAGCAGCCTGAAATCACCCCAGGAAGATTGTGACTGTTGGGTTGTGCTGGTTTCTGCCAGGGAGATCACAACAGATGTAAGACATACATCCTCACTGCTGTGAGTCCTCCAGACTGGGGGAGTTATGCTTGTTTGAGTGTTTCTCCACAGATCATTTCCCACCTGTCTGCTGCATTCAGCATTCATTAGCTGCCACGTGACAGAGCTGTGGCAATCCTTGGGGTGCACCATCACTGCTGCAGTGGTGCACACAGTGGAGTGAGACCCAGCCCCGTGGGGGTGGCTGCCCTCCCTGGGAGTCTGTCTGTCCATAGGCTGTAGCTGGATCCTAGAGTCAGCTCACTTCAACACTCTGCTGAAATAGTTGAGGCTGGCTGCCTGCATTTAGGAAGTGGGGCTCCTAAAATGCTTTGCAGTGTAATATGACTTTGGAAGTCACTCTTCTGTATTGCCTGCAGTGAAGCTGTAGCTCAGGAAGAAGCTAGGACCAGTCAGCTCCACTGTGTGAGGGTAACCTGAGCTGCAGGGTAAAAGAGCTCTTAAATTAAAAATATTACAAATTCCTGTACAATTTAGGAGCACTGCAAACTTTGGCTCTGAATTTAATACCATATAAATTTGTAATTTTTTATTTAATAGAACCTGATTTTTTTTTTAAATTGAAATGAGTGTCTGGGAAGAATAGTGTTAGATTTTGTTTAATATACAAATTTGGTACAGTTAGTTTCTGGTCATTTTCCTAAGTGGTTTACACTCACCTTGGGAAGCTAATGCCTGTGCACAGTTCCTGCTCAGGCTCTGTGGCTGCTCCAGCAGGGCACAAGCCTGCAGTAGTGTCCCTGTGCCATCACCCAGCACTTTGGGATGCCCTAGAGTATCTCAAGTGGCAACAGGCAGCTGAACCACATCCTGGATGTTGTTTATTAAAGGAGCCATGTTGTAACATTTACTTTTGTCATGTGGTATTTTTGCAGATTTTGCTCTCTACGGTTATGGTGTCATGTTTTCACATCCATGCATTAATTATTCCTTGCACCACTAGCTTATGGGGCTGTATTGCTTCTGTGCTGTGTCTCAGTTCTCTTCCTTCCTGCTCTCTCTACCTCCTCCACAGGATTGCATCTGACCTGCTGGTGGGTTTGGTGTGGCTGCAGGGATGATTACACCATGGCAGCATCTAATTTAATAAACAATAAAGCCACTGTTTTGTATATGTAAAGTTTGTCAATGGAAATAATGTTATCTGTGTGGTTTTTTATCCCTCCTGAGCAAAATGCTCAGGTGTGGCTTTGGCATTTCTAACCTGTGCAATAAGCTTTATTTATTGCTCAGAGCCACTGCCTAAGATGTTTTAGGTGGACTTTCCTGTCCTCTTAACTGATTAACACACAGGTTTTGTATGAACTGATTTGGTTAATGGTGTGATTTTTCTAGTTACTGAAGTGCATAAATCCTTTCAACCTCTAGCATGGAAATGATTAAACATGTAAATGTACAGGAATGAGTTATACGGGTATAAACACGTTTCTCTATGTAGACACTGGTGTGTCCACACTAGGAATCACAGCAATGTAATTGTACTTTATGTGAGTTACAGTTAATAAAAAACCAGCAGTGTATGGTCCTGGGTTTCTTATACTAAATTCTGTGCTATAACACCCATCTCTTCCTTGCCTCTGTTGTGTATGCTCTTATGCTATATGGATTGCCTTTCCAGAAGAATTTATAAGCTAGGATGTTAGTCTGAAAGTACTGCTTTCAGTCTAGGTAGAGGAATCTCTGAGCAGGTGGGCTAAATAAGTAGTAAAGGAAAACACAAATACTTGAGCGAAATATAATAAATGTGCTATTGAATAGCAGGCCTTGCAGCTTCCCTCATTGTAATTAAAGTAAGCTTTGTAGGAAAAGAACATTATTTAGGCAGACAGGGTGACCTTCTTTGTAGTTTTCATGGTATAACTGTAATAATACCATGTTCAATACATTTCCCTGCCGTTATGCAGAGAGATGTGTTGCTTATTTACTAAACATGTCATCAGCATCTCCTGTTCCTCCTCAGTTCAGCATGTGTCCCTTGGGCTGTATTTTCTGCATATTATTTGAGTCCCGCTCTGAAGAGCCATTCTTGCATGCTCTCTTTGCAACATTCCTTACTCTGGCACCTTCTTGCTTCACTCAAAGGACCTAAACAAATTAAGGCAGGTGTGTTTAGTGGTAGCATCACCAAAGAAATCTGGCACATGCTTGGATGGAGTTCTTTTTTCTAGGTCAGCCCCCATCTACCTTACCCTTGTTCCCTTCCTCACCCATTAGACCTCCAGCAGATGAAGCAGGGGTCCTGTGGGCAGCAGCCTGCTGGCTCGTCCCTGGCTTAGGTGCCAAGTTCAGGGTGCTGTGAGAAAAGAGTAGGTCATTAAAGACTTAGTCTAAAGTCTTTCACACAGAGGGAGGCTTGCAAATGTGACTTGCAGGAGGATCTCTAATATCTGACATATCTTAACTTGTGAAGCTTGTTTTGACTACCTTAATAGTGTTCTTTGTATGTGTATTTTTTTCTCCTTTGTCTATTTGTGTAGGGATTTTAAAAAGCAGACTGAACATCTTTTCCGCCTTCCCTGGCAAATTTGTCTTCTGACAGTCCAAGCCCAAGTTCAGCAGCAGGGTTGAGACCTGGTAATCTGGTTTACAGGCTTCTGCTGCACAAGCAAACAGCAGCAAATTGTTGTCCTCTGAGTGAACTGCACTTAAGAAGGATGATACAAAGTTTGTATGTGACTTTCATGGGCATTTATTGAAAGAAAAAGAGTGAGGATGTTTATGAATACTTCATTCTAGCCTCTGGAAGGTGGTGTTTTCTGGGTACACAGGCACAGACATAGTTAACATCTAAAAGTTTTAGAAGCACTTTGTGTCTCTGAATTTTATTCATTAATGGGAGGCTTTTACTTAGGCTTTAATGCAGTGGTGGCCTCTTTCTCAGGAAGCAGTCCCTGTAGGATCCCCCACAGAGCACACAGAGGTTAATTGTCCTGCCTTTATGGGCTGCAATGCAGGAGGAACTTGTGCAACTCTTCTTGCAAAGGGAAAGGCAAGTGTGTTCTTGTCCTGTCTATGGAAACGTGTTGTCCTTTCTCTTAGAGAAGGCAGCAGTTAACAAAACAATGAAGATGTGATTTCTTGCTAAGTAGTCAAAGTTGTGAAGATCTTGGGAACCTTAATTCATTATGATTTCATTGCCATGTTTGGCATTTATAGGGAAAGAGGTTCTCCAAGTAACATCCTAGAAAGGGGCAGAACTAGTGACACCTTAGAGCTCATACAAAGCATGTGTGTGCTGAAGTGGGGTCTCTGCTGGGTTTGGATGCAGAACTTGTTTTGCTGCTACTTTTCTAAGGCATTTCATGGAGAATCTTGGAGCATTTCCTGATTTTCAGTGATTCGTATGTGGAATTTTGATGCTGAGTCTTCTCAAGGATACAGAGGAAATACTGAGAGCTAAGAGTGGTTTGAATGAAATTCATGAAAGCTGAGGGGCAAACTTGATGTACAAAGGAATACATCAAAGGATTTCCCCCATTCTGAGAAGGTTTTTTTGTTGGTTGTTTGGATTTTTTTGAACATCATGGGTTTTGAAAGGGAAATGGCTCTGGTAGGTTTTTCCAAGCTGCTTTGACGGTGTCCTCTCTTTGTGGAGTCCGCATGAACAGGTTTATCAACAGGGATTTGAAGATGGGTATTGTTAAAAATCTTTTTATTTAAAAAAAAAACAGTTGACAGGCTCAAAGGAGACCGAGTTGAAACTAATGTATTTTTGCTTTTTACTTAAATGTGATCCTAAGACACAAGTTCCACTTTTTCACACTGCTGCCTGTGAAGGAGTTCAGTGTTCTGAATATATAGATTATCATGGCCTTTGGGATGTTGTGCATCCACCGGTTTACCTACTTTCTGGCTTTTGGTATTGAATGATAAACACTCCTGTTTGCTCCTATCCTCCATTATCTGCACTCACAGCCAACCTGACCATCTTAAACATGATTAAAATATAATTCAAAAGTTATTAGCTAATTATGACGCAAAGTACTTAATTTGCCATTGCACCCTAATAACTTAAAGGTACTCCTGATAGCTCAGTAATAACCATATCATAAGCAAAAGGACACGCTTGCTACTAACTTAATAGGCAGCTTCCCTCAAGATAAAACAAATAACATACCTCAATGAAATCGGATTCAAGCTTAGTAAAATCATCTTGGCAAGCAAAGAGAGTATTTGTTAATTTTTCTGTGAAATGTTATCATTGCCAAGAAAACTTGGTTACAAAAAACAGAGATGGCAAAAGTATTTGCATGAATAATTGATTTAACATTTCATTGGTTTAAGTGATTTTAGGAAAAGTGGTTTTGATATGCTCTGGAAAACTAGAAAGTTTTTAAGGACTTATTTGCAAGATACCAAACACTGTAGGAGATGTGGGCTTAAAGATTTGTTGACTGCTCTTCATTATATCCAGTGCATGCACAAGTCTGAAAAGAAAGAAGAGTAGAGATGGCATTTTAAAGACTAAAATCCTGGTGGTCAAGCTGTGGCCATGGACCAGTGGGTGTGCAGGGAAGGTCATGTGTGTAGTTCCTTACTGCCTGATGCCCTCACAAATACCTGGAGCAAATTGCCCCTGTGATGAGAGGGATGATGGCAGGTATCTGCAGCCTCCTGCCCTGCTCTGAGTCTCCATGATTTGGCAGGTGAGTCAGTCAGGGTGCTGGCTGCTCCCAGAGGTGTCTCAAAGTCCTAAAGGAAGAGAGGGGCTGTGACACTGGTAGCTAGACAGTGGTTTGGCTGACACGGTATTGAAATTGCTTTTAAAACACTGACCTGCCCAGCCTTGTGTGAAAAAATGCAGATTAGGGTTTCAGCCTGTTCCTCTTATCAGTCTGCATCTCTCTGGTACACCAGAGCAGAGAGAGAAGGAATATGGTAAACAGAAACTCCTGGCCCATCCATGGTCTGGGATAGGGCTCTGCTGGCCTCACCCTTGTTGCCATCTTGCAATGTGGGAGATGGTTTCCATCACCTGCATAAACTGTTCTCTGCTTGTGAGTCAACAGCTCTCTACATCCCATCCCAATTATTTATTCCTTTCTGTTCTAAAATGTCAGCACTTCTACAAGGGCCAGTTGTGTCTGGCTAGATGATGGTCCTGAGTTTGGGAATGAGGGTTTGAACATCCTGGGAGAAAGCTGTGACAGAGACTCATTTTTGGACTGGCTTCTGTTGAACATTGAGGCACCCAACACCCACCAGAGTGGCTGACTGTCAACCAGTATGTTCTGTACACCAGGGGAGTTGCTGGATTAGCTCTGTTTCATGGTGTAAGTAGTTCTGGTGTGAATCTCCTAGTAGCTAGGTCACCTGTTTAGCAGGGAAAATACAGGGTTTTTTTATTTTGGAGAAACTTCCTTTTCAGGCAGACAGAGATTAGGGTGCTTCTACTGGCTTGTGGAGCCTTAGCCATCCATGTTTTGATTGACCCCTGTGTTGCCTGTGCCCGATGTATCCACGTTTGTTCCGCTGTCATTACGATACATGTGTCTCATTCTCCACGCTCATCTGTGGCGTAGAAAGACGTAGTTTGCGCTCATGTCAGTAGCATTCCTGCAACATGACTACACACTGTTGTGCAATTTATACTTTTCCAGTTAATGTGTCAGTTGGTCCCTCTGGATTAGATCCAATGACTATTAGTTCATTTTGTAATATGTCTGATTTGCTTTCATCTCTGCTCCTGATGCTGCCTCTGATCAGGCAGGTTGTAGCAAATCCCATGTTTCTCTCTTTTTTCTTTCCTTTTTTTTTTTGTCTCTGATGCGTTCCCTGATGATCCCCTGTCACTCATCGTTTCAGATCCTTCCCATNGCTGCCTCTGATCAGGCAGGTTGTAGCAAATCCCATGTTTCTCTCTTTTTCCTTTCCTTTTTTTTTTGTCTCTGATGCGTTCCCTGATGATACCATGTCACTCATCGTTTCAGATCCTTCCCATCTGCTCCTCACGTGTTTTGCTCTGCCTTTAAGATTATTCACCCCTTTTTGTCTATCTCACTTCCTTCTAAATGCTTTATAAGCTCCCTGAGCTTGCCCCGACCTTTTCTTTTACTGCCATGCTGAAGTCACAATCTTAAGATGTTTGAAATCTTCTCCATGTAAATGATTCAGTTCTTAATCTTTAGCAAATATTTCCACAAAGGTTTGACATCTTTTTACTCAGTATTTGGCATTTATCTGTTCTTTAAAATGCCATGTAACTCTTTTTTTTAAATCTCATAAGAACTGATGTTTTAATACCTCCTCCTGTACATTCTTCTCTGTCATTTTGGCTTCTATATAAATACTTTTACTATAGAAGGTTTAATGAGATTTTAGGTTTTAATACATTTTTCCCCTGTTACCTTTGCTTTATAATCACTGTATTCATGCATCTTCTCATAATGTAGGAACTGTATGTGCCAAGGAATTCCTGAGACTCATGGACATGAAACCTTAAATTAAATGTAAGAAGAAAAAAGATAAGAACAAATTATAATAGCACTGAGAGCAAGAGATTACAACAGGGTATTTCGTTAAAATGTGGTTTTTATAATATATGTTCCTGAAAATTGCAAATGTATTCTGTTATGTTTATGAGCCAACTTTTGTTATGCAGAGCTATAAAGGTTGCTATGTATTCAGTCTCTATGGATCCAAATGATGTGAGGTATTCAAAAAAGAAAAGCAGGTTGGCACTGTCAAAGGAGTCCTCTGGAAAAAAAAGAATAGAAACCTCATCATTCTCCACTTGGGTAGGATAACATTTCTCCCTGGCATGGACACCTCTTCAACTGTTCTCGCTGCTAGGGGACAGTGCAAAATTATATAATTTAGACATACGAGGAAGTAAAATTAAATAGCCATGAGATGAGCATACCATTAAACAGATCTAATTTATAATGGGCTCTTATGCAAATTGCCTTTGAGCACTCAGTAAAAGAAAATGAAAAGAAATTAATAAGGACAGCTCAGACTAAAAAGTTGCAGAGGAAAAAAAAAGTAAAAGCCTGTTCCAGCTCACTCTCCGCACACTCCAGAGTGTTAAATAAGCATTCCCATTAGCCACATAAATACAATAATGTGATAATAAAACTTGCACTTAATTTTAAAGGACCAAACTCCTAATCACTTTGCCACAGTGGCTCCAACCAGATGAGTAAGGATTCAAATAGAATACCTTTACTCTTCCAGGTGATTCATCACTGGAGGGAGAGAAATGTGTTTTCATGAGTATTTTGCTCTTTGCTAGCTGCTGGATATCCACCCTCAGTGAAATCCAGGCAGTTACTTGCCTTGCCATTATCATGGGGTTGCAGGTTCCAGGGCATCACTGATACTCCTCCTGCTGCACAGGCCCCTCTGATGGGTTAAGTAAAAAGGACTTCACACCAGTTTTCCTCCCTTTTTGTTGTTCTGTGAAAGACATGGAGAGCAGGGAAATCTGACAGCTCAGAACTGTTGAAAGTAGTTTATTGCAAAAGATTTTGAGTTTGTTTGGAGTTTGTAAATGTCCTCTGATAAAGACGTTAATATGAGAAACAATATACTGAATATATTCAATTATAAGAAACCTGTATTTTCTCAGAGAAGAAAAAGGTTTATTTCTGCCTTAGTTTGAAAGTGATGCAATATTCTGTGTTTGCAAACATCAAGGCTTGCAGCTTTTCCATGTTCCCTGTATCCTTTTCATTACAGAAGGGCAGAATTTTAGCTCTGTCGAGTGAAGCCATTAAAACAATCTGCAGAACTCTGTCATTTTTCTTGGCATTAAGAGAGTTTTGCAATAGTTGACTTGTTTAATTAGTACTGGCCATCTTGTTCCTAATTATTACTGCTTTCCCACATTCTCAGCTGAGGCAGAATATACTAAAGTGAAGTCTTTTCTCTCTATGTGTATAATAATAATGTATTTAAATATTTATACAATGAGAGAGCAAGGTTATAAACACACTATATATACAGTCTTGCTGCAGACAGTATATTTTTTATACCTGACAAGCAGGACTTTTTTCTGAAGAATTTGAGAAATCCTGCAAGCAATGCCATCTTCCTGTGCTAGCTTTTTGGTCTAGAAATGCCAGTACAGGAGTGCTGATCTGTGGGAAGAAAGATCCATCCCTGTAGTATTTTATGGAATTAAAAGAAAGATCTTTTCCATTCCCTTTTACTTTTTCTCCAGTAAACAAGGGCTTGCATCCATACCTCGTTTGTGTCCTTACAGTAAAACCAAATTCTCTGATGGAAGCAGGGTTTTCCACTGGTTATATTTTAAACCCTTGAAGCATTCGATTTCTGACAGTGGAATATGATACTTAAAGCCACAGACATTAATTATTACCCATTGGAGGTCGCACTTTCAACCCATGGGACATTAATTTTCCTGATATATGGAAAATTCCAGCCTGTTAGTTTTAATTAAATATTTCAGAAGCACATTTTCTTATAAATGGACTACAGTTTCTTATCCTTTACCCTTGATATTTGGCTAATTCTGCATATAATTATCATCTTATTTTGCAAGCTTCCTTCAAAGCACTTTCCTGTTTCAAAACTCCATTCAACTGTTATGTATTTGTCAGAAAAAAAAAAAAGTATTTTTGCCAATCATCAACCAATGTTGTCAAGAAGATGTGAGGAAAAACATCTTTCAGGTTTTCTTGGGAAGCAAAATTATAATGACTTGCCAGTCCCTTCTTGTGCCAGCAAGGTGTCTCTTAATCATGTATAATCCCAGTGTGAGACCAAGCAGGGGTGCCAGCAGAGCTGTGGGTGGCAGGGAGGATGGTTATCAAATTGTATTGTACAGAGGAGATGACAAGTGAGGCACGAGAGAGAGCTTCCCACTGTGCCCCCAAGAGTACATGGTGAGGCTGGAAGGTGAGGATATTGTTCTCACATCCTGGCATAGCCCAGTCTCCTCTCCTGATGAGTGTAGCAAATGCAGATTAGAGCAGGACCATATCACCAGATTTGGATCCCATATTATCTCAGGTTTTTCTCTGAAGGCCATAGGAAGAAAGCTGGAATCTACATTTTTCCATCTGCAAAGGAAAAAATTTCAGATTTTGTTTACAAAAGTCTCTCTGCTGGAGGTCTACCCTCCCAATGCTGTTATAATATGTGAAAGTGTAGTTGTGTATTGCAAAGTGATCCTGGGAGGGGAGTCAGGAAGGAATTGGGACTTTGAAGTTCCTGGGATTTTGCTGCTGCTGCTGCTGCTGCAGAGCAACAGAGCACTAAGGCAGCACTTTCTGTTAATGCTTCCCGCCCATTCCCAAAGCCATCCAGGTCCCAGGTAGCACTCCCAGTGGCTGAGTGCTCTCCTCAGCATTATGGTTTTGTCAGAAGGCTCCATCCTCTGATACTATCTTGCTCTTCTCTAAACAATTAATAAAATGGAGACAAAAAGCCTAGAGGTTTAAAATATGTAATTATATAAGTAATTTAGAACTAGGAAAATGCTGCAGAAACCAATTACAATTATACATTTCAGTAATGACTGACTTGGCCAAATACATGTTTTGTGTGTGAATTCCATGATAAATTTGAAGATGACATGCTTGAGTATTAGGGAAAATTAATTCTAAATGCTGAGTACTTCCATATTAGACATAAAATGTGGCTCATACACCAAGTGAACAGGAGCCTGTATTACATGGGCTGTCGCAGCTTAAATTTTGAGCAGCAGGGCAGGCAGTAACAAGTCTTTGAGGAAGAAAGCTTGAATAGTTCAAGGGATGGCTTTGAAAAAAAAGGTGTTCTGTACCTGATCATGATGTAAAATATATTTAATTCCTTATATGTTACAGATTTCGTGCCACTTGAATTGATTCAGGCGTTTATTACAGAATTGTAAATGGCCAGCTGGGGTTAATGGAGTTTTATTTCTTTCCTGGTCTCCTCCCAGCTGGTGAGAAACTATAGATGAGATTTGTATTCTGTTCACAACTTATATATATACCTGCTCCAGGCATAGACATCATTCCAAACTCAATTTGGGTTGCCTGTGCCATTCTCAAAGCGAGGATATTTGGCTGTTGATGCAACACAGTGTACGGTCACCTGGAACCCTGTCCCTCTGCAGTTCCCTGAGACTGTGCTGCAAGGCCTGCTGCCTCCCCCTCTTTGGGAGCCACTTCTGTCTTTTGCCTCTTGAACCCCTTCTGGATATCCCCTTCTGCTGGCCAATGGATGGGGCATCTCTCAGCCTGGGACGCTTCACGCAGCCAGGAGGGCTGATCACCTCTGAGTGTTTGGTGGCTTTTTTTTTTATTGCTGGTGGTGAGGGGTTGTTGTTTATTCACTGCTTTTAAAACCAAACAAAAATAGTGTGCCATGACTGTTTGCTGTCAAAAAGTACTTCCACATTGCATGTACAGACATATGAACAGGCACACAAAATCAGACCTGCCAGTCAGCCCTGCTTATTTCGTTGGGAAACCGCCAGTGACTCAGGAGTGTTTTGCAAATGCCCCAGTGCAGAAACAAAACTTTTCATGTTACTCCGAGGGTTTGGTTTGGAGTTTTCAACCCTTCCTATTGCTCTAACTAAAGCTGGTTTGGGAGACCCAGACACAGAAATGTATGTTCACCCAGAGGTTGATGTTGCAAGACCTGTTGTCAAGCCGAGGCTCTCTAGGTGGCTGTGTGGTTCTGGTGGTCAGTGGGTGGTGTCTAAAAACGGAGACATTTTTCTATATTGAGTATTCTGATTGATACCTGCCACAAGCCCAGAAGCACTTAACTTTTACATTAAAGCATTACTTCACACTGAAATGCTATCAACTCTGTACCCCCATCTTTATATTACCACAATGTGCTGCCCCTCACCTCAGCTGCACCTGCCCTAGTGTTGGTTGCAGTAAATGGTATCCAGAAAGTGACCTGGCTTTAAAAAACAAGTGAAAACCAAGCAAAGAACCAAACCAAACTATTCCCTAGGTACAGTTTCCAAACTAAATCAAGTTCCTTATGCAGTGCTCTGGAAAGCAGAATGAGTCAGTCCAGGGCATTGGAGCATCTAGAGGGGATGGGATGTGCTGAAGGGGACAATCAAAAAGGTGTCCTAAATAATTGAGGGGTTGTTGTCATCTTATGAGATACAGACTGGGGCTGTGAGGTGGGTTGGAGAGGCTGCTGGCCTGGCTTTTTCCCTTCCACATCCCCAGCTGTGCTGCTTGGAACTTAATGAGGCCATGCTGGAAAATATGTGGCTTACACAGTGGTTGGAAAACCAGCGCTTTTCTACTGAAACAAAGCCACAGAGCTGCTTCAGTGAAGTTTGCAAGCGAGGGCTTTGTAGCATTGGGCCATTTGAGCAGCTCTTGAGCTGAGCTTGGTCTGACTCTGCTCCTTGTCTCTTGTTTCCTCTCCAGAATTGGCCGGCTTTTCGATGGCACGGAGCCCATTGTCCTCGACAGTCTCAAGCAGCATTATTTCATCGACAGAGATGGGCAGATGTTCAGATATATCTTGAATTTCTTAAGGACATCAAAACTCCTCATTCCTGATGATTTCAAGGTGAGATTTCAAGGTACTTGGGTGTTTTGCATGTACCTTGGTAAAGCAAGTATCTGGTGTGTAGTCAAAACAGAGCCCTGGATAGGGAAGAGGGACTTGCAGGGTATAGTGTTTGATTTCAGGATGGCAAAAGTAAGAATGGGGTTGCTAAAGTGGTGTCTTCTTTTCCTAGAGTGAGATCAATATTAAACTTTCCCCTCCTGGCTATAGTGGTAATAAAGCAACCTTGCCATATTTGATCTAGAGAAGTTAAATATTGTACCATACTGATGGAAACAGAAGTGATGTTACAATCTGCAACTGACTGATTGTGAGCTTTGCTGATTACTCGTCCTCTCATCCGTTTTTGTGCTTCCCCAGTGATTGCAGCAGCTCCAGTTTCCACTCCCACACTGAAATTCAGAAAATGGTGTGTGAATCACAGTATTGACAAAATAAACTGCACACATGGTAATATTTGGGCATTAAGTCATAGAATCTTTTCTCCCTCAGACTCTTGAATGCATAATGCAAGTTTAATTTTGGAGTTTTAGGGAGATCAGGAATAAATAGTTCTATGTTTATTATTTAAACTTTAAGAGCCTACACTTTTTTTATTTTTAGTTTTTAGTAACAAATTGAATTAGTGGTAGTTCACTTCAGACAAAGCCTACAGAGGCAGAGCTTCAAAATCCATGTGATATTTATCTGCTAGTAGGTATGAGGGTGTATATGTGGTGTCTGCAATCAGAACAGATCCTTGTCTTAATGATCACACATCAGGTGCACCTGGTTCACTGCAGGAAATGCAGCAATTGGGATTGAACAGGAAAGGTGATGGGTGATGAGGCAGGGATGGAGCAGTTCACACTGGTTTGCAGTCCTTTACCCCTCGTAGCTGAGACAGTTTTTCAGGCATTTGGGGCACAATAGCTGTGAGGTTGAGTTCAAGAGCTGCATTTCAGCAATCTTTGAATCATCTGCTGTAGACACATCCTTGCTGCTCCCATGTGTGACAAGGGTAGATCTCCCTGAGTAATGTGGGAGTTTGGAGCTAACAGATAAGCATCATTTCCTTCTTTTGAAGCCTCAGCATGGCTTTGTGCTGCTCTCGGCACATCTCCTGCAGGTAATCAGAAATACAGAAAAAGGAAAATCCACCTTTCATGCAATATTAAGAAATTACATATGTAGAGCCTTTTAAACACATAAATATACTGTAGCTGTGCTGAAATTAAAAATGTAACTCCTGGCAAGTTCACCCAACTGTGATGTTCAAAGGGGTGTCCTCCCCCGTTATAATTTAAGGTGTACCAAAAAACAGTGATTAAAATGAACAGTGTTTCTTGTTTCTTAGAAATACATAGATTACATTACTTTTTTGCTACACCATAAATGTAAACAGTATTTTTACTGTGATTTAGGTGTCCTCATCAAGTATTTGGTTTCTAGTTCAAATTCAGGACCATACTGACTGTTAGCAGGCTTCTCTTGTTGTCATTCTGTTTCTCTCTCTTCCCTAATTCTCATGTATCTCTTTTCTCTGTATAAATATTTTCCAAATGGTTTTATGCTCTTATACCTAGAAAAACAAGATTTTTTAAAAATGTTTTTAAATTTAAAAAATGGCAGTAGACAGACTCCACATCATCAGTTCTAAATTACTTCTGCACTGGCTATGCCTAGAAATGCATTCCCTCTGCTCTGGCATTTGAGATGATGTAGTAAACAATACTAGTGGCAAAATAGGGAAGTATTAAAAAATACTTAATTTTTAAAATACACTAATATGTGCAAACATTATGCAAATATCTGAATCATTTTACACTAACAACCATTGCAGGCTCCCTCATTTACATTCTTATACCTGTTACAATGCCTGCTAGTATTGCTGTAAGACACAATGGATCCTAGTGATGAATTTTCTGAATCCTGATTGAATTCTGTTCCATCTGTTCAATGAGATCATTATTATATGACATCACTGTGGGGATAAAATATGGGGAAAAGCAGATTTTTTTTTTTGCAGAAGGGAATTGAGCAAGCATAGCCTTTCTCTACCCTTACAGTTGCTGCTGTACTCACTGTGTTTCAAGTGGCTGATGGCTATTTTTTGCTTGCACTGTTATTTTACTGCTCCTTCCTACACAGTAATTAGGAGCTCCAGACCTAGAGCGGCGCTGGGCTGAGTACCCTGAGCGCCACATGGGCAATGCCTCCCTGAACTGTGCACAGTAATGTACGTGTCTTTCAGGACTACAGCTTGTTATATGAAGAAGCAAAGTACTTCCAGCTTCAGCCCATGCTAGGAGAGATGGAACGGTGGAAACAGGACCGCGAGAGTGGCCGCTTCTCCAAGTCTTGCGAGTGCCTGGTGGTGCGCGTCGCCCCAGACCTGGGCGAGAGGATCACGCTGAGCGGCGACAAGTCACTGATAGAGGAGGTGTTCCCCGAGATCGGCGATGTGATGTGCAATTCTGTCAACGCCGGCTGGAACCACGACTCCACACACGTCATCCGGTTCCCGCTGAACGGATACTGCCACCTCAACTCCGTTCAGGTAGGAGGTCACACCTGCACGTTCTGGCTGCTGGCCACGGGCCAGGGGCTGACCCTGTTCCGTGTCACCGGGGTGTTTGGGTGAGCACAGTCAGCCGGAGTCTTTAAGCAAGTTCTTTACTTCTGTGTGTCGAGTTGTCTTTCTCCATTTAATTCAAGGATCACCAAATCTCTTTGCTAATAAACTACAGTAGTGTTAGAATTTTCTAACTTCACTTTCAATGTTCTTTCCTGATTTTTGATAGCATAGTAGAGGCCTGTTGTGATCGATAGGACAAGAGGTAATGATTTTAAACTGAAATAGGGTAGATTTGTACTAGATAAAAGGAGAATAATTTTTCAGTGAGGGTGGTTAAACACTGGAACAGGTTGCCCAGAGAGGTGGTGGATGCCTCATCCATGGAAATATTCAAGGGTCAGGCTGGACAGGGCTGTGAGGAGCCTGATTTAGTTAAAGATGTCCCCACTCATTGCAGAGGCATTGAGCTAGATGATCTTTAAAGGTCTCATTCAACCCAAAGTGTTCTATGATGCAGTGTAGCAATGTCTAAAATCAGTAGCTGTTATGAAATGGATAAGAAAAAATCTGAGACACAAATACAGGTAACTCCTGAAATAATTATAATAAACTTCAGTGTTAGAGTTATGTGTTTTATCCTTTGTTGGTTAAAAGCAACCAGCCTCAGACACCTGCCTGCACCCAGTTAGCACATCCTGCATAGCCAGCACTTCCCATCTGGAATCACCAATAGCACAGTTGATGTTGTTCAGTTTAAACACACCTCCTAAATGCTGCAGGCTCAGGAGTGAACTCTTGTACAGAGCAGGCTTGCAAGCTGAGCTTGCCATCTTTTCATCTGCCAGGTTCCAGGTAAAGAATCAGAGAGTCATTAAGGTTGGACAAGATCTCCAAAATCACCAAGTTCAGCCTTTGATCAAACACCACCACGTCAACTAAACCAAAGAACTAAGTCCCACATCCAGTTATTTCTTGAACATTTCCAGGGATGGTGACTGCACCACTGCCCTGGTTAGTCCATTCCAATGCTTAATCACTCTTATGGTGAAAAAATTCTTTCTGATATCCAACCTGAATGTCCCCTGGTGCATCTTGAGGCCATTTCCTCTTGTCCTATCTCTGGTTTCCTGGTAGAAGAGCCTGACACCCACCTTGCTACAGCCTCCTTTCAGGTAGTTATAGAAAGTCACCCCTGAGCCTCTTCTTCTCCAGATGAAGCAAGCTGAGCACCTGGGCATGCACTGAAGGCTGGCCAGGCACTGCACTTGTGCTAGCACTTAGCACAAGGCTCTAGATAGACCTATCTAGACCTATCTAACCCATGCTATGCTTGGACAGTTGTCTCTTAGTAGCCTTGACTGTCATGCTGAAATATCAAAATTCTTTTGTCCTAACTGAAATTTAGGACAGCCTTAGATGTCAGATTACAACTGAAAGGGAATTTCAAGGATGGCTATTTAGCCACATCATATGATCATTATCAAGGCAGTTGTATCCTTCAGGACGTTGTCACTTATTCTGATGCTTACATTTTTGTTGCACAAATAAGAATTACAAAGCCTATTTACTGATGTGAAAAACCTGAGTCAGAGTGGCAGATTATGTACAGGCTTCAAGAGAGGTAATGATCCCACATTGATAATGGGAGGATGTAAGCATCTCCCAGTACTAATAAAAATGGGAGACAGGACAAGGACTACCAATAGACCTGAAGAGTGAGGTACAGACCAAATGGATTGTCCAGGGCTGAGCTAGTTTCCAGAGCTGCTTGCACCACTTTTTTTCTCAGGACCCAAGTTCTCCTGTTCTATTTTTCAGTGGCTTGCATCAACACATTTGGGCAGGGGCAGGGGATTTTGGCATATCCTGTTAAAAGCTAAAGATCATGTGTGTTTTGATCGCTGCTTCCAAGTCTCTTTTCCTACCCCTTCCTTTTTGATATGTCTGCTGTGCAATTAGCCACGCAAGGTACTTTGGAAAGACATTTGCCAACCTGAAGCATTTTATGTAAAGATGTGGCATGTCTTCTTTGAAGCATTTCAGCTTGCTTCTTCCCCCACCCTAGTCCTTTGCAGCCTTCTGCTGTTCTGCTTGCCAGTGTTCTCCCAGCACGTGTGCAAGCCAGTCTGACAACTGGTGAAATAGCTGCAAAAGCCTTGGTGGGCACCTGATTCCAGCACAACCCTTGTGAGGTCTGGTCATGCTGAACAGAGGTCCCACATCCTCTGGGGTACAGGAGCATCAGCCCCATCCTTGGACACGGCAGCTGTCAGGCTGACCCTGGTAAATCCCTGGAAGTCTCCTTCACAGGTGAGGCAAAGGAAGCCCAGAACAGGTGGAGATGATGATAAAAGTAACAAAGAGATGGTCTTAAAGTATTTAGTAAATACCATGGTAGGTTTTCTGAAATTATAACCATGTTATCTACATTGTCACCATGTTGTTGAGGTGTTTGCTCAGCATCTGCTGTGCAATCCTGAATTTGCCCTTTTGTACTGTAAATGCTGTGAAGAAGAGAATGTGTTTTTCTAGTCAAGTTTCTGTGGCCAGAAGTCTGGATTTGTTGGCAGTACTAAAAAAATAAAATAAATTTTTCTTTTTTATTTTTTCACTGCTCAATGGCCATAGTCAGCAGAAATCAATCCAGTACAGTTAAACTATGTAACCACTTTTTTTCTTCCTCTAGCTGAATCCATTTGAAAACAGCAGTTATTATCATTGGACAGCAAATAGTCTGTGTATTTACTTATACATTGGTGTTTGTTTCCTCTTTTTTACAGGTACTTGAGAGGTTACAGCAAAGAGGGTTTGAGATTGTTGGCTCATGTGGAGGTGGGGTGGACTCTTCCCAATTCAGTGAATACGTACTGAGACGAGAACTCAGAAGGACATCTCGTGCACCCTCTGTCATTCGAATAAAGCAAGAGCCTCTGGACTAAAATGGACATGTTTCTTTATGCAAAAAAAAAAAAAAAAANCTAGCCAAAAAAAAAAAAAAAAAAAAAAAAGGAAAACAAAGAGGAAAAAAAAAAAAGGGGGACATTTCATGTGCAGTTTGGACTCCAAACAAGTCCTGGAACTAAAATTGAATAAAAGACACATTTATATCAAATATAGAGACCACACCTGAATTCATATGGGAACACTTGGAATAGTAGTGATAATAATAATAACCTCAAGGTATAAAAGAAAACACACACACACACACACATACACATAAAAAATATGTATGTATATGTATGTCTGTACATATATATATGTATGTATATGTCAAAGGGTAGGAAATGCAATGACAAAATGTGGTAGATGAGGTTGGTGCTGTGATGGCCATTAAGTGTCCTAGGCCCTTCCTGGGCCCACTTAACGGTGTACAAGCCATTGCCAGGGGGGGATTCATAGACTACTCTTCACCCATTTTCCATTGCCAAACAGCCATCCACTTTTTAATGTGTACACACCTTGACTCAACTTTATTTGCATATGGAGGTTTATGTCTGTCTTTTTTAGAGGTGGATGGGCAGGTGTTCAGGAGACGACCATCCATTGCATTGGAAAGCTGAAATTTTAAATGTAGTTTGTACAGAAGTCGCACACTTTTTGTCTGCCCTCACAGATGTGAAAGGTTAAACTTTTCTTTTGAATGAGTTTTTTTTGTTGTTTTGTTTTGTGTTTTTCAAAGGGGGCCAGAATAATTAATATTTGGTAGAGATGCTCTGGTTTGAATCTGCTGCTTTCCTACAATTTTTTCAAATTTTATAATGTATAAAATACAATAAACTCCTGTTTAAAATAACAAGGGTCTGGTTTAAGCCAACAGAAGCAGAGAGGTGGGATTGCACTGCACTCCAGCGTGTGGAGGGGCAGGGCAGCAGTCAGGCAGTGCTGCCTGCACAGGGTGGAATGAGTTAAAGGCAGCAGAAATTGTTGAGGGATCTTCTGGTGTGGTGCACATGGCTGCTGTTCCTTCAGCACTGTCCCTTTTAAGGTGTGTCCCAGTTGGAGGAGAAACTGTTGGTCAGACCTGAAAATACCACCAGGGAAACCCATCAAAAAATGACACCTTGTTCTGTAACCTTCAGAGTAACAGTGATCATTCCCTCTTGATTAAGGAGTTGGCAGCTTCGAGTGTCCAAGCCTTTGCCTTGCTGAGTGTTAGTCAGCCTGTTTGGTTTTCAGGTTGCTCATTTCCCTCATTTCAAGCCATTGTTCTTCTGTCCAGGGAGTGACATGGGCAGCCCCTTGTGTCACCCATCAGCTGCGTGTCCCTTGGTAGCAGGCAGTAAGTCCATGTCCTGTGTTCAATGTCCTGTGAGCTGCTCTCTTGCTCTCACTGAGAGTCTCACTGAGGCCACCTCTGAGGCACCAGCCCCAGGCCTGTGAGATTTTGCAGAGGCACCACATCCCAATGCCACTGCATGGACCGCTCACGAGTTGATGCACCAGCAACCACCACCTTTCCTCCAAAGTCTCTTTTTATGCACTGTTACAGAATATGACTGTGTGTTCATCCTAGTATGGAAATTTCTATCAACACAATGGTGCTGGTGTTCCATTCATTTTGGTGACACTTTGCTATTTATTTAAGAAAAAAAGAAACTGTTAGATACATGTAACAAGGTTTTTAATATAGTCTGATAACTAAAAAAAACCAAGTTACTCATTTTTCTGGTTTTTATTAAAAGATGTCTGAGGACATCTTTAAATAACTGGCAGAACATATCAATGGTCTGGGATTACTGGAATGTGAAAATGGATGAGGGAGGGGGCTCTAAAAATTAAGGTTAATTAGCGGGTTATTAGATCTTCAATGTGATGCTGATCTGTCTATTCATAGTACTGAAGCAGCTGCCTCATTGAAAATGCTTGTTTTCAATTAGCAGCAAGAAATCCTCTTACAAAATAAACAAATGCTTGCTCTTACTGCCCACAATTTGGATGTTAGTCTGCATAGAAGTTGGAAAGCTAAAACCCAGGGAAATAAATATTTTTAACAGATCTTCAGACCATCGGAAGTGATTAAATTTATGATGTCAAAAAAGATATTGGTCCCCATGGGTTTGAGTACATGGGTGCCAGTGCAAGGTGATGGGATTCTTCAGAGACTGCTGCACAAATCCTCCCGTGCATCCGGGTGGAGCCACACTCCCTGGGGCCTCTGCAGTCTCCCTGGGGATGTGTTGACACTCTCTGTTCAGCCCGAAGCTATTCCCACATCCGGACCTGCCCTGCTGGCCCCCATCTGTGCATTTGGGCTTACACTCCAGTGCAGGCTGAGCTGGGGGAGTGCAGCTCCTTTCCCTGCTCCTTGGCAAGCAGGCACCACAAGCCTGCTTGGCCAGGAGAATCAGCAGCCCCCAGTGCTGGCAGGGCCCACACTGCCTGCAGCCTCTGCACAGGCTGGGTGTGGAGGGCAAGGAGCTTTGCCTCTGATGCTTTCCAACATATGGCTCCCAAAGCCAGCAGGTTCTGCTCTGCTGGTGGGTTTGCTTGCTTGAAGATACCACTGTACTCCTCCCAAATCCTCAACCAGTCACTCTCCCACCAAGCCTGCTTTTGTTGTTGGTGGAGTCAAAAATCAGTCTGAGACCCTGAATGTAGATGTCTCTGCAGTTACAATGTGGTCATGGAGTAAGAGGTCATGAATATTCAAAGTGATGGCTGATGAAAAATGTATACAGGAATAAGCTGGCTGTAGGTTTTCAGAGAGCAAATGAGATTAGTCCTCTTTGCAATCGAGGCTTGTAACCATGTGTTTTTAAAATGTCCTTCAAAAAAACTGATCAACAAATGAGCAATTTCTCCAGGAAAGTGAGAGGAGTGGGGGAAACCAAGAAGAGCCAGATTACAGTTAACTTGTCTCTGGAGGTTAGTAATTTTGACACCTAAATTTATGTAATATTTTAGTAGAAAGTGTTGACTCCATTTTATGCGATCAGTGGTGCTGTATTTAATAACAGGACGCAGAGCTGCAGTGAGCAGTAGCTGCCAATGTTGTACCTCAGCAAGTTGGTTTAGCAGCTGCCAGGAGAAGTCCTGCAGACGTGCAGAGATTGCAGATCCACCAACTCCCCTTCCCACAGTGAGACACAGGCAGAGGACCTTGGTCCTCACCTTTTCTTTGAGTAATGCAAATGCTGAATTTTGGCAATAACCATCGACCCGGGGTTTAGCTCTTCCGCTGTTGCCTCCTTAATGAACCAAACAGCTGTGTAATGTAAGTATGGACCCTGGCATGCTTGGATGAACCTTCAAACAGAGTGTCCCATTGAAAACTGAGCTGATTTACTGTCTGCTGGGGTCCTGCTTTGTCACTGGGTTAATCCCTCTTTCCAGAAGCAGTACTGGTAAACAGGTGCTGCTAATTTATTCTGTCTCCAGGTATGTACTGGCCAGGCAGTCTGGCCCCATGAATGTTTTTCCTCTCGCTTGCCACATGTCTGTAGAAGGAAGCTGATCATCTCAGTGCTTGACTGGCACAAGCAAGTTGAGCTGAGGCATTGTTTTATGATGCCTGCTAGAATGCATAATGAAAACCAATGGGGAAAACTTAGTAAACTCTGAAAACATGAAAGTTGAGCCACCCATTCAATTATTTTCCTTTATGCTGAACAGGCACTGATTTCAATTTGAAGTCAAACATTCTGTTCATGAGCATAATTTTTTGCAGCAAGCTTTAAAAATTGATTTCTATACTAATTACAGGGTTTTTACTGCCAACCAAATCACTTGTCAAGTGAATTTTTCTTTAAAGTTTCCATTGCATTACTTGGGGGGGGGGGGGTTGGAATAAGGGTTGGATTTTGGGGGGTGTCAAAAGCATTTTTATTGACCAAGGGTCAGTTTTTCAGAGAAATAAAAGGATTTATTTCCATCTGTCATTTCTTCACTGTGGAATTCTATATTATGAATTATTTCTACGGACAACTGCTATTTGTATGTTGGCATTCAAGCTGCCTGAGGTGTATTTACAGTGGAAATGAAACCAAGACATCCTTAGGGCCTGTAGACCAGTTGCTTTTTCTCAGACTTCAGTTTGAGTGGTTTATTATTTCTTGAGGGTATGGAGGGATCGCCACTACCAAAAATCAATATGTTGCATCAGGTCCCTGTGTTGGCTTTGGCTGCTACCCCATTGATCTGGTTTTTTGAAGACCCCAAAACTGACTTTGCATATGGGATCTTCTATTTGAGATTGAAATTGCTAAAATAAAACCCTATACCTCCCTAAAATCATATCCCTATGCCTCTTAAAAAGAAGAAATGCAGGCACACAGTACACAAGTTCATCCTCTTGTAAGCTGAGGTAGCTCTGCTAGCTGGTAACCAGGATGTTAACATTGATGCTGGGGGGAAACCCTAGTGCCAGCCTGCTGAAGCATCTTCTGTTTGGACAAGTAAGAGCTCCAGAACTGGAAATGGCCTCTAATGTATGGAGAAAAGTCCACTTCTCCTCAAATCTGTGATTTTTTTTCCCACATTTTTTGACTAGGGACATAATAGGAGTCCTGTGCCTCTAAAATAATAGGGGTGTAATATTTTTCAGGTGATGTCAGAGATTATGTGTCAGATCCCATCTTCTGCCCTCCATACTCATGGTGAATTTGCCTCATACCCCAGTCAGAAGCCAAAGGGGTGCAGTGTACCTCAACAGCAAGAGTATGTCATCTTTGATGCTTCTAAAAATGCAGTATTTTCCACTGCAGGTCAGAGGAAGCATGGGTTGATTAGACTCTTCTCTCTCAGCCTCATTACAAGCCTATATACATGAGTTCCTCACTCTGGAGAGGCTGTCAGTAGTATTAGTAGGCTGGATTTGTGCTTCTTGGGGAGCATGGGGTGCTGGTGCCCTAGCCCAGCCCAATGAGCCCTGTCCTGTGGTCCTCAGAGCACAGCTCTGGCTTGATGGTGTGGGAAGAGATGGAGAGAGGGAGATTTGTCTCTGTGCTCTGGAGTTTGGACTGATAAATGATCTCATCTTCAACCCTAAATGGTCTTGTGGCTTCTGTTATGTAGCTTGTCAGTCAACCTCAACCATTTCCTGAGGAAAATGCGAAGCGTGGGTTGGCTGGCCTTGCCTCCTTACCATTAGGATGCAGTCTAAAAGACAGGGTGACATTGACTTAAAACAAAAACTGCATGTGCTGAAGTCCCCTAAACTGATGTACTGCATTCATTCTGACTGTGGGTCAAACCAGAGGGCTCATGAGGCTCACCAGTGGACGTTTGATATTTCATTTGATTAACTGCCAAGAAATTGCTAAAACAAAAGGCAAAACAAGCAGCACATGGATGCTTGTTCTTAAGATCTGGAGCCATGATTTCACTAATCCCTGCAGCTTCTGAAGAAATATTTCAGTTCTGGGTGGTTTACATTAAAACCAAAAGCAGCTGTGCATTTCTTTCCCTCGCTTTCCTCAGTTCAGGAGGCTTGTTTTTCTTCTGCTGGGGGCTGTGCCTGGGCAGCTCAAGTGTAATAATTTTGGCCCTAATGCAGTGCTTGGTCTCTTCAAAGCACTGTACAGACCTTCAATTAAGCATCTCTCTGCTTCTAAGGGAAGAAGGCAGCAATAAACTAACCTTGCAGCTGGGGAGGCTGAAGAGGCTCGACTGTCACCCACTTGGGTGTCAAACTGCTCATCTGGAGTCCCACTTAGCTGACCTGTTCCACAAGCCCTCTTGCAGTACAGAAAGAAATCAAGGAGGCACTGTGATATATTTATTTTCTTAAGCTGAGAGTTAGAAGCTATTCAAGTGCATAGAAGGCATTGCTAGGATGTCTGAATGAGCTTAAAATATAGCATTACAACTATGTTAAGCTTGATGCACTTTCTGATTTCTTTTTCTAATTTCTTCCAAAGTGAGAGAAAAATAAATTAAATTAAATAAAATTTCCTTTACCTTACATGTTTTAAGTGAAGTCTACTGATGGTCTACTTCATTTCCTTTCTCTGGCTCAGCTCTTCAGTAGGGACTATCATTTTTTGTTTATGCTTATGTTCCTTAACACAAAACTCAGGCTTTAAAATGGGAGAAGGGAAAGCTCCAGTTCAGTTTATGAAAGAGCTTTGTTCATATAGTGGTCACAACAAAATCCTGCTGCGTGCCAGGATGGCAGGAATGTTTTTCAGGTGTGGTTGTTGAGATGGGGCAAGGCACGGCTGGCTCCCAGCTTCAAATGCTCCACAATAAAAATGACAACAGTGGGAAACTAGGGCTCGAACCCTCACGGATTATCTTCCTCCTTAAGCATCTGCTCATCTTTCTCACAGTTGTAGCCTTTAGATGAGTAGTTTAAAAGCTGTGCTATCATCTCCTCTGTAACCAGTGCAGCTATTCCAGAAGAAAGCTGCTCAGCTCAGGGACAGCTGTTCTGCAGAAAAATTCTCTTCTGATGCATTATTGATAGATGTAAGTTAAAGCCATAAAGCTCGCAGCTTTATCGGGCAATATCTACTAAATCCTGGAAGCATGTAAGATAACCTAAATGTAATCTACTGCATACCAGCTTCTTCAGTGATGGATAGCACAACAAAAGCAGGACTAATGAAAAATTAATGAAAACAGTTACTTCCATAAGAAAAATGATCTGTTTTCTCCCACCTTTGTATTGATTTTAACTGGCCCTGTAATTGGAAGTGTATAATTTTTTCCTCAGGTAAAGAGGATTGAGGGCGAGGGAGAGCGAGTGTATAATTCTATTCATGTTTGTGACATACTTTCAGGCTACAAAAACAAAGCATTTTCCTTAGGATGTTGAAGCCGCCTGTGAATGCCGACTTCAAGCATATTTTCTCAGCTCAGGCAAACTGCCATGCTGGTTTGCCTGAAACCAGATATTGCATGAGCAGAGTACTTGGCATACTTTGAAGGCTAGCAAGGAAGTACAAAGAAACAATGTTTAAGCAAAACCAAATACAGTGCCTGTAACTTGGTGGGTTTAACATGTTTCATGCATTTAAGTTCATTCCTGATTGATCTGCTCCTTGGTGAAAGGGAAAAATCCTCCATTGCTCTTTGGAGAGGGAAGGAATGGCAGGCTCTGAGGAAGGACTTTCTCTGTGAGACCAAATCAAAGGTACCATGATGTTCATGTGCCAGCTTGGCAGAGAATTCACGGCCACATATAGTCTCAGCCTCTTCTCACTAATACATTTAAACACAACTGTCTTTTTCTCTAAATTTAATAGAGCATTTCTGTCTTTTTCACCATCCCACAGCTGAATGCAGTCAGGTCTGCAGCTGCTGTAAACTCTATTTTAAATTATTCTTAAGTCTTTACCTGCTTAATGTTAATATATCCACTGAGCCCAAAGGGCAATGCTGAGATAATAAATCAATCAGAACAGCATATAGTTTGTTTTGCTAGGGTAAAAAAAGTGCATATTTTTAAAGTGTTTAGGAAATGCTGCTTTGCTGTTCCCTGTTGTATATGCTATGGGTCCTTTTCTAATCTCTTCCATCAAAGACATGATATGGGACCGTAACATGATGAGGACCAGGATATTCCTACACATTTGTAGTAAATATTATTCTTTATCTTTAGGTTTTATTTTTGCCTCATCTTTTAGCTAACGTGCCTTCATTTTAAAAGTACATCTTTTTTTTCAAACTTGAGACATTTAGCCACATCTTTGGTTTTGCTTTTGTTCCTTGCTTTTTTTATTGGCCTGATAACAGTTGGATTACAAGATGAACCACCCCTTTCAATGGATGCCTTTAAAAATTAGGGCATTTACTTGTCCTCAGTGCTTGGATTGGCTTTTTCTTTTTGGCTCAGCAGCTTCCTCTGGTCCAGCCTCAGCTGGAGCTCCACATGGTAGGTATGGTGACTGCTTGGCACTGGTGACCACAGAGCCTTTGTGATGGTGTCCTCCCCAGCTCATAGGGTGTTGCTGCATGAGTGAGAGCTGCAAGGGCAGGATCAGTGATGAGAAACCACCCAGAAAATGTCACAACTGTAACCATGCAGCAGCAAGAGGGGGTGCAGCCCAGCCAGTGCCTCTACTCACTGTTGGGGCTGGGAGAGGTACTGCTGCAGAGAGGGGTCCTGGGTGCCCAGTTCCCTGTTCCACCATCAGGCAAATCCTCTGGGAACCCTGGAGACCAAAAGCCATCTGGACACAGTCCTGGGCAATTGGCTCAAGGTGGCCCTGCTTGTGCCAGGTGGGAGTGAACAAGATGATCTCTAGAGGCCCCTTCCAACCTCAACCATTCCATGTTTTCTGTCATTTCCAAGAGGACTGGACTGACTGAGATGTGAAAGGTTCCTCAGGGAGTGTGAAACGTGATCCTGCCTCTTTAGTTGGTGCCATTTTCATATTATCTGCAGATAATATCTGCATATTTAATTCTGTCCTCTCTTTCTTTTCTATCAAGAGAGAGATCTTCTACATTTTTTTCAGTAGGGAGCAGAATGGGGACTCTGTCCTAATGGCACCATTGGGTGCAAGTGCTGGGCTTAATGTAATACACTATATTTAAAGTACTACTCACAGGAATTCTGTGAGCAGTGAAGCTGCATCTCATAATTACATGTCACTGTTGCTGAAAAACAAAGAACTTCAAGAAAGGTGGATGCAGAGCTCCTTCACATCTTCCTTGTGGGGTCCTGATTTGGGAAGGTATTTCAGGGGGCCCTTAGCTTTCAGTACAGTAGAAGTTTGGTCTTCATTTCATGGGACACTCACAGTTACTGAGATCCTGTTTGTATTTCCATACTTCACCAAGTTAAGACACAGAGGGGCTTCAGCAGGGTGAAGCTTCCCCCAAGTTCTTTCTTCCTAATTTTTTTGTTTGTTTTACTTATTGTAGGCTAAATATTGATTTTTCAGCTCTGAAAAACTGAAGACACAGCATCTTCTTCTGCCATGTTCTCAATATGCTTAAAATGAAAAAAACACTCCATGACCACATTTTTCCCCTACAAAAATGTGAGCAATTAGCACAGTAGGTTCTCAGTTCAATATGTATAATTTATTGTAAAATGTATATAATTGGTTTGGCAGACAGCAAAAGCACCAACACAGGCATAAACCTTTTTATGAATCCATATGTAATACTGGATGTTGATGGATTATTACTACAGCAAGATGTCATGTTAAATAACTGATGCAGATGTACAGTAGCAAATTAGTGGGTTTGCCATTTTCATTAAAAAAGGAAACAAACAGAAAAAAAATTCTTCACATCTTCATTATTTATTGAAGTTGGGGGTTTTTTATACACTCACTGCTGGAGCATCTGGGTGTATTAAACAGCTGAATTCAATATCACATTAAGCTAAATTGCCCACAATGGGCAGCTGCCTCATTTCGCTCTTCTTAAAAGTCCAAAATGTGTTTTCTGAACCTGAGGCATTTGTCTTCTCGCCGAAGTGGTGTGATGGTTAGTATTCCACCAAAGGGAGGAAGAAGCAGAAGAGACCCTGCTGAGACCCTGGCCCAAACATTCTCAGTGCAGGAGAGAGGACAGGGTTAGGAAGAGAGGTGAAAACAGTGCTCCCAGCTTTGTCTGCGTGGGCCTGGTTTAAAACCTGGTAGGCAGGGAGCATCATGTGCTGTCATTGTGGAGCTGGGTCTGTGGGAAGAGCCACAGACCTGCATTAGCTCAGAAGCCTCCTAAGTCCTCTGGCCCTCAAATATCTGTGTGCCATGTAGGGGTGTAGAGCAGCACAGGCTGCAGCCCTTTGGTTTCCTGCTCAGGTCATGGGTAGTGCCCCAGTGCTGGATCGTGGGCTGGGGGAGCAGCAGGGTGGTGCAAAGAAGAGTGAGTGAGGGGTGTGTGTGGGCAGGGGGATGTGCTGGAGGAGCCACCTGGGTTTGTCTTGCTCACCACTTGCAGCACACCCCTCACCTGGGCTTCTCAGTCCTGACAGAAACCCTGAAGCCCCTCAGGAAAAAGCAGGAGCTCTGCAGCACCTGTCCAGGCTTGGTCTCTGAGGCATGTCCAGCAAGGTGGGCTGGACAAGGGGAGCCTCCACCATTCCTTCCCTGCTCCATTTTCCTCTGTCTTTTTCCATAGAGACTACAAAGAGCTCAGACATTTTCCAGCCTTTCTGGAGGTGTCCATACTCCTCTGGGTGTCTCTTCCTGTAATCTGTAAGGCTCAGACCTAGAAGTCAATGCTCCCATGTTGGTGCCTGCACCCAGAACTACCTGTGTTTCACACCAACCTTCCTATACTTGTGTCCTCCTTCTGCATCTTCTTCAGCCTCTCTCTCATCGCCAAGTGGATTTTCCTATTAATTTCCCACCTTTTATATCTTCCTCCTCCCTTAGCCCATTTTTCATCATCTCTTTCCAGCTGTCTGTTTTCTTTCTTCTCCTATAATCCTGTACATTTGGATAATTTTCATTTGGACTGTTTAACATAACCACTGGATTTGTGTTTTAGCCTTGTTTAGCAGGTTGGAGGCTCCTTCTTCTATCTTATGTTCTGCATTTTCTTCTCCCTCTTAATATGTCAGCATTAACAGACTAGGATCCAGCTTCACTTCAGTGGGAAATTTCACCAGTGATTTCCATAGGAGAAGAGGGAGACAATTCAAAATGTGAGAGGCTAAACCTAAGTGTCTGGGTTTGTCTGTTGCCAGATTTCCCAAGTTTCTCCATGTTTTCAGCATGTCCCGCTCCTAAGGGACCTATAAGTAGACAGAACAATTTTTCTCAAAAGCAGACCACATTTCCTTAGGTTACAGATGATGGAGGTAGCATCCTACCTGGTTTGAGCCAATGTGTCAGAGCAGGGAACTTATCCCCAGCATGTCCCTGCTAGGCATGGTGCCCAGTCCTTCTGCCATGTTTACATGTATCAGCAGTATACTTGAAAGGAAGGAAAGAGAAAACCTTTTTTTGCCTTCCAACTTCTTTCCAGGGGAAGCTTGTAGAGGTTCATATGTTCCAAACAAGCCAGAAATCTGTCCCATCCCCGAGATTACCCAGTGCACATTACCTGGCAGTGGTGCTGCCCCACAGTAGTGTTCTGAGCATGTGCATCATGCAGACATGCTGTGGCCATCCCTAAACAACAGCTGCGATGGGTGAAGTCACTCATCCAGACAGATAATCCAACAAAACTGCCAGTAGTGTACATTCAGTGATATGCTAGAAAATAAAGTTTAGCTGGCAGAATTTATTCCAGGACCCTGCTCTCTTCAGTGAGCAAAGGAGAGATGTGAGGGATGCCTGCCCAACCTCTGCATAGTCTGGGATTGCTGCGCTGGCAAAGCACTGCTAATGCAACCCTAGGAATAGGTAGCCCTGGTTGTTTTCAGCCTTGGCATGTAGAAAGATTCCCACATTGTGCTCTGATCACATTCAGGTGGGCCTTATTCTGCAGTTGCAAAACACCTCAGAAAAAGAATCCAAACTGATCTCAGGAGTGAAAGAAAAATGGAGGGGCAGCTGGTTTTGAGTGAGGCTCCTTTATCAAACGGTGCCTGTTCCAACCCCTTCTGTTTGGGAACAGTCCCGCTAGAAAAAGCCCCTCTTTCCAGCTTATCCTTTCTGCAGCTGTCACTGTGCTGCTCATTGTTTGTGAAGTTACCGGCACCTGTGTCTCCCGATGCAATCTAGAGGCTCCCACTGTTTATTTCAATGTAAATATTTTTTTTGTTGAGAAACAAAAGGGGCTGGAAAAAGGGAGGTTATGGGAATATTCAGGATGAGATAAGGAATCTGAGGCAGAAAAGAACACACCAATTACCTCAGCTCACACGCTCATCTGCCAGATGAAACCAGTTTTACCGGCTGTTGCCCAAAGGCAAAACACCACAGGGCTTCTGATGTCATGTTGGCCTTTGGTTATGAGCCCGAGTAAATGGGTACCTGGCAGAGAGAGAAAAAGGGCTGTGCTGCTTAATGCCAGCTTCATCTATTTATGTTCCTCTAGCATCAATTAAAAATATCTCTGTCTCATTCTGCCTGCCTGCCTGCCTGCTACTGTGGTATTTGTTTTCTTTCCACAGCTCTGCAGATTGCCTTGCCTTACAGTTTACAACAGTGAGAGCAGGCACTTGCCTCTGGCAGGGAAGAGGATGAGAAACCATTTCACTTTTCCTCCAGTCTGTCTTCGTGTGGAGCCACAAAGGTGTTTGATGGGCTGGTTGTTGTGAAGGGGTGATGTACAAGGCCAGGGCTGTTGTTAATTTGCAGTGCTTCAATAGCACTAGCTTTTTCCTTAGGATTTAAATTGAATTGGTGGCATTGCTGGGACAATATACTGCTGTAGATCTGAAGTGTGTTCTGTGTACTCATCTGTCTTTTTTCTTTATTATATTAACCTTCTCTTTCTTCCTCTTTTTTTTTTTTTGCCTTTTTTATATCACCAAGACCCAGTGAAGCAGATTTTATGTTACAATAATTCTGCATGTTTTGGTTATAAATACCCCAAAGCAAAGTTAGGGTTTTTTTNACTGTGGTATTTGTTTTCTTTCCACAGCTCTGCAGATTGCCTTGCCTTACAGTTTACAACAGTGAGAGCAGGCACTTGCCTCTGGCAGGGAAGAGGATGAGAAACCATTTCACTTTTCCTCCAGTCTGTCTTCATGTGGAGCCACAAAGGTGTTTGATGGGCTGGTTGTTGTGAAGGGGTGATGTACAAGGCCAGGGCTGTTGTTAATTTGCAGTGCTTCAATAGCACTAGCTTTTTCCTTAGGATTTAAATTGAATTGGTGGCATTGCTGGGACAATATACTGCTGTAGATCTGAAGTGTGTTCTGTGTACTCATCTGTCTTTTTTCTTTATTATATTAACCTTCTCTTTCTTCCTCTTTTTTTTTTTTTTTTGCCTTTTTTATATCACCAAGACCCAGTGAAGCAGATTTTATGTTACAATAATTCTGCATGTTTTGGTTATAAATACCCCAAAGCAAAGTTAGGGTTTTTTTCATATAACTATCAAAGGAAGTGTCTGCTTCAGCCCAAATTGAAAGGGACGTTTTACACATAAAAGTTCATCAGTGGGTGGTAAACAGCTTCTGTCCTAATACATATTGCAAATATTCTGCTGCGGCACAGACCAACAGCTTTGGTGAAACTGGTGGTATCTGACCTAGACACAACAGTTCCCTGTGCTAGCTGCTGTCCCTGGAACTTAACCAGGGTCTGAGCATCCAAGAAATCCCAGGAAAATCAAGTCTTTTGCCCATAGCAATATAAAACATGCTTCCAGTCTCCAGTTTCTCCTTGCATTCCTAGTGCTTGCATTTCTATAATGCCGCAAAGTAATTTAAAAACAGAGGAGGTAAAAATCAGTAACTTCAGCAATAGCAGCACAGTTTCCTCCACCACAATCTCCCATCTAGATTTTCCAAGCAGACTTGCAATTTCAGTGGTTGCCTTGGCAGGCGCCCAGCGTGATATACCTGAAAGCAGCCACACTGGCTGAGAGCAAATGCACAATGATTTTGAAAAATCAGAGTTCTTCAAGAGTTCTCAAGCTGATCATCAAAAAGTACTAAATATTTCTCATTTTTCTTCTTCCTCAGAGTTGCACACCCTCAGAATGGCAAATGCTTTGTGATCTGAAGCCAACACAACAGCGCTGGTGTTTCACTGGCTTGCAACAACATCTATTTGAAGGGATGTTTTAAAGCAGTCTGCAGTGCTGGAAGGTGGCTCTTTCTGTACTGCTTCTAGCTAGGATGTGCTGATCTGAGCACTCGGCAGCATAATTTATTTATTAGGACTTCATACCATTTTTTCCCCATTGACACAGGATTAAAATTAAACATCCCTAACTGCAGGAGATGAAAGTATAGCTTAGCTCATCCAGGTACATCTGCATTAGATAGGTGTGTAAGTGATTGCTCTCCACTAGCTTGATCTTGCTTTCGTGTACAGGCAAAACTCCCCCGAGACGACTCGCCCGAGTCAGATGTTCAGCTGAGCCCTGACTGTGCCCAGAGGTGGCAGCAATTGGAACAGACCAGAGGAAACTTTTACAGCCTTTGATTCTCCAAAGACTCCATCAATAGCTGCCATTGATTCTAAGGGGGGGCTGTCATTAGGGCTGAGATCCTTAGGAATGCATTGATTCCTCGGCCCCATCATTTCACCTGCCAAGCAGTGCTGCACCAACAGGCAGTGAAGCTCAGTAAGTCACCTCTTCATGAGCTGCTGGAGAGGAGATGGGTTCCCAAGCCATGCAGCTGCCTGGCCACTAAGCACTGGAAGCACAAGACAACCACCATCGGCATGGCCTGTGGTCACTTGGGCTGACTCCACTTCACTGTAAGACTTTGCTCATACCAGTTACCAAGTCAGAGGCTAAGGGAAATGGTGGTACCTTGCAGTGGTCTCATCCCTTGATGCTGCCTCTCCCAGAGACAGCCCAGGCTGAGTGTCCTGTTGCCAGTCCACAGCAACATCTCACAGGGTGGCATTGTGGGGAGCCAAAATGCTAAGAGCAGCCCTCAAGACCCACAGGACCCAGGAGAGAGAAAGGAAAAGCATCCCCACTGAAAGTCCATTGTCAGGGAGGCAGCTTTTTTGCCTTTGGGTGCTGGGAAAAGATCAGGTGCTGGCAAAAACTCAGCTGGCAGGGAAGGCATCAGATGCAGAGTAAAAGGTCTCTCTATATCCAGCCACTGCCATGGGGACCTGGTTGACCCAGCCCTGAAAAATCCTGCTGGGCCAGACCCTGCTTCTGCAAGCAGGTTGCATTCTGCCTCTCCATCATTAAAGTTTCTCCTGCTCCATCAAGCACTTTTATTGCAGTGTCTGGGCTGGCAGGCATGAGTGTGGGGTTCCAACAGGACAGATGGGGGAAAAGGACTCCAGAAGATACAACCAGCTTTTCAGGGAAGGGGTTTGCCTGCACATCTTCTTCCCTTGGGGTCTTTGCTGCCCTTGCACCTGGGGGAAGAGTGGTGGGAAGTGGTCACCCACCCTGGCCATGGGGCAAGGGGCCTGCTGGTCCTTCACTGGTAGATGTGCTACAGAGAAGTCCGAGTCAGGCAGCTGATTTGGTAGTTTGTGGCATACTTGGAGCATGCATGGTGCAGACTTGCTTGAACTGAGTGGACTCTGTAAAGGCCTTGTCAGGGATGCAAAGGGTTTTTTCAGGAGAAAAGTGTTGCCTATGAGGGTCCCTAAGCTTTGCAAAGCATGGAAGTGAGCACAGTGCTCTGAAAGGAGTGGGATTGACTCTGGTGGACTACTAGGCCAGCACAGACGTGGGCTTCCAGGGAAAACAGTCCCTAGTGCTATCTACAAGTTGAATGTTTCCCTGGGAAGGATCATGAGGAAAGATGAAATATACTTGCAATATCATTGCTGGAAATATCATTGAATGCACAACTTGTTGCCTTTTACACCAGCTACTTTGAAACACAACCTCATCCTGCAAGGTCTGTTTTGTCCTTCAGTCTCCCTCCTTTTGTGATAAGCAACATGTGTATTACTTTGTCCATTGCTCCCTGTGCATACATTATGTGGTGATATATGATGTGGGGATGACACTGAAGCCACCTGCTGATGGCCCAAGGTTTGAAAAGGTGGCCTGGAATGGAAAGTATTGTCACAAAGACCTTCACACCTGGGTTGGTTGGTTGGTTGGTTGGTTGGTGATTACAGACTATGAAGGGATGAACGAGTAGAGCCTGGGCAGTTTTGGTGCAACCACTGTGGTCCAAAGTTATGCTGTAGATGTTGGGGTGTCCTTATTTAGGGAGATTAAAGCACACGATAGGAGAAGCCGCCATGTTACAATGCTGGCAGGAGCATAACGTATGTGAAAGTACTTCCAGTGCTTCCATCTCCCTAGAAGTAAACAGAAATTAAAATGTACTCTAAGTTTGCACACACAGAATCATTAACTTTGTATAGTTAGGGACTGGAGAGAGGGAGGGAAGGGGGATTTTTGGTAGAATTTTTTTCTTTTTTTTTTTTTTTTGCCCTGGGCAAAATTTTCAACATTAACTAATTAATGTTTATAAAGCACTTTGCATATATAGTGCCTTTCATCAGGGGATCTCCAAGTATTAGATTATATTATCTTGAAGGCCCCAGGCCTGTGCATACTAGCCCTATAAAGTATTAGCCTTATAAACTTTAGTAATTCACTCTGGGTTTTTTCCTGGGTTTTTTTTTTTTTGGTTGGGTTTTTAATCTTCCCTCTTCTGAAAATGTGCCGAGTATTTTGGCTGTGTATGTAAAAAGGTGGTAAAAAGTGTGGTGTCAGCCAGAATGACCATATGAAAACTCAAGGCTCCATAATGAACTTCTCAAATCCTCTAATTGCCAGACTTGGGAAGTAGCAACTGTGCCAAACTAAAATTCAACTATAAACCCCACTCATCAAGTAGGGGTGAGGGGGAGGCATCATCACTGGTGGGGGATGCAGCTCTGATATTTGCTCTGGTAATGACAGTGGGGATACACAAAAAAGGGGAAGAAAGGGAGACCTCTGATCTCAAGCAGCATCAAGAGACAAACCCCTTGTTCCAGGTTAGATGCAAGCTGGTGGCTCTTCTGTATGCATTAAGTTCCTGTTACTGGTGGCTGGAGGCTGAGAAGGCAAGGATGGGCATGAAATGGCCCATCTGGAGTGTCTCCATTGCTGCCATCCTCCTGGGCAGAAGCAGGAGGTAGGGTACCCCAAAGCCATGCCAACAGCAGTGAATCTCCCATGTGCTAAATCTGAAAAGCTTGCTTGGGTGTGGGCTCAGTGGATGACTCAAACAATTACTTAACAATAGCTGCTTGCGTGAGCTGGCAGGGATGAAGCCAGGTTCACAATGGAAAAAATGTGTGGGCATCTTGGCTTTAGCAAAACACATGGGGAGCAGACTTGCTGCTGCATGCAGGAACTACCAACAGAGAAAGCAAGGCCTTGGGGAGCAGAAACTTGACAGGGACAAGGCAAAGGATGTCTTTGCCCTTACTTGCACATCTTACAGGTGGAATTCCCCCAGCTGAATTTAGCTGGATAAGGGCTGCTACTCTGAGGGAAAGGCTGAGCAGCAAATCCAGTCTTTTGAAGAGTCAGCGGTATTCAGAACTCCAGAATGGAACCATCACTTGTGAGGCCATCTTGTCCACACTGAAGTGCTCTTTCATGGATGAAAGTCCACAGCAAAGATGGGAAATCTCTCCCCTTTCAAAGGAGAGGAGAGTTCAGCAAGGTGATGATACATGTAGCTACAACCAGACAGGTACTTCATAGAAACAACATGAGCCTCTTCAGAGCCTGCACACACTGAAGAACTTTACGGGGAGCTTGGAACAGGTAGAAGTGCTCACTTGCTGCTTGTGGACTGACATCCCAAATCTCAAAATATCCACTCTGCATTTCCAAGAAAGACACAGCTGGGAGAAGTGTACAAGGGAGTTGTGGGGAATGGCTCTCCAGATTGGTTGTGGGCAGCATCTGGACATGGAAAAATGTATCAGGAAACCTAGCAAGTAAGAATCACTCACCAGGCTTGCAATGTGGATAAGAGCTTGGTATGCCAAGCCTTGCATCCTGCACTGTGCAGTCCTGGCCTCAAGGAAGAGTGAGAACTCCACAGAGATCTGGAGGGTGCTCACTGTATTGACCTAGAGCAGCATTCAGATGGAGATTCAACTGTAGCAGAGCTCTTGTTGAGAGGGAGCAGGCACAGACATCTTTGTCGTGTCTACATGCTTTATCCCTGGAGCAAGCACTGTGGGAGAGCAGGAGGCTCAAGTCTTGTGCTGCCAGATGTCCTAGGAAGCATGGCCACATAGGTTGCTCTGTTGTTGCAAACTAGAGAGGGTTGTGAGGGCCAGCTGTACATTGAGAGTGAAGAGATTTTCCTGCTCTGGAGACACCACACTGCAGAGAGCTGGCCTGGGAGCAGCCAAAGGTCCCATCACCTTGCTCCAACCAACAGCATGGGTTGATGTACTCTATGTGATTGCACTGAGCATTGAAAAGGACTTCTGTTTTTCTCTCTCCCCTTCAGGCAGCTGTGGTTATAGAGAGACTGGGGAAAGAGGAATCAAAGCAAGAACTATGCTGTGGTACAGCTGGGTCTGTCCTGAGCTCCAACAGTGCTCTTCTCCTGGTATTGCTGTTTGTCCTGGACACATTTTGTTCTTCCAGCTTCTCCAGTGCTTTATGCACTGTGTTTGACCCCTCCTGGCAAGTGTGTATTTATATTGGCAAATAAGACCATCTACAGATAAAGGGCCTCTAATGAGGCAAGCAGGCATAGTTATGAAGGGTCGCTGCCATGAGCTGTCCATGTACATGTTACTCTCGTGGCTTCTTTGATGCAGATGCTTCACTTATGGGTCAGGCTATTATGGGTCAGTCTGGTCCTTCAGGCCAGGATACTCCCACACTTGATATGCAGCAGGAGGGAGTGCTTGGTGCTATTGGTATTACCTCCAACCTAGGGCAAACATGGATTAATCCACACTCGTCAACAGGGAGCAAGGCACCTTTTCCCTTTCACTGAACTCAGGAAGCAGACGTTGCTGCACGAGGCCCTGGGGAGCCTGGAGCTGGGCATGATGACTTACAGGTAATCACAGATGGGCTGTGAGTCATTCCTGCCCTGGAAACCGGCCAGCTTCTGCTCATCAGCTACCATTGCAAGAGCTGCAGCTCCTGTTAGATGTGAGTGGTTTCGCTGCCTGCTGGTTGCTGTCCATCCAGTTGGAAGTCACCTGTACTCTTCTTCCACAGGTGGGTGGTACAAGTGCTTTGGAGCAAAATATGATGCTTGGCTTTGAAGGAGAAAGGCTGTGAGGTTTACCCATTGCACAGCCACAGCTCCACCCCTCACCGAAGCAGGTGCACTGCCAACTGAAGTCTTCAGCCTCAGCAGATCTGGGAGAACTAGGGCTCTTTGGCTGCTCTTCCCATTTGCATGCAATTCCCTCTAACTCCTGAATCCTCTCCCTGCGACAGGTAATTTGCCTAGCCGACAGGAGCTCAGGAAGAGCCAAGCAGCCTGGGATTTCCCCACATTTCACACCAATGAGTCCTGACTGGTACGAGTTGAGATGCAAGAGCAACAAGGAGGCAACACACAAGGATGAGAGTGGCTTCTGCTGAAACAGAAGAGATGTTGGTCCAGCACAGGGAAACAACACTATCATGCTGGGCTTGGGTAGACCATCTCACAGTGCTGTGTAACCAGTCATCTAGGGAGTCCTCTCCCATGGAGGTCATGCTGCTCCTTCAGTGGGGACAACTGTAGCTGAGCAGCTGTAGCATGACCAAAGAGCTTGCAAGGACCAACACTGTGGTGCTGGTAGTAGCTGAGGGACTCCAGAGGGAGACAAGAAAGGACTTGCAGCAAAGCTGACTCTGCAAGGCCGAGTTGGGCAACTGCAGTTTAGATCAGTTATAGATCTAGAGGCCCTCAAGTGAGGCAGGAGACAGAGGAAGCTTCCCTCTCCTGCCAGCACATCCATATTTGGAGGTGTGGGTGAACCCCGCCTGGGGGTTCAGGCGCCAACAAATTGGGCCACTTAGTCTAGTACAGAGGAAGTTTGCCACAGCACTCTTCTTCTCAGGTTTTTGGGGGTTTTGGGTAATTTTGGGGGAGGAGGTATTAATTTGTAGCCCCAGATAAAAAAGTTTCAGCTCTGTCTTCAAGCAAGCTCCTGCATAGTACAGAAAACAATTCATGTCCCTCCAGAACAGGTGTTGCGGGCAACTCTCCCCACCTCGGGCAGTGCTGAGCTGGTTTTATGGCCCTGGCTAGGTACATCTTTGGACTATTCAAGGCTGCATCTCTCTCTTATTAAAGTCTGAGGACTAAATAAAGATGCCTCTTCCTCACCACCTATCCACAGGGAGGAGAATAACCCTGGTGCAAAGAGCTGTTGTTCCCCACTGTGGCAAGATGGGCTCTAGGGCTTGGCCACCCTTCCAGGCAGCTCATCAGGGATATGAAGGAGCAGCAGCAATGCCCCACAGTGGGGGAGAGCACTGCAACGAGGCAGGCTTGGGGGAATTGGAAGGCATGATGACCATCTCAGGCTGTGGCACAGGGAGGATGGATTTATAATCATGTGTAAGCCTCAACTCCAGCCCACCAACACTCTCTCCCCAAGGGAGGGCATACAGCTTCCCCTGGAGCATTGAAAACATGGAGGGAAATACCCTTCAGGAACTGCCCAGATTTCGTACTTGGAATTTAGACCACCAGTCTTGTGATTCCTGGAGATCTGATTCATGCTTTTTGAACGTGTGGGTTTGGCAATCCTGTGCTTACACTTACAGCCATTTCCCAACCCCTTATTTTCCCCAGAGGTGTTCTTACTTTTCCCTTTTTTACTCTTGTACGCATGAAATAAACTGCTTGGGGGTTAGGGGGGTTGTTACTGATAGCAAAACTCATCTATTAAATTCACAGTGAGTTGCTCACTAAATAACACCAAAAAAAAATCCCCCACAATTTTATAGTCTAAACCAACCACAGCAGGTTGGAGCGACTCCTCACGGCTTTTGCTTTGCCTTGGGGCAGGATATACTGAGCAAGGGTTTTTCTCCCCAAGGAGCAGCAGGAAAATGCTGTCCCCCCAGTGCAGCCATGCTGGAGGTGGCAGACAAGCCCTGTACCATTGTGGCAGATGTGACCTGTCTGTCTCCACATGTTTTTGTGGGAAAGGTAAGCTCCCTCCCCTGCCCTCAGCTGCTCTGGGGAGGGAGGTCTGGGTACATGCAGGCACATAAGCCCCTGTGAGAGCATCTAAGGGCCTTTCCTGGGGTCATGCAGATAGGATGGCTTTTTTCCAGGAGATTTAATGTGAGAGTTTTGGACCCACATTAATTTGGACCAGAAAAAATCCCGGTTTTTCCTCCTATATATTTCTTTTGTGCAGTCATAGAAAGGACTGTATCTTTATCGCTGTAGATATCAACCAGGGGCATAAGTAATACCTCAGCTCAAAGAAACAGTATTAATTATCCAAACTGTGTGCTGAGCACCATTTGTATTCCCTCAGACAGCCTGCTGCTGGCACAATGGAAGGCAAAACCATGAACCCATGGGAGTGGAAACTGTTTTCCATTTTCCTTGAGAACTCACAGCCCATTTGAAGACAGAGCAGAATCAGAAAGCAAAAGGGTGAGGGAGAGGGTTTGTGAAGTGCCATCCCCAAAGTGGCCCCACACACTCACAGATGTTACAAGATGTGACCTTTCAGTCAGTTTAGGATTCACAGCTAATTTCAGGAAAAGGCTTTGTTGTGGTAAATCTTAGGAAGGCAGACTATAGTGCTGTTCTTGGTCTACATTGCTTCAAGCAATGGGCCACTGGCAACCACAGAGGATGGCACCTCGGGAAAGGGAACTACCAAAAACTAGATGGAGGGAAATCCCCAAAGCAGGGTTTCAGCTGCTGAGAAGTGAGTGCTTCCTTCTCGTGGCATTCTCCACGATGCTGCAGAAGCTGAACACCAGCAAGTTTTTATTGGCATCACAGCAAAGCCCAACTTGAACGAGACACCTGAAACAACTTAATAGCCTAAAAGCACTGCAGCTGCCTGGGACAGCCTGCCTTCTTTCTGCAGGAGGTGTACACAGGAATCTAGGGAAGGAAAACTGCTCCACCCTGGCTATCCTTCCCTGGGGAAAAGGGAACCTGCTTCTCTGACACCTTGAGAAGGCAGAAATGACAGCAGACACCTTTGCAGCCAGCACTCCTCCTCTAGAGAAGTTACATTCAAGGTCTGGAAGCTCCTGACATCACAAGTACAACAGGACTGACATTGCCTACTCATTAACAAAGATAATGGGAGAGAAAGTAACTGAGCCTTATTTTAGCCCTGTTCAAATTGATCTGATGTCTCAACATGCCTTCAGGGACCCCCAAGTGCTCACAATTCCTGCCTGGACAACAGGAATTTGTGATAGGTTTGTGATACAGCTTTGTGAGCTCCCAGTTCAGACAAGGGGCAGCTGAGGAGTTGCTTGTGCAGGAGATGTCTCCTATGGAAGGCAATCAAAGCAGAAAACCAGAAGGCAGCTCAGAAGCAATGGTAGTCATCCAAGGTAAACAAATTATTTGAGGGATGGGGAGGAGAATCAGAGCAGCCACGGAAGCTGAAGAGGAAAGCAGGCTTTTGGGCAGAGAAGAAGTGCCCAACAGCTGTGAAAGATGAAGGTGGAAGCACCTGGTCTGGGTGTTGCTGCTCCATGAGCATTTCATTTGGATTTTGCCTGAGCAGAGAAGTTTAAAGCCAGGCTGGAGGGTGCCTGGATGAAGCAGAGTGTTCCCTCCCAGTTCAGAATTCACAGAATGATCACAGTGGAGCAGAGGGGCTGAATCACCTTCCTTGATCTTCTGAGCATGATGCTTTTGATGCAGTACAGAACACAGTTGGTCTTCCAGGCTGCAAGTACATGTTGCCTCCTCATGCCCAGCCTCTCATCCACCAGCACCTCCAAGTCCTTCTTGGCAGTGCTGCTGTCAGTGATTTCCTCTCCCATCTGTACTCCTATCTGGGGTTGCCCCGACCCAGATGCAGCCCTTGCACTTGGTCTTGTTAAACCTTATGAGGTTTCCATGGGCCTACTTCTTGAGCTAGTCCAGGTCCCTCTGGATAGCATCCCTTTCTGCTGTCCCCACTATCCCAGCATTGTTTATTAGTGGGGGTACACCTTCTGCTTTCAAAACATCACTCCCAGGGCTTAAAACACTGAGAAAGGGCAGTGGCCAGGGAGAGCAGTAGGGGAAGGCAGGCAGTGCTACAGCAGTTTTGTGCAAGGCATGAGCAGGGGGGTAAGATGCAAAACTAGGGTAGATGTGGGGGTAAAGAAGGGGTGGGAAGGAGATCCAAGACCACAGAAAACAGTTGAAGGGGGTGAGAGCAGGAAAGAGGAGCTAGGCTCACTCAGTGAGGCATGCCTGGGGATGTCTGTTCAAAGAGCCAGGGAGTGTTTGTGCCACAGCTCGATGTGAGGAACTCGAGCCCCTTGCTGCCCGAAATGCAGACTGGCTTTTCAAGGAGACCTCCTCAACGTGCCTGAGGAGGCTGGTGCCATGTCACACCAAGGAGCACTCGGAGCACCATGGTTCAGTGAGGGCTCACAGCCCGCCCAGCCGGGGCTCCCCCCCGCCCTCTGGCCGAGAGCCGCCGGCCCCGCGCCCGGCGCTCCGAGGGGACGGGCCTTCCCCACGGGCAGGGCCTGCCCCAGGGGCTGGGCCGGGCCGGGCCGGGCAGGCCCGGCGGCCCTGGGGCAGCAGGGCGGTGCTGGCTCCTCTGGGCCCAGAGCCAAGCAGGAGCTTTCTCAAGGCTGCCTCCGCCAGCGCAGCCTCTCCGCCCTTCCCGGGGCTGGGCCGCCGCGCAGGAGCTGCCGGCGGGTCAGCGCCAGCTCCCGCCATCCATCGCCCCTGTGCCACCCACCTTGCCCCAACCCTGTTCTCATTCGACTTCTCCCATCTGTCAGGTGCCGCCCAAGGTGGGTGACAGCTAAACAGGAATTTTAAATCAGTTCTTGATCCCTTCTTTAAATCATCCGTGTGTTTCTGGGGGAGGGGAGTCACCAAAAGAGGCAGCACCCTACCCCTTCCACTCTGAGAGGGCTGCTTGGCATCTCCCCGGCTTTCTTCCTTGGGGGATGCTGCACCTGGGGTCAGCTCGGCTTTCCCGCTCCCAGACGTGGCTCAGGACTGCAGAAAGTTGAGCCAGTTAAGGAGAGAAAGCCTGAAAAGGCAGACGTCTCGCTCAGGAGGTGGAGGAGCCTCACCCAGGTACAGGGAGGTCTGGAAGAGTCGGGTCTCTGCAGAGTTTTCATTCCTACAAAGTTTTTACTTGATCAAGACTACAGAGAAGAATAAAAAAAAAAAAAAAAGAAAGAAAAATAAGGCTTCTGACTCACTCTCTTCCCAAGACTGCCCTAGCCCAGGGCATTTTCCCTGCCTTGGGAAGTGTTGCAAAATTTGAGCTTGCCCGGGAGGTATCTCTCACTAATTACTGGATATCCTGGTTTTGTGTAAGGACATAGGCAGAACCTTCCCACAGGTTCTTCTCTACCGCATGGGAAAAAAAACTCGAAACGCTGATTTCTGTTTCAGCATCCCCAGCAGACTGCTGTGAAGGGCTGATTGCACACTTGAGGGGATCTTTTTCTGGAGCCATCCTCCCCAGCTCTGGGGCATCGCTCACCAACAGTTTCTAAGAAGTGCGGAATTTCAAAGCAAAAACAAGCTTACTTTTAATATTTGCCCTCTGTACTTGAAGTTTGGGTCACTTTCAATTTTCCCCCTCTGTAATAAAGAAGGCTAAAGCTTTCAAATTAGAAGCAAAGACTGAGAGCTGTGTGAGATGAGGCCTCTTTGAGTTCGCACCGCCTGCCAGCTGGTCTGCAAAGGGCTAAGGAATGGGTTGGTGAAAGGCTGGGTGCAGAAAATTACAGACCTGGCCCTGATGAGAGGTAGCACAAGCCTGATTACAACCTTAGCTTGATGCAGGGCAGATGCTCACGTGGGCTATGAGCCTCCAACCATGGTTTATTCACATCACTGGAGGAAAACTGCTTCAGCTATGAGATGTCAAGTAGCCCACGCTGTATCTACACATCTCCTGGTATGTCTAATGTAGCTACACACCTCCTGCTTACTCCAGCCTCTTTCAGTGTCAGACCACCAGCTCCCATGGACAGCACATGGCCCCCATCCCACAGTAGCTCAATTCTGTGACAGTATTTGCCACTCCTTCAAAGAGAGATGAGGTGATAACAGAGGGGTTTTCCAAATTTTAAGAGGCATTAAGTTAAAACTGAAAATTGCATTGAGCATGAAACAACAATATAAGGATTTCTTCCTCAGCAAGTCTGCTTCATTAAACACACAGCCTGCCTATAGATACTCACCTACTTTGTTTATAGAAAGGCCCTTTTCTGTCTTTTCTCTAAAAGAAAGTCTCTGCCAGAATGCATGTAAATGTATCACTGAAGCTCCTGAAGAGAGGAGCCAGCTCTGTTTTCGATCCCCTGTATGCCTTCTCCTTTTCCTACCCTTCCTTCTGGAGACTTCCTGCTGATCAGCTCTTCAAGGGAGTTTTTATTCTCTGCCCAATTTTGCACAAAGGTATCAAAGGATTTTAACACATTAAAACTTGAAACCTCTTAAAGAAAGAAGATAATTTCTCTCCTTCCTCCCTCTCTCCTTGTTGCTGGAGTTTCACACTTGGGAGCTGTTGTAACTCAGTCTTTACATAGAGTATTTCTTTTTAAAAGTTACTCAGCCATCCTTATACATAGAGTACATGTATATTCACACATAATTACTTGAAAAAAATACTTCCATCCTCCCTTCCAGCTTCTAAGAACAGAAATAAGAAACACCTTAAAATAACTGTAAATAATAAACCCCGTCACACTAAACACTTCAAAGTGGAAGAGCAAATATCTCAAGAAGCTTGGGGAACTACACGTAATTATGAATTAGCTCTCAAAAACAGATACAGATGATCTGTCAGATAATTTTTGATTTCAAATAGATTTAAAAATTCTATTCCCTGTGATCTGGTAGAGACAGTAACTGCTTACTGATAACTGCAGAGCAGTTATCAAACAAAGCCTGTGGAGCCAGAGCGTGTTGTGCTGAGCTGCTGAGCTGGACTTTTTGCCTTAGCAGTACCTATGTAGACCTTTGCTCCCTCCCACCAGGGCACAGCCCCAGGGGAGGTAGTCTTTCAGTGACACTGCAAATGGGCAGAACTCTGGTAAAACACATCCTGGTCACCCTCTGGGGCCTCAGTGTGGGTCCTGACACCACTCAGTGTCCACCTGAATCACACAAAACAGGCTCAGCACCCTTTGCTATTTCTGAGACAGACAGAGGCAGACAATGAGACACATGGAAGAGCTGTGGGACTGTGAGATGGGGCTGGGGAAGAGAATGGATGACCATCTCTGATGGGTGTCCAGCAGGAACTTTGGATGGCTCTGCCAGGGAAACATCCCTTGGAAGGTGGGAGTTACCTACTGCTATAGGGACCTTGTAGAAAACATTTGACTGAACTAAGACTTAATGCTAGAAATCTTGGCCACCATGAAACACCAGCTTCCTGTGGAGATCTTCCCAGCACAGAAAGTAGCAGTCTCAGGGCTGTGGGCTGACCTGTGCCACCATCTCCTTCCACTGCAGAATAACCATTCAAGTCCAGGATGAAAATCCTCCTTATCCTCCGTCCTCCACAGCAAAAACACTTTCAAAACCAGGCTCCCTGGAGGGAAACTGAAACAGGGAATCATGAGGAGAGACTGGGTAGCAAAGTTATCAGCTAACATGCCTACAGAGTGCAGGCAATGAGTGATCAGCTCATGCTTGTAATAGAAGAGGAAAGAAGAGGAAAGAAAGAGGAACAAGGACTGATGTATTTGAAAGGAAAAGATGAGGTTTATTGCTTATTACAAAGTTACAAAGCCATATGGGGTGCTTGTCTAGGTTACAGAAGGCCTGCACCAAGTGAAACACTGGCATTGTGGCCTGCAGACAAGCAGCCTTTGTATCCAGTGAGGCTGGGACAAGCCACTGGCATGTGGTAATGAGCCCAGACCCCAAAGTGGCAACACAGACAGGTCTGGTGTCCTGTGCTCTTCAGTCTTGGTGGGCAGCTTTGCACCCCTCAAAGGAGTAAAGCCTTCACTGCAGATTGTAGATATTTCCAGAGCTACAGCTGTGGGACCTGGGATAACAATGGCTGCATCCAGCTTTCAGAGCATGTGCAGACATCCTGCAGAGGGAAGAGTGTGCAGCACTTGGCCTCAGAAACCCAGCAGCCCTCATTTGAAAACTGCTGGGAACAAGCCTGTTTCACCAAGTCCAATCACTTGGACTGTCTGCCCCTTCAGGACATCCTCACTTGCTTTAGTCTTTCTCTCTTCACCCCAGTGATTACAAATGAAGAGGAAAGCAAAGAACAGAGCAAAGAGATGAACCTGGAGAACAGCTGACAGCACTTTTGCTCAGCACAGTGCACTCACATGGAAGGACACAGGTGCCTACAAAGAGAGGGGGCCTAGAACAACTTGATGCAAACAGTAGCCTTAAGCTACTCGTGTCAAAGTGTCCAAGAGAGTGCAATGGCTTTGAGGAATCATCCAGCAATGTCTCACGGTCCCCTGCTACCTTCCTCATTAAACCTCGAACAAAGCTGCAGGGTGTGTTAGTGCACTCCAGCTAGGCTTTCCCCAGGGGGAGAAGGGAAAAGCTGGATTCAAAGACAGTGCAAAGGGCTGGATTCAGTGCTGAGACTTGAAAATGGCAATAAAAGGAAAAAGCAGCAGTTGGAGGAGAAACAGTACAGGCCCCCTTTTGTCACCAAGTAACACACAAAATTTGGCACAGAATGCTATTGAGATAGTAGTAAAGAGCAAGCAACAACAGCTTTGCCCCCCCAACTGTATATACCCTTTTTTCTGAAGGTTGAGCACTTCAGTGGCTGGGATAGTTGCCCAGCCAACTCAGTGCATCAGAAGCAGCCACTAAGGTAACAGGCCAGCTGGAAAGCAGGAAGTGCTTGGAGCAAGCTTTGGAGCCCTCCCAGCACTGGTAGCACAGACGTTCCCCTAGGTACTCAAGCTTGAACATGAGCACACAAGAACTAAAAGGCAAGGGAGCATGATAGCAGGTTTTGTCCTCATAGCCTTATGACTGGGATTTTAGTATTCCCATAAAGGGCAAGAAGAGTGGGGAAAAGCATGGAAGTGAAGCCCTGGTGATGTCTCCTTTAATTCCTGATGTGGCTGAGTAAAGCCCAGGTACATCCTAAATGCTACTTTAGAGGACACTTTTCTCAGAAGCAAAGCTGAGCTCAAATGGGAGGCAGGATGAACCCTTGTCAGGGGGATAAGTATTTTCAGGTTTTGTACCAAGGACAAAGGTGTCCCTGTCTGAAATTTGGCCTAAAGACCTGCTGGAAAACCTTTCTGAAACATCTGCTACTCCTTACAGTGTAAAATTTTTGAATTTGAGGGGTCTTTTGGGAGTGGAGTGGGGTGGGGTGGGTGTGGACGTGACACATGGGGGAAGAGGCAGCACACAGGGAGAATCTACTGGTGAGAAATCACTTGCTCTAACAGCAATGAAAGACCATGATCTGTATCATAGGCAGGCCATAAAAACACCTGAATCATCCACCATCCTTTAGATTTATCTATTTATCAGTTATTTTCTACAACATATTTCACTTCAGTATTGCACTGGTTTAAAGAAAAAGAGGCAGGCCATGCAGATGCTCTTTGTGGTTCTCCAGCCTGCACTTAATTAATTGTGAGCTGCTTTAAAAATATTTTAGGACAGTGCTTCCACAGCACATTGCTGAAGTCTGACACAGTTCATGCTTTCACTTCCCAGAACATGTGCAAAGCTCTCACCTCTGCCCAGCTATTAACAAAAATCCCACAACCCAGTCTCTGTGCTGACTGAGAGGAGGAAATCAGACATGAGAGGTTGCTTTTTCTCCCTGCCCATCCCTCCCTTTTCCAGCAATCCTTTTCTCTGTCACCCACTTCTGTTTACAACCCCTTCCAACAGGGATGTTCATAGCTCGTATGTCACGTGAGGAAACCGTGCCAGCTCCTGCGATGGGCAGACAGCTGGGGCTCGCTCTCGGGGTCACATCATTACTCATGGCGCCCACAGCTTCAGATGCTGAACTTCTCACGCCAGGAAACAAAGTTACCCATTTATTATTTTTAATAAAATAATTGCTTTAATGCAGTATTTAAAATAATTTTTAACCTCTGATCAATAAGGTAACAGTACACAAATATGGAAAATGCTGCACTTTACATAAAAAGTAAAGCTAAGCATTTAATTATACAAAACAATTTTGCCCGATGCCATCAATATCTTGCAAACTATAGTTTAGTCAAAGTACAGCTTTTCTTATATATATATATA
>VZRX01001256.1:0-75912 GCA_013398075.1 Notiomystis cincta
GCCTGTAGTTTCCTGGATCCTCCCTCCCACCCTTCTTCAGGTTCTGAACATGTTTCTGACAGTTGCAGTGTGTAAATATACCACAAGAAGCTTGACAAGGAAAACAAAAAACCAAAACACACCCCAAAGCTCACCTGGCAGATATTACTAACAATAAGAAAATACATAAACTTACCTTCATGGATGCTTTCATGATACAAGCTCTGTGGTACTATTCATACTTAATAATAGGTCTTATATCATGAAGTCCCCAGGACAGTTTATTCTGTGGAACAATAAGCAGAGTTTTGGGATCTTGTTCCTTACAATCCTTTCCCCTTCCATCCCCTCCCCCCCAAATAATCAGCTGCTGGCTTTTAGAATTATGTGTTAAAAATAGAGACAGAAGATGTTCTTCAAATATCTAGACATTATTTACGAGACACTCGGAAACAACTGCATACAAATGATACACTGATTATTCGTCATTAAATTCTGACTCAGACAATCATACATCTAATGGAACTGTATTGTTCCTCTTCTGTTTTTTACATATGAATTTACATTTTCATGGTTGAAACGAATTTTCACTCGTATTTTTCCAAGTCATATGTTGGCTTTCTGGAGTGTGCATTTCAAGATCTGCACATTTCTATTTCAAGTACTGAATATAAATATATTCCAAACCTTATTTAGAAAACTATTTTTTAAAGATACCTGAAAAGATTGAAAATGTTGTGGAGGACTATTTTTAATTTACACCAGATATCAATAACACTGCCTTGGAAGAGACTGGGGCATACTTCTCATTCATCTGATGCACAGCTACCATCTTATGAGTACAGTTCATACCTGCAAGGTAAGTATCTGCTTTTATAAATTCCTTAAATACAGCTATAAGTAACACCTCTCACATTGGCAATCCAGTTGTAATTTTTCTGCTAATACAGTTATAAAATACCAGGTGAAATTAGTCATTGACAAGTCAATAACTAAAACCAGAGATAAATAGGAAGCATAACAGCAGTAATGAAAACATATCTCAGTAAGACAGTAGTACAAATGTTTTGCAACAGGCAGTTAAAGACATATAGAATTAATCCCCAATAGCATGCTTATTGTTGTCCTTTCTTTGCTGTTTTGTCTGTTTTCAGCCAGCCACTGCAGTATCAGAAATACCTGTACCATTAACAGTTCCCACAGTGCCACATTAGTGCTTGAATGTTCTGGTAATGATAATTTGTAGCCAACACTGCTGCAGTTCAGCAGCTCTCTAATATGACATGATACTTGGATAATGGAGACTATTCCATTTGCCCCTCAGTTTCACATTTGGTTTGAAAATTTATTGGGATAAACTTCAAATCTGTAATCATACAAAACCTATAGTCAATTAATTTGCAGCCTGAATTTTATTGAGATTCCTAGAGTCCTTAAGGATGAGGAGGAGAAGTCAGACAGATCTATAAGGTATGTTTTTCTACAGATGTTATTACCATAACTTGTGGCTGAATACATATAATCTATAGTGCTTGAAGAAAGTTTCCTTTTGTAGTCTGAAGGGTTGCTCATAAAAAAAATCTGACTGATAAATGGGCAGGCTTCAAGACACATTTGTAATTTATCTCTAGTCAATTATCAATTTGAAGTGACTCTGTGTTCTGCACAATATACCACAAAAAAGCACACACAGTACAGTAGCTCAGCATACTCATTGTTTTAACTCATTTTTTTAACTGATAACTTGCTTCTAAGAGGGGATATAACTGTGTCTGAATCCAAAATCTGTGTTCAAATATATAGAATAAATATGCACAATGTTACCATGGAAACATTAAACCAGTGAGACTGGGACTTGATCTGCAGTTCACAGAAGAGACTTTTCTTTCTAAAAGCTTTTCTTTCTAAACGCTCCAGCCAGTTTGTGAGCGCTGCTTCTGAAGATGCAGTCAAGAATATTCAAGTCAGAATCAGCATGAGGCAGTTATATTTCCCACTTACTCTGCCACTTTCCCCACCTGCACAGCTTTTTCTTCACAACCAGTCATAAAATCTCCCATGTGCTCCCAGTACTGACCAGGAGCTGCTGAGGGCTGGCTGGCATCTTAATCACTGCACAAGTCCAGCGTTTCCCTGGAAAGGCTCATTGTCTGCTGATTTGTTTGACAGCTGGTAATGAACGAGAATACATTTGTATCATTGTGGATGGATATCAGAGGACAATAAAAGCCTGGGAACATGAAATCCTCTTCTTACTGCTGTTCTCTTCTAGTATGGATTAAAACATTAACATTCTCGGACACTGATGTGTCCTGAAAAATACAGTAACCATTTTTGGAAACACCAGTGAATAAAGATAATTTACTCCAACAAGATTTGCTGGCAACACAATACATCAGCAAAATTCTGGAAGTTAACGACATCTTCACATATTTCCTGATTTTCGCTGGTTAATAGGATGAAACCTATCTGGCCTGTGTGATGATTTCTGTTCAGTTATTCCTAGAGCCTTCACTAAATATAGTTAGTCACAAGGAAAGCAGAAGTTTTATATCTTTTTATGAAGTTTTTCTTCAAATCACGCTATTTCAAATCAAAAAATAAAGCTATTACATAGTTCATTTATTGTTAACTGACACACCAGAATTGTATTTGTTCTAACAGCATGTAAAATGTTCTTGTTTTTCCATATAATTCTGCCAATTTAATTGTTACAACTTCCTAGAGCTTCATTTATTATCATGTTATATAACTGATTTTTACCTTTAGTTTTCCAATTTCTATTCTCCATTTATTTGACTATGATGTGGCATTTCACTGTAAATTAAATCCTAAAATCATTACTCGTGTATTTATCACTAGATATAGTCCATGTGTCTAGCTAAAGTTTCAGGATGTTCTTTTCTTGTTTCAAGGACACAATTAGAGGGCAAGAAGTATTGGTATGTTCACAGAATCACATACACATCATGATACATTTCTTACACAAGTCAGAACATGCACCCATGGTGGCACACTAATTTATATATAACTAGAAGTTTTATCCTTAAGATCTAGTCTGATACTCTACATAAAAAAAGCAAAGAGAAAAGTGATAGATTTTAGCCAAGTATGTGGTCAGACATTCCAGCATGTGTTAACTGAAAACTTCAATTTTGATGCTTTGCTTTGGTAGAGAAAGTGTGTATTACTTTTGTCTTAAGGTGAAGGTTTAAGTGACATTTTCAGGATGAAAGAAAGAGAATAGCATGTCTGTGTCCTTCACTTTTTGGGTTTCCCCCATCCCTGCAACACTGATTTAAAACATGTGAATGAATCCAAGTGTTCCCCCGTAAGCAAATGAATGAGTATTTTTAAAAGAACCCAACCATGCAAACACACAAACAGTTCACTTATGCATGAAAATACAAGAGCCTTGTAGAAGACTGTAAGATGTCCCTGCTCTCACAGCCCACTTTTTCTATGCCACTCTCTTTGGTAAGGGCCAAAGCACTTCTCAAGTCTAAAGATGCAACTCTACAGAATGACCCATATTAGTGAGGGGCCGATCAGTAGAAAAAGAACCAAAGAGGAAAGTGTTAGAGCAGTAGCATCAAGCCAATTTTGAGCAGGACAAAATTTCAGCCAGAATATATTTTTTAATAGGGTGCTTTATACCAGTCTCTTGAAATCTAGACTTCATAGCAGGGAACAGACTGCAAACCCCTGTGTTGAACTGGTGAGGGTTATCTGACCTGCAAAGCAAGATGTGCAAGAACTTAATTCCTTTCTATATCCAAGACACAAAAGTGGTGCCCCAGGCAGGGCTAGAAAATATCCAGGTGTGTGCACAAATCAAGCAGAATCTACAAAATGTATAGACAAAAGGCTTGTATTTAGTGTGCATGTTTTTAGTCACCAACTAGCAACATCCTTAAACCTGTAAAGCTGTCTTGTTTCTGTGGAGCAGTGTGACAATCTATGAAGAAAGATAGGAAACTAATTAAAAGGGATTAATTGCTGATGAAGGAGAACTATGAAGATTAGTTGAAAGCTTACGAAGCTAGTTAAGATACAGCTTTAAAAAAGCAGTTTTCATGGATCTCAACAAAAATTGTACCAGAGACCTTATAGAGCTTGGATTGCAGTCTGACAGTCACAGCAACCCCTACGCTAAAATGTAAAAAGAAATATGAAGAAACTCATGAAGTGAACAATGAATATCTGCATCTATGATCCATAATTAAGCACTGCATCATATTTGCTCACCTCTGGTTAGAAATTTTGAATGATAAAGAAATTTTTAAAAAACAAGTCTTGATACCATCTTTTAAAAAAAATCAAAAACTTTCAATGATATTGAGAATTAGTATATTTAATCTGCCATGAATTATTAATTGCATATATTCATCTAACTGCTCCTTACAGATCCTATGTCCTTCCCTACATTTTGGGTTGAATCCCATCTAAGTACAGCAAAAAATTAAGGTTCATTATTATTTCACTGCTAATATTCTACTATGGACATATAAAGCATCTTCTGTCTAAAGTTAGGGATTTAAGAGCTAGTTTTCCCAAAATGTCCAAAATCAGCTACTTCCTGGAAATCTTTCTCAAATGTTTCCAGATAGGTACAAATCTAAAGTTCTTGTCAGAAGGAACTCTTGAGAGTTCCTCTAGGACAACCCAATATACCAAGTCACTAAATTTTGCTCATCCTATGCAATCATCTTTTTTCTCTTGGCCCACAATATTATAATAATAAAGACTCTAATGTGGGAGCAGTAAGAAAAGATCCTTATACTTTTTCTATCACAAATGCCAGCGGAATTACTATAAAGTACTGAGGTGACAGAGAACTTAGGTTTCAAGATTCCATGATCTTTGTGGTGGGAATCAACCTCCTCATAGATAAATAAAATTTTATGAATAAAAATCATCAGTCACATTGTTTGTTGATTCTTTACAGTCATACTCAGAGCCTGAGACTCCAGTAACTGTGTTTTGGAGGGAAGACTTACACAAATGGTTGCTCTTGATCCTCTCAAGAACAAAGTAGCTGAGGATCTAAAATGATCCCTGATTTAAAATGCCAACTTCAATCTATTCAGCATGCCTGAAGTGCAGCAGAATTTCTTGCAGCTAACCACTTATTGGCTCAATTATACATATTTTATAGAGTATCTAAATGGTCCTGAAGAGGCCAGGACAGAGGTGGAAATGCTCCCTTCCAGCCTCACCTGCTGGCCTGTAACCAACAGGACTCTACAAGTATACTCACCTGTATTGCAGGTGGCATTCACACAGGTACAGGAACTCTTTCACAGCAGAAATTGATTGTCTCCTTTAATTTACTACTCTGCAAGGATGGTGGCATGTAACCACAAAGCCAGGAAGGGAACAGCAAAGTGGGACTGACTGAGCAGAACTGCTGTGGAGAGAGTCAGCCCTGGAGCCTTGCTAACCTAAGCAGACAGACACCAGCCACACATCACCATCCATCAGGGCTGCACCTGCTCCCTTGAAACCACTGACAGCACTGATTAGCTCCAGTTGCTGCCCATTGATATTTAAACTAGTGGCTAATGACTATGACTAACATCAGGGCCACAAAGACCTATATAAGCATCCACAGATGCTGCAATTACTTTTCCAGCAGAAGGCCTGGCACTAAGCTGTCCCTCTGCTTTCCCAGCAAAGTGGTTTATGTCTTCATTGCTTTAAGAACTGCCTATAGCAAAAGCAAAGGCTTCTGATTCCCACACCACAGTTATGACTGAGTCATGGCCATTCTTAAAGACACTGGTCTTCTCTTGCATAATGATTCCTAAAGTTATAAAATTCAAATAACTACAAGGTATGATAAGTAATGGAACAGTCCCAAGTTAAAATCCAACTATAATTTAATCATGAATGAGTTTCACTTTTTAAGTAATTAAATAAGCATTATAACTTTATAAACTATTATCCAGAAATGGTTTCTCTCTCTAGGTTTACATGCAATAGAAATAATACAACTGCCTGTAATATCACACCAAAACAGTAAATTGAAGGTGTGGTTATGGATTTGGGAAATACAGGATATTTTTGTGTCAGTAGTACCACCTGCTGGATATCAAGAAGATAAAAGGTAGAGACTAATCAACATTTATAAAAGTCAGATTATGGCATAATCTGTCTAGTCTTGCACAAACATCAGTATAACAAAATTGTTAAAAATGAATCGATAACAAATTGTCAGATCTTTGAATGCACTCCCAAATCCCTGCAGAAAGGTCACTGACATTTTCAATATATACTTTTTGTTAAATCAGATATTCAAAACTCACTGCACATAATTCATCAGATGAATAAAAAATTCAGACTGATCAGTTTAGCAGTCCATTTAAAAGCAATGTGCTATTACTATTAATGACAATGTTAAGTATAGGTTTTGGTGGGGTTTTTCGAGTTAATTACAACAACTGATGTGTTATATCTACAATGTTACTTGGCAGGGTGGGAAGAATGTACAAAAAAGGCCCTCAAAGCACTAAAACAAGTAATAAGTCCCCCATCACCTCCCCATCTGTTACTATTTGAGCTACTGTGAAATCCCCAAAATAAGTAGGATCCAAGTGACTTCACTTGAAAGGTTAAAGCTTCAGTGAGAAAATCCTCAGCCTTGAAACCCCCCAGTGATAACATATAGGCCCTCTGACACAGAAATTTGTTACCATGTTTCTGCTACTTTCCAATAGACAACTTTCTGACTATGTTGTTGTATTGGCTTGGCACAGCCCGGTTTCTGGTAGCAGAAGGGCCACAAAGATGCTCCTGTGAGAAGCTGCTGGAAGCTTCCACCATGTCCAGCAGAGCCAAGGGCTGATGGCTCTGGAGATGGACACACTGCTGGCCAGAACTGGGACAGTGAGAGAAGTCGGGAACATCTCTGTGATGGCAGATTTAAAAAGGAAATCAAGACAGAGTCACACAATTTTTCTTCTAGTCAAGAGAGAAGGAGGAGGAGGCAAGAATATGTGAGGGAAAACAACATGAGGACACCAAGGTCAGTGGAGAAGGAGGGGGAGGAGGTGCTCCAGGTGCCAGAGCAGAAATTCCTCTGCAGGCTGTGGTGAAGACCATGGGGAAGCAGCTGTGNATGCCTGGAGGAGGCTGAGATCCAGTGGGAGACCCGGAGGAGAGAGAGGGCCCTGCTCCCAGGCTGGAGCAGCCTGTCCTTGCAAGACTGCACCCCGTGGAAGGAGAGCCCCACGCTGCAGCAGTTTTGGGAGCACTGTGTGCCCCTGGGGGAGCTCACAGAGCTGCAGGTGCGGTTTGGCTGCAGCTCCTGAGCGTGGCCCCACGCTGGAGAAGTTCCCACAGAACTGTCTCCCGTGGGAGGGACCCCACGGCCTCACAGGGGATGGACTCCTCTCCCAGGGCAGCGGAAGAAAATCTCAGTGATGAACTGACCAAACCCCCCCAGCCCCGTCTGCCTGTGCTGTCGGTGGGAAGGAGGGAGGGGCTGGGGGGAGAAGGTGTTTGAAGGGCTTATTTTACTTCTCGTTATCCTCCATTGATTGTGTCAGTAATAAATTCACTTTTGCAACTTAAGTTGAGCCTGCTTTGCCCCTGAAGTGTTTCTCCCAGTCCTTATCTCACTCATGAACCCTTTGTGAATTTTTTTCCCTCTCTGCTGCCCAGCTGTGGCAGGAAAGGGTGAGCAAGCGGTGTCTGGCATTGGGCCAGCGTCAAACCACAACAGTTATACAACCACATTAAAAGAACCACTCATATTTCCTGGTATGTATTTTACACCAGGTCACACTTCCTTCAGAAAGCTGTGCTCTCTTTCTACATGAAGAGCTGTGTCCAAGCACCCTTCAATCTTCCTCTAAATCTTAACAGATTTGCAGCAAAATCTACTTTATTTACCTCCAGGGATTATCATCTGATGGATCCAATGGGGGACTGCAAGCAACAGAGAACCCCTCAATTCTAATCTAAAGCTTGACAGATACTGTCAAGCTTAATCCACAAAATAATCCACAAAATAATAGCACCTTGATACTCTAAAAAAAAAAGTAAATTTAAAATTGCTTTCCTTACAAAGCAGAAAATTAGTTCCTAACACACTATACCATGCAGCAGGAAAGTTGCAGTACCTCCACTACAACTTGCTGGAACCCAACACAGCTCTCCATTGAGCACACAAGCTCAGCCTCTCCATTAAGGGCAGCAGGTAAGCCTCCCTTTCTCCACCTTGCAGTGCACTTCATGAGTTTCTCATGATGACAGTAAGACTTCTGGACAGTTGAGATGGACAGTTCAGAAAGCTCAGACCATGCTGTGACTTGTGTCAAGGACTTAGTTCAGCAACCCTGTAACGCCCTCTGATGACCTAACAGACTTGAGAAGTGGGTCCATATGAACCCCATGAAGTTCAAGGCCAGGTGCAAGGTGCTACATTTGGGTCCTAAGCACAAATACAAGCTGGGCAAAGAACAGATTGAGAGGAGACCTCAGGAGAAGGCCATGGGTGTGAGAAGCTCAACATGACCCAGCAATGTGCACTGGCAGCCTAGAGAGCCAACCACATCCTGGGCTGCATGGAAAGCAGTGTGACGAGCAGGTCGAGGGAGGTGACTGCCCATTTACTCTGCTCTTGTGAGACCCCACAGGAGCTCTGGGGGCCCAGCATAAGGAGGACGTGGACCTGTTGTAAAGTGCAGAGGGGGCCATGAAATCCCTCAGAGGGTTGGAGCACCTCTACTATGGAGATAGTTCAGAGTTAGGGTCATTCAACCTAGAGAAGAGAAGGCCTCAGAAAAAGCCCTTTCCAGTACAACATACCAGAGAGCTGGAGAGGTTTACAAGAATGTGCAATTGTAAGGCTGGGTTCAAAGAGTTTAAACTGAAAGAGGGAAGATTTAGATTAGGTATTAAGAGGAATTTCTTCACTGTGACAGTAATGAGGTAGTGGCAGAGGTTGCCCAGAGAAGCTGTGGATGCCATCCCTGAAAATGTCCAAGCCCAGGCTGGACAGGGCTTGGAGCAACCCGGTCTAGTGGATGGTGCCCCTGCCCAAGTAGGGGGTTTGGAACTAGGTGGTCATTAAGACTCCTTCCAACCCAACCCACTCTATGACTTTATATCTAATTACAGGTGCAGGGAACAAACACAGAAACTGAAATTTGTACTTTACAATAATGTGTAACATCACAAGGTCATGGGAGTAAATGCTAGGATCAGAACACGGGTGCAAAAATTATATACCTTGTTCAAAATTACTGAGGAAGAGAAGAAGCTGGGTAGATGTTGCATGATGGTTTATGAACAATATATTTTACACTTGTCACATAATCCTTAGGGATTGCTGTATGCTCCAACACTCAAATTCAGGAGATGTTGTTGAAGAGGATAATGCTGGAGTCTACTCTAAATTACTGGATAATAAGGTTTCTTTCTTTTCTTTTAAGAAAAAAAATGAGAGAAATAACAGAAGAGCCAGAAAGAAACACCTTCAACCTCCCGAGCCGAGCTAGATACGCGCCGGCCTCACCAGCTGCGCTCCGGCAGCACCGACGGAGGGCAGAGCCAGGCGGGGCACGGGATGGGAAATGCTGGCTGCCGACAGAGCACGCCGCCAGCGGGCCCTGAACCCGGCATCGGCCGCGAGACCCGTCCCGCTGTTCTCCCCGTGCTGCCACAGACCGCCTGCCATTTAATCCNGTGACGCCTAGCGTCGCCGCGGTGAGGGCGAGCGCAGGGGGTGGTGACCTTCCCTCCTCGCCGCAGAGGCCGGGCCGCAGGGCTGCTGTAGTGCCCCGGGAGGCGGTGGCTGTGCCGGTAAAGGAAGCCCGTCCCTCAGCCGCCGGGCCGGGCTGGGAGCGCTCTTGGGCCGAGGCCGCCGCGCGTGTTGGGGCCTGGCGCCCCAGAGCCGTCTGCTGCTCTGCCCCACGGGTCGCGCGTGGCACTTCTGTGGTCGTTTGGAGACCGGGGGTTCGCGTGAGACGTTTTTCTGCGTAACTGTGGCCAATATGACCCCCAGTTTTCCATGAAATAGGAAAAGCTGGGCTTTTTACTCCAGTGCGTAGTGATGCTCGCTTCTAACTACCCTCCACTGCGTGACATTTTTCCTAGGTAAGAGCCCATGTCTGTGCTTTGTGCCCCTCGCCTGAGGATTTCATGAGGGAGAGGGAAAGGAGTCTGCTTCGCCTGGGAGAGCAAGCATTCCCCTTTCGGGAGGCCAAAAGGATGTTTCATGCACTGCCTGCCATTTCACTCCAGTCTGGATTTTTTTTTGAGTGAAGGCATGGGACAGCTGAATAGCGATTTCTGGTGGGGCTTGACTGTGTGTATGTCAGCAATGCTCTGCTGGCATATTAGTCACTAAAAGCACTTCGTTCTTGCAGGCTGGCAGTGCAGGGGAAGATGATTCTAATCGACTTGAAGTTGACATTTTGTGGGAGTTCGCATTACAGATTTGAGTTGTACTTAAAAATTAAGACTTTAAAAAGAATGCAAAGATTATATTAAATAGAATTTCACTGTCTTTAACATATCTTTAACATAGGAAATAAAAAGAAGACAACTAGCAGAAGCTGCTGAAAAGAGGCAGATGGAGGTAATGTCTGATAAAATGTCATTTATTGAAATTGTTTTTAGATAACTGGTTTATGGGGAGAATGGCTGCAGCATTTCTGGTAACACTGGATATCATGTTTGGATTGTGGGAATTGTCATTAAGTACTTTCCTAGTATTATTAATGTTGTAAATTTATACCTTTTTTATGTAAAGAATTTCACAGGTAGGTAGGTGTTCTAAGACCATTGCAAAGTAACTGAGCTTGTTTGGATAAGAAATATTTTACAGTAGTTTATAAAACAACCTAAGAACTGGAAGAGCAAGTTCAACATTATATTTTCCTTGTTCTAAGACTTGAAAACAAGAAGTGGAGAAGTATTCAAATCAGCGTGGTCAAACAGTTGTTGCAGTTGCAATTTCAAGTGGTGCTGTGCTTGTACTTTTCTTAAAAACGCGGGTTGTATGCACTTGCAAGTTCTGTTTATCAACAAGGCAACAGTTTGAGCATGTTTATCAGCTCAGATTCCAGCAAAGATGTAGTATTAACTTAGTCTTTTGTCCTTTTAAGGTTGCCAAGCTTTAACTGCTTTGATACCTTTAAAGTTACAAGAGGTCGGATAGAAATGCTCTAGCAGAACAACCAGCCTGTTTCTTTTCCTTATGTTCATCTAAAAAAGGCTTATAGCATATATTGTTTACTTACAGTAGATTTTGATTGGTGTGTCCTAGAGGCCAGAGCTGAACTGTGAGGAGAAGGGATTGTTATTTGTGTGACTCTTAGTGACATTACATACTGAATTGGGATTAGACCATTATGTGTAGGTACCATGTGGACTCAGCTTGAAGGGAGTTTGGTAAATAATTGGGGCGACTGAGTGATGTGTTAGACTCCTTAAAACTCTTGATTTTGTACTAAAAGCAATCCACATGTTATTTGCAATCACAAATGGGTTTCAGTCACAAAGAGGTTTTTAAGCATAGCTAGGAAATAGCAAGGTCTTAACTGGCTAAACAGCTTTCCTGAGAGGAAGGAGAAATGAAGCAGCTGGGGCTGTGTATGTCCTTGAAGTTTTGTTCGACACATTATGCTGACAAAGAAAAATGGAAGTGTCATTTTCTGTTACTTTCTGTTTTCTTGGAAGACAAAGAGATAAAATATCTACCAGAATTTTTCAGGACTATCTTAAAGGTCATTTTAGCCTCTGAATGTTGGGTAATGGAGATGTCATACAAGCAGCCATATTTAGTTTTGCTCTTGTGAGGGGACAAGGGAGTGGGTCAGATGTTTCTCCTTCTCTGTTTAGAGTACACTGTACATGCTTCTTAACTGCTCATTATCCCTCCTGATGTCATGTGAGCTGTTCTTCCTTTTGGGGTGCTACAGACAGTTTTGGTACCTGACTCACTTGGAAGGCCAGTTTCCTAGGAGGTAGAGATCATATGGTCTAAAGTAGATGATATTTAGTGGTAAGATTTGTCTTAGTACCCCACAGAGAATTGAGCTTATTGTCAGGACCTTGAAATTCAGGTGAGAACATTGCTGTTTTGCCTTGGTAGATTTTAGCATCTTTTGTATAACTTCTGCCATGGTATCATAATCCTAAACTTAGATAAGAATCACTTTTTAAAACATTTTTTTTCTATTTCTTTTTCATGGTGTTAACTGCCTGTTATTCTGATCCTCCTACCAGCTAGTCTAGATCATCATTAAACGGTTCCCACAAGGACGTAAAGCAGGCAGTTCACAACAGGTTTTTCATTTGGTAATCCTGCTACCCACACACCCTGTGACATTTTAAAGGGTAGACTATCCTGCAGGGTGTTTCTCACAGATCACAGTTTGAAAGTTGAACTTCTTCACAGCCTGGGCTGGCACTACTAACACAACTCTTTTTCTCTGGTTTGTGAGGGTAAGAGTAGGCTGTGACACTGAAAAGACCACAGAGCTTTGGGGAAGGGATGTTCTGGTTCTGCATCTGAGGATTAAATGTATCTTCACCTGGATGTAATAATAAAGTGAAACAAAAGCACCCTCACTTACCTGTGGGACCAAGAGTTCACAGAATGAGGAAATACCCTGAAAGGGCTACCTTGATATAATAGTAGCATTACTAAGTGCTTCAAACTTTTCATGCAAACCACAGTTCATAAAGTAGTGTTGCCAAGACTTGCAGTTTGGTTTCTCTCCAGAAGAATAACTAACTTGGTCTTATTCAAATGTTTTTTCTCCCAGGCTTCCTCTCGAGGTATTAAGAATACTTACTCTGTAGAGCAGAAGAAAAAGAAACAGGAAGAAATAGAAAGAAGAATGGCAGCTTCACGTCCTGGAGGAGAAGGAGGACTGAGAGTAAGTTTAAAAAAGAAACAATGTGATTCAATTGTCCATATATTCACTGTGAAAATCCTGTTTTGTCATGTAGAAGACTGAATAATTTGAAGAAAAAACAAGAGGAAGAGAAATGGAAGCATGTGTCATTATCATGCAGTGTTCTTAATGAGACTTCATTACTAAGGCAGAAAGACAGCAGGGATGGCAGAGAGGGGTTTTTTTTTCCCTCTTCTTTCCAATTTCTGCATCTATGATGGATCAGTTTTACAGGTCTCTCAATACCAGGGACCTCATCACTGTGTTATCCTGTACTCAGTGTCCCTTTTCAGTGCCAGTTGAGATGGCCTCTCTTCCTTCAGAGCTTATAGAAAGCATTTGAAATAAGTAGGGTGATGGTTTGGGTTTATGTATCTGTCTCTCATTACAAAAGAAACATACAGTGTTGGTATAAATGTGGATGAAGTTTACTACTATTGCTATTCAATGTAAGCTTTACCTCAGAAGGCCAGGCAGTGCTATAATGAAGAATTCCAGTCTCTCCAAAACAATAGATGTATGTGATCTTTGAAAGTCAGGCTTTGCAAGCCTTCATCTTTTGCCCTCATTGCTGTATATGACCCAGGAGGCAGGAGTTTGGATAAGTTGCCACTGATCACTTGCTGGGGTGAAAGGTGAATTGAGAATTTAAAGGGGAATGGAGAATTTATTGTAGTTAGACAACCTTATGGTGTTTATTTAGTTTGGGATTTTTCTCTTCTTTTCCTTATCTTCATACAAACCTGTGGTGTGTTTTTGTTTTTCTTTAGTGGCAGGTTGGATAACGCTCCTGAAGAGAAGATAATTGATGTTTACTGCCAATAACTTGCCAGTTTCTGCAGCCAAGTGGCACTTGCTCATGTGGCTTTTGCTGTTCACATCTGAAGATTCAGCAGTACTTTGTCATTGTGGGACAGCAGATGTGGAAACATTCACTAAGAAATTTAAGAACTAATTCTGAACACTATGGTTTTGCCAATTTTGTTTGTTTGTTTTCCATGCATGTTTTATTGCTTCCCTGTCAAGACTTCCTGTCATTTGGAAGTGGTCTCCTTCTGTGTGGTCAGTCAGTGTGTGTAGACTGTCTGGTCAGTTGATGTCTGTCTGTGTATGATTTGCCTGAGCAAGCTCAGGTGCCCACGTGTTGGTTTGGATGCTTATTTCAAGCTCTGCCATTAAACTTCTCACATAAATATATAAATATATATATATATATATATTTGAATATGAGGATGACAGCATTTCTTTTCTGTTTCCTAACTGCTTAGGAATTTAGTGCCTTTTTCAAAAAAAGAAAAGTAGATTCATGGTGGGTCCTTCCAAAAGGAATAATTTTGTGACTAGTTGAAAGAAAAAATAGAAACCTTTATAAATCCTGTATACTTAGATCAAGAATGCTGTTTAATTATTTGTGTAATAATTTTTCTTATTTTCTGTGGATTTCTTTTGAGTCTGTAAGTATTTATAATGAATACTGAAAGTTAAACATGAAATTTAAAATCCTGTTATTAGTTGTTCTCATTTATTACCACAAGAGGGCAATGCTGCCCTTATCAGGATTTTGAAAAACAACTAGGAAAACAGTTACTATGCCATCTCTTTGCCAGTTTATTTCCAAAAGTTTCTGCATTATCTATTTAGGTGGACTACTTATAGTGCAGAAGGATTTTCTTTTCCCCAGAGAGCATTATGCACATTATGCATGGGCTCAGTACTGCACTTGCCCCATTTCTGACCTAGTCAGAACTCTAGAGGGTGTTTTTTCCACCCCTTGAACTGTGTATTTTGTCTTTCACTTCTCAGTACTGCCTAATGTTGTCTGACACAGCTTCCTGGCTTAGCCTTCAGAATTGAGTTGAGAAGGAAGAACTTTAAATATTAATATAATGGTGTTTGGGCTGAAAAAAGCCATGTCCTTGGCTGAAGAAGACCTTCAGTTTCCTTTGATTTTTGGCAGTTGCTCTCTTCAGTGTATTAACTGGTCATAATAATTTTTTTTAAAGTCTAAAGAAAATGCATAGAGTTATAAAAAAGTATCTCAAATATTAATTTGAAATGAGAATTTCAATCTAACATCACAGTAGGTGTCCTACAAAGACACTTAACCAGCACTTAGACTTAGTTGGCCACTTGGGGTATTTCAGACTTAAAACATTTTTTTCTTCAGTCTCTTGTCACACTGCTCCCCTAAAACTGCAAGGGGAGCAAATAACCACGTCTCTTGTCATCCAAGCCTCTGCTTGCATTAGAACACTTTCATTTAAAGCCATTGAAAGAACCTAGAGAAACCAATCACACTCTTCTCTCTTCATCATTTATGTAAAAGCCAGAGCTGTCTGTGCTTCTTACAAAACACTGTTTTGAATGTTGGATTTACTTTACAGCTAAGGAACCACATCAGAGGACGTCAGAGTGAGTAGTTCCAGGTTCCGAATCACCTACAAGGCTGTTTTAAAAGATGTTCCTATTCCATACACATTCCACTGTCCAAAGGGCCAGGCTCAACTGACTTTGGGTTTTTTTGAGTAAATAAAAGCACTTCTTTTTGGTTTAAGATTTGTTTCAGTTGAGAGTGAAGGCAGGAACTACTGCAGATCAGCAGTGTACAACTATCAGTTGTTAATCAGTGATGTAAATAATCCTGCTTGAAAAAAAATCTCCAGGTAATGTATGAAGAATAGCAAGGTGACAGAATGCACTTCCTATATGAGCAATAACAGATGTCAGTTACATTTCCAAACTAATTTTGAATGGCTTCCAGCATGGTGAGTCATATTTGACATTATACAATAATAATGGTTTTAGAAATAATTTTACATAATTTATCCATTTTGAGATTAAAAACAGTTTATTCACAGCCAGCTCCTATGGGGTTTGGTCTACAAGGACTTTGAGGAAAGGCTTTGTTGCAGCTCTTATCACTTGAACTTTTGAGGACTTCAGCCTCCTCAACATTCACATTCAGCCCATTTACATAGCAAAGGAGTTAGTTAAAATCACTACATCATGGAAAAGGACCTAAACCTGTTCTGCCCCCATCACTGAGACAAGGGCTTTAAGCAAGATTCTGCTGCTCAGCTTTAGCTTTATAAATTGAGCTATAGGTTCCTAAGGAATTTTCCAATTGCTAAAAGACTTAAATAGAATTTTCATATTGTATTATTGGATCAGCAACACTTACCTCCAACCCCTTCCTCCAGACTAACCAGCTTACTGCATTTTTTTGTTTGTTTGCTTTATTGATGTTCTCATTTCCTCCTCTGTTACTCACACCCACACCAATGCACTCAAAAGCAGTAAGTCCCACCTGCATGTTTTTTACATCAGGTGGTACTGGCAATACTTTAAAATAAAATCCTATAGTCTCCCATTATGGAACTGGCAAAGTTGAAGTTTTAAGTCAGGAGGTGTTTTAATGTGATTTTTTAAAAGACATTTGAGTACCCTGAAACAAAAAAAAAGGCTATTTTGATAGGTACATTCCAAGCACATAAACAGGCTCACTTTTAATTTAAAATCTTGATTTGGATTTACTGGGACTGTTGAAGTTTAATATTAAACTAAACTTAGGAATACTTTTTTATAATTATCTGCTCTGATTAATTAATATATAAACACCTTCAAATATTTAAGAAACCAACGTAGCAATAATGTAAACTTGGTCTTGAATCATGGAAATAAAGATTGAAGACATTGGAAGTCTTTTCAACCTCAATGATGCTATGAAAACCAACTAATTATGTTTTTAAAACAGCCATTATTTCTAAATAAACATCTCACATTTTCAGAAGTGGTTTTTTTTTCCCTTTTCATTTGAATCTCTCAGTGCTTATATTAAGATCATGATTTTTTTAAGGTACACTACATTTTTTATAAAATGTATGTTGCTTGTGGTCTGTTTTCTGCTCCCTTATGGGGGACATATGACAACTTCTATGACAAACGAGTCTTTATCTTTAATCTTCCTAGATACTGTTTCAAAATAAGAACAAAAGGCTGCCACTTTGGAATTATATCCTGCTACTTTGTCTGCTGCACCAAGCAATTGTGAACTGTTTGTAATTAGCAGGTATTTTTAGATGGTGAGGTAGACCTTTTCCACAGAAGTGAGATACAATGTGCTGATTTTAATAAGGCATGGAACATGAAAGATGGTCTTGATCCTTTCTAGCCCACAGATATTTTCCTGTTAATTTTAAAAAAAACCACAGGAGCAGATAATAAGACCATTCTAAAAAATTAAACATCAGAAAATAGAGAAAAATAGTAGTCAGTATAAAAAAAATTATTTCAAGGATGCTTTTGAATTTTTTTCCTGCAAAGAAAAATGAATTTTAAATAAAATTTGTTTATTTATGTGTTATTTGTTTGCCCCTTTCTTTGTGCAGCTCATTAGGCAGCAAGCAGTGTTGTGTATTGTAAGCAACCAGCTGGCAGCAGCAAAGTGGAGATGAGAGATCACAAATAATAAGAGTTTCAAAATGTATGAGTATTTAAAAAAAATTATTTTATTTGTAAATTTATACAGTCAGTTAAACAATCCTATAAAACAATTTTTCTAGGATGTTACAAGGCACATAAATTACCAAATATAAACATAGAAAAGTAGCCAAAATAACAAACTAAGCCCACATGTGCCTTTAGCTATATTAGAGGTGTGTGAGTGACTTAGGAGAATGTGAATCACTCTACTTACAGGATAATGAATAGCTCACATTTAACATGACCAACAACATTAAAAAGAAGGGGAAGGAAAAACTCATATCCAAAACCAGTGCTGTGTTTGTGACTCCAGAGGGACTTGCATCTTCTGAAGCTTCCTTGTGTCTGAGGGCTGTGCACCTGTTCCTGCTTCCCTTATGGGCTGCAGAACATCCCCTCACTGGCACCACCGACCAGCTCCACTGCCTGACAGAGGAAGGGACAAGCTCTCCTCCTCCCCAGGATTCCAAAGTGGACAAACAAAGGGATACACATAGATTGAACACGCATCATTGTCTTCAGCTTTAAATAATAAAACGCTGTGAAGGGGCTTCTTGGGCTTTTTTCCTTTTAAGTAATGGCTTTGAGAAGATTTTTGGCATGCAATAAGCCATTATATTCTACTAATTAAGAAAAGATTGCAAAACATACAAATAGTCAATTTTTATTTCATTTCAGGAGACATTACCAAATAATTTCCCCAAATACCCATTTTCCACCTGCATCTATATATTTCAACTAGCCTAACAGTCAGGGATTCAAAGTAATAAGATTCTCATACAAATATATTTTACTGTGTATTTTCTTCCATTAACAGGATCCACTGCTTTATGTAGCTCTAAGTATTCATTCACATATTAAAGAGTAATAATTGGGCTAAAAATATGTCTATTTATTATCTGATTGTAGTAATTAGCCTATCAAGGGTAATTTGCTATAAAAGATACAGTACTAGAAATAAATAGTTCTAAATTCAAAGATCTTCAAAATGGGGTGTCATTTCCAGTCTGTGTTAAATTTTCCAAAGTCCTTTTAAAGCATTAACTAAATTCACTACACTTGGGAAAATAATTTGGACCTACATACATAAAGTCCCACTCACATGAGAAGCTTATTTCACTTAATCTCCTTCTTGGTTTTGTAATGGGCAGAAACAACCAGATAATTGTCTGGATTCATGTCCCTGAGGTTTGGAGACTTGCTCTGGATTGGAGAAGTTTTCCCATCTACTCGGGAGATCTGCAGCATTCGGCAGGGGTCGTGCTTCAGCAAGTAACCTGCAAAAGTCTCCCAGCCTCCTCCAACACGAACCATCACGTGTTTGTTGTGCAGCATCTGAAATTACACAGGCAGGAAAAAACACACTCTTAAGAGGCAACCATTCACAAAGAAATCACACTTTTTCTGCTGTAAAATACTGCTTACTTTAACTGAAAGTCAAAAAACATATGATGGTAGTCCATTCTACAATAAAAGGAAAGGAGAAGAAATAGTAGAGTGTTTTTATTTGTATTTTAAAAGTAAATTAGAAAAAAACTGTAAGAAAATGAGCTGGTATTTTAAGGTAAAGATTTTCATATTTTATGTAAATACACGTTTATCTAATCCTACAGAATGGAGTCTTTCTGTTCTTCATGTGTTTAGTAAAAATATATCAGGGAATATGAATACTTTAAAATATGTTAACAAAGACACCTTTTTTATTGCCTTGAAACTGGCTTTTCTTTATAGGATAGGGATCTTTACAAAAGGAATAGTGAATGGCAAACAATCAAAATAATTTCCTCTATCTCTGAAAAATTACAAAAAAATTTAAAAAATTAAGTTCCAATTATTTTTAACAATTAAGTCTTGCTGACAATACATTCTAATAAAATAGTTTAATGTTGTAATTAAAATAATCCAATACGGTACATCAGAAGTAATTTCTCTGGAACTGTTTGGAGACACCTGAATTTTATGCCTAAATTCAAATAAAACTTTTCTCCAAGTACCAGTGTAACTTCTCCCTTGTCTATTCTTGAGTTCAGTTGGCAATTTTACCCATTTCTCCGTTTTGTTTCTCCATGCAGAACAGTCAAATAAATACAAGTGAGGTATCATAAAGTAGAACAGTCAATATTTTATTGGTTTATTTTATAACCAACATTGTAAATACCACTTTGAAAAATGCTTTGATCAGGATATCTCATGAAATGCTACACAACATTTAGCTGTAATAGCAGAAATTAAACACTGGTCCTGTAAAAGGTCTCTAGAAGACAGGTGTTTTTTAATTTGGATGTATGGCTGTGATGCCTGTATTGACATGTCCAAAGCTCCCCTGAGGGCTGGCAGAATTTGCAGTTGAGACTTACATGGCACACAAACCTTTTGTAACAGTTTTACTGACTTGAAAAAAAATCTATCCTGTTTTATAGGAATTAAAGATCTGGCCCAATACTGTCACACTTCAGATTATAACTTTCTTACAGAGTATTTCAGGAGGAAAGAGGAAGAAGGAGGAGGGATTACACATGTTGGATCTGATCCAAATACTACAAAAGCCAACACAAAAACCCTGCTGACTCGAAAGGAACTTGGGCTGGGCTCTGGAAGCCAAATGCAGCAACCCAAGGCAAATAGAGTTGGTTGGTGTGACTTTAGACCAACTTCAGAAACAGTGTAGGCTACATACTGAGAGAATATTGACTATAAGAACCCAAGGTGTTTGGCAAAATAATGCAGAGCATCACATCAGTGGCTAGGCAAATCAAATTTCACACTCACAAAAGTGAAATATTAATGAGATTGCTAATGGGAAGAACTCAAATTTTACTTAATGTAACCCACTTACACGTATTGTCATCAGTAGATGGATCTTAGGACTTAAGGATCCTTCTTTGAGAGGTGTTCAGAACAACATCATGAAATGGGCTTCTAGATCAGTACATTTCACACTGACCCCAGAAACATCACAGGCCAACACTAAAGAAATTCCACTGCTGTGAAGACTTACATGCATTACTGTATCAGACTGCTGCCCACAGCAAGCTTGAAGACTTTGCTGCTGCCACTGAGAGAGGCACACACACCAACCCAGCCACACACATACAGGGCACCCTCAGATATGGCACCTCTAGGTGATGATTCTGCTGCAACCCCTGCTGATGCTATTTAGGAATCATTTTGCTCCAGCTTGTCCATACCACTTATGTTGATGATCTACCCTCCTGTCTGTGAAAAATAAATGGCTTTCTCAAATCTCAGCATTCACTAACCATTCTGAATGGAAAAAAAAAACCAACAGTGAGCAGGATACAAATCTCAGACCAGGAATGGGACCCAGATCTAGGCTTTCAGCCTGCCCCAGTGAGTTTCTGGGCCTGTATCAAGAACATGTTATTGTCAAGTAATGCCAAATTATTCTGCAGGGCATAGCTCATGTGGACATTTTCATGGAGTAGGACATCTCTTTCATATAAGAGACTGTACCCTTTCTCTTCCTAGTTGTGACCAGAAGAACTGATGTTTGGGGCTGGCAAAAGGTGAAGTCTTGGAATTTGATCTATACAGAAGATGAAAAAGTATTATCTGCAGACTTGAGACACTATTGCTTCAGAAAACAGGGCCAGCAAAATTAGTCCTTGAAATCCCCAGAGATTCCAGTGCTTGGCAGTTACTCAGGTCTGCTTGAAGGTGGCCACTGAAAATTCTCACATTTATCACTTACTGTGGAACCAAGTCTAGCTTGGCAAAGCCCTGAGAAAGACTCTGCAGTGTGCAGAAAAGTCTGTCCAGCTGTTTGCCTTCCTAAATGCTCTGCTGACAGTCACCAAAACATGTGAAAGTTCATGCTAACAGTCCATTCAAACAAGAGATGACTTGGGGCTGGCCAAAAAGAGGACACCACCATAGTGGGTGGTAGAAGGCATTTACTTAAAACTAGAAATTTTCTAAATTTATTCAAACAGGGATGTGAATTTTCACAAATTTATAGGTAACTGTTTGTTGCCACATGAAGCTCTTCTACTTCTCTGAGAATTCAGTGACCTGAAAACACCAGAGTGTTTAACAGTATCCTGATTATTTGCTTGCAAGCTAAATTTAAAGATATTAAAAATACCTTGTTAGCAAAGATTACGCAGTGTCACCTCTAGAATTCATCATAAAACTTATAGAAAAATCCTGCACTATGATCTGATTTAATCATCAGCCAGGTTCTATTTAAATACAATCCTATTTCTAAAAGTTTACAGATACTGTAGCATAAATATTATAAAAGGCAATACTGCCTTTTACACACGGGACTCATAGGAGTAATTCCCAAAAGGATATGGAAGAAACCCAGCTTCCAGTGGGAAAGCTAGAAAGCTTCCCTCCAACTACACTTTTTCTTGGCTTTCATTCCCCTTTTGTCATTGAATTTTTGTCTTCTTCGAGGAATGTTTTAGTCTAATAAAACAATAAAGCTTATTTTAGACTTTTAAGGACTCACTTATGTGCCTGAGTGCATGCCCATCCACACTGAAGTAATCTATTTGCAGTCTATTAACATATATTTTAGCAGATAACAATTTATTAGTCTCTTCCAACCTAAATGATCCTAAAATTAAATAAGTAAAAACCAAGTCTTTCTCCACCTGAAAACCAGAAAATATGCACTCCTCATTTTCCCTTGTCATCCCTCATTAAGTAACATTTTGCCTAGCTCTCCTCTTTATGCAGGATTATACAATAAAGTTTTGGATTATGTCTACTAGTTTTAAAAGTTCCAAATGATTCAACTTCAGCCATTACATTTGGATTTGTTTAAGGACCAGCCCTGACTTTTTGTGTTGTCATTCTAAAACCCCAGTGAAGTAGCCTGCACTTCCTCTCTCTTTAGACACCATGATAATGACATGGAAAATAGGCAGCTCTCTGTATTAACATCTCCCTCTCAGTTTTGGAGAGTTATATGTAGTAAATCACACTATATGAATCTCACTTAGTTGGAATAAACATCATTAAAAAGTTTGGCCTAAAAAAGAGATGTCAAGAGCATATGTTAACTGTTTGTCACAGTATTCTAGCTACACTACAGTTTGGTTTTAGAATTAACATACTTTCTGGATTATAAAGAATTTTATTTTAATGTTACACCTTGGGCTGTATCAAACACATCAAGAGGTATCCAATTAATTTATTGAAACGACCTCTGTTTCAGATCAAAAGAACAAGCAGACTTTGTGTATGCAAATACAAAAGGCATGTAAATAATCATTCAGATATATAAATACCCAAAGGGCTATTTAAATATTAAAAGTACAAAACAGAAAATGGCAGGTGTAATTATCCCCTTTTCTTATTTTCAAAATTTGTCTGGCACTTCACTGCACAAACAAAATTCATGGAAGAGGACTGCAGACATCTCTCTGTAGGCAGAGCACTGTGGAGGTCAGCCTCAGTACAGATGGTGGTTATAAGTGTACCCTTATTCCTTCAAAGTTACAAGTAAGTGAGGTTTCCTGCAAAACTTTACTGAGTACTAAATGTCACATAAGCCTCCCAGGCAAAAACTATTGTGACAATTAGAGTACCAAACACAGAAGAGGGAATGGCAACAGAGCAGTATATTAGATATAGTGGCATTTTTAGGACAAACACTATCTTTTACTCAATATATGGCAAGATCCCTCATCTGCCCAATGGCATCATCACACAACAAAGAGGAATTTAGGGTTCAATTACGTATTTTGGTACCATTTTCCATATTCAAACTGCATCAGATGCATGCAGCAGACCCACATTAATAGTGAGGGCTTTTTTTTCAGCAGTAAGAATGAGATACTATTATTACTGTGATCTATCACTGCATCTTCAAAGAAAACTTACTCTTGAAAAAAAAGCCATCTCTCTTCAATTAAGACATAATGAGAGACTCATAAGATTGAGGGCAACAGACACCTCTAACAGTCACTATTCTAGGAAAGAAATTTTTTATTACAAGTGTGTTTTAATTACATTTTCTTCCCTACCTGTATTTTTGTCATTTTTCTATTACATAGTTGAGTCTTCAGGATTTGTAAAGTGATAGCAGCTTATGGTGTCATTATAAAATATAATATTAGGTACTATAACTTGTTAATGTAATATAAAATTGTATTAAATTATTAAATAGCTATTACCTATTGTAACCTAGTAATACATTTTGAAATAAAGTAGAGATGGAAATATTTAAATATATAAATAAAGATCTACTCCTCGTTGGAAGCTTACTCAGTAAAAGATACACTTTTGTACCAAATAAAACCAATTACACATTTTCAAGAAGAGAGTGATATAGCTCCTACTGAAGTCAGTGGGAAGTCCAATTCTTCAAAATGTATTTTGGGTCATGTTTTTCAGAAATCTGAACTAGACCCTTTTGCTAAAATAAGTAATATTTTTTTTCTTTCATGAAAAGGTCCCTAGGATAAATGTTTTAAACCCATAACTACTATATCCTTTGTTAAGTAAATCCATTCCTTTCAAAGCAACCTTCTCATTCACCTTTTCATCTCATAGTTATTTCTATGAAAAGATGCATAAGAGCATCAGCTGATTTACTTCATAAAACACATAGCAGAGAGCTCTTGTCATTTAGAATAGGAAGTGAATTGCTTCCACCCAACTCATCTTTACTTAATTGATTAGTCATTTTGCTTGTGTGCTGATTTCTCCTTTTTCTAAACTGGTATTACTGTCCATTTGGCAACTGCCTCAGTTTTCAAAACCACTCCTTTCTGTGAAAAACTTAAGCAAACAAGGGTGAGTAAAGCTGAGTTAAAATGTGACTGCCTTTGTCTCTTGGGATTCAGTTTCTTTTCAAGCCTTTTATATTCCATTTGTAAGTGCCTTTGGACCTCCTTTGAGATTTCTACCTCACAACTTTCCAACTGATTTTTGCAATAATTACCCAAGTTGTTAAACTACCTTATCAATCAAAAATCTTGGTTTTTACAGTGCTTAGGAACACTACTATAAGATGTGGTTTTGGCCCAGCACTGGTAATGCAACTGGGAATAGAAAACACCTGTGCTGAAGACAGGCACAAAAGTAAGTGACTAGTGAGTTTACTGAAATCAGACTGCTGTAGCTCAAAACCAAACATTTCATATATTAATACACCTTGTTGGTATGACCTATATAACGTTAAAACACTGCTTAAGTAACTTATAATTCATACATGATTGCAAATTACTCTCAGTAGGAAGGCAAGTGAAACTTGTAAAAACCTTTAAAAATCTGGGAACAGTGCTCCCAAGTATCTCAACCCTGAGCCTTTGACCCTTACATGGAGCTAAATCCTGTCCCACTCTTATGGTTTGTGTGGAAAGCAAATTTCCACCAAGCCTCACAGCAATATGAAATGAAAATAAAAATTGACTTAGATTTAGTCACAGCTCAGGAAACTAGCATGTAATCAGGTTAGAAACTCAATACCAAGAGGAAAAAGTTTGTAAATTATTCCTAGATTTCCCCTAGAAGAGGTACAGATGTGGAAAAGCTGAGATGGCTTTTTACTTACATCTTGGTTTAAAAAGGTCTGAAAGAAGCTAGGAAAGACATATTTGATCATGAAGACACAGAGCATCTAAAAATGAATAGGATGCTAAGTGATTAAAGCCTTATGACATCCAAGAGAAATAAGTAGTACCATGAGCCTCCATTTATAGCAGAGAGCTGGCAAATGGCATAGTTGCAGTGGTATCAGGAATGATGTACCCGAAAAATCTTCCATTTGATGTTTCAGCAGAACATCATACAGCACCACATCCCAGAAGGGGCAACAGCAATTGCTGAAAACAATACTCTGATAAATCTAACAACATACAGGGGTATTACTGAAGATCAGCCAGTTGTGGGTTATGAGAAGTACAGCAACAGCAGGGTGGTGACAGAATAAGAAAATAGGAAACAGGATGTGGGGATGAGTAAAATGATAACAGACAGGCAGCCTAGACTACTCACTGGAATGTTACAGACGATTGTACTTGAGAGCCAAGGTGTCCTGTGGTGATTCATAATGTTATTGTATTCCATATCTATCTGTACCAAAAAACTGTCTCTTCCAGACCCTGCACCGGGAGCCTTTGTGTGCGGGGCGTTTAAAAAATCTCCCCGCCCAGGTGGTTTGCTGCTCTTCGCCACGTGGTCTTTGCTCTCAGGCTGTCTGGTCTTTGCTCAGGGAAAGGTTCTTTTTTTCTTCTCTTTTTGGGTCCTCTTTTTGTTTTGGTTTTGTTTTTCTTGGCTTGGAGAGACTGCAGTTAGGGGGTTTGAACTGCCTTGGCGGTGTTTTGTAGGCGACCCCACTCCAGGAGAGAAGGTGGGAGCAGAAGCAGAGCTCTCACTCTTCTGTGGCAGCTTTGGGTTTCAACTGTAGCCATTTGTAGGAAGTGCATTTCACAATCAGAAACTGTTTCGAAGTGAACTTCGATAGCTCTGCCGGCAGAAAAAAAACTCAACCAAAAAAACCCCCCAAAAAATCCCCCCAAAAAACCCCCGCAAGCGAGGTGCTGGGTCGGGACACCCCACATGGAATAATGAAGGATAGAGAGGGAAATCTCAGGGCAACGCACAATAATTACAACTTAAAAGACTGAAAGGACATATTAGAAGTGGTACTGTCAACACTGTCTCATAAATGTTGGGATCCAGCACAGCAGTGATTTTTAGCTGTGTCGTGGTTTGACTCTGGCACCACGAGAGCCGCTCGCTCACCCTCCCCTGGCACAGCTGGGCAAAGGAGGGAGAAGGAAAAAAAATAACGAATATTTCATGAGTGAGATAAGGACCTGGAGAAATGCTTCAAGGGAAAAGCAGGCTCAACTTAAGTTGCAAAAGTGAATTTATTACTGACACAATCAGAGGAGGATAATGAGAAGTAAAATAAGACCTTCAAACACCTTCTCCCCCCAGCCCCTCCCTCCTTCCCACCGACAGCGCAGGCAGGCAGGGCAGGGGGGTTTGGTCAGCTCATCACTGAGATTTTCTTCCCCTGCCCTGGGAGAGGAGTCCATCCCCTGTGAGGCCGTGGGGTCCCTCCCACGGGAGACAGTTCTGTGGGAACTTCTCCAGCGTGGGGCCACGCTCAGGAGCTGCAGCCAAACCGCACCTGCAGCTTCGTGAGCTCCCCCAGGGGCACACAGCCCTCCCAAAACTGCTGTGGAGTGGGGCTCTCCTTCCACGGGGTGCAGTCCTGCAAGGACAGGCTGCTCCAGCCTGGGAGCAGGGCCCTCTCTCTCCTCCGGGTCTCCCACTGGATCTCAGCCTCCTCCAGGCATCCACCCGCTCCAGCATGGGCACCTCCTCCACAGGCTGTGGGTGGATCTCTGCATTCCCTGTGGATCCCCACGGGCTGTGGGTGGATCTCTGCACTCCCTGTGGATCCCCATGGGCTGTGGGTGGATCTCTGCATTCCCTGTGGATCCCCACGGGCTGCAGGGGCACAGCTGCTTCACCATGGGCTTCACCACAGCCTGCAGAGGAATCTCAGCTCTGGCACCTGGAGCACCTCCTCCCCCTCCTTCTCCACTGACCTTGGTGTCCCCATGTTGTTTTCCCTCACATATTCTCACCTCCTCTTCTTCTCTAACCAGAAGCAAAACCCTGTGACTTTGTTTTGATTTCCTTCTTAAATCTGCCATCACAGAGGTGTTACCACCCTCTCTCACTGTCCCAGTCCTGGCCAGCAGCGTGTCCATCTCCAGAGCCATCAGCCATTGGCTCTGCTGGACATGGTGGAAGCTTCCAGCAGCTTCTCACAGGAGCATCTTTGTGGCTCCCCTGCTACCAGAAACCGGGCCAGGGCAAACCAACACAAGCTGATACATGGTTTGCTGAAGAGACAGTAGATTGATCCATAGTTTCAATGATAAGAAAATTGCACGTGATACCTGGCCTCAGGACCTGAGATATTTACAAAGATAGATATGTAAAATAGCGTTGGGGAAACAGAGAATTTTATAGGAATGGGAGAGGAACAAAGAAAGATTCATTTGCAGTGAAGTAAATGGAAAGATCTCATTAAGCCTGAGACATTGAAGAACAATCATTTGGTTAGTGTATTAGTCCCAATTTGAGAAATGCTCACTGCAGTCATTCTGCATATCATTAAAATACTTAGAAGCCATGAAATAACATCTTGCTTTCTGCAAAAAAAATAATCAAGTGAAGAAATGGAATTTTTCCCTTTTCCATTGCAAAAATGCAACATCCTTTGTCTATTTGTGCATGGCAAGAGATGAATATGTATGCTTGGTATAATGGCATAAACCACTAATGCACAGGAGTTCAGCTACTTGTATACCTGAAGCAGCCAGGAAACGGTTTAGAGGATGAAACCACAGCCAGGTAAACCTGTATGGCACAGATAGCTGTTGACCTCTGGAGTTAAGGAAAAAAGAGTTGTGTTAAACATTTCTACAAAGGGAAGGCATTGGGATTGACTGTAGCAGAAATATTGCACTTAATGAAACTGTTTATTTCTGTTTTAAGACAATAGCAAACTCATTGAAATAACTATTCCAAGTATTCCTGCCTAACTGAAATCAAGATACATATTTGTACTGATAAAAATAACATGAAAGTTTGGACATTTGAAATTCTTATTCTTGATTTAATTTTCCCTCAAACCTTACATTTAGTTTCTTTCTGACACCATTTTATAGAATTTGGAAATAGCATATGTTTCACATCTAATTAACACTAGATCTTGCTTACTGTTTGAAAACAGCATTCTGTATGGGTGAGCACTTTATGGGCAAGAAGTAACACAGATGCAGAAGTAAACACAATTCCTGTTCATTAAGAACAATGAATTTCTGACAAGTGAAGGCATTTATGTCTTGGATAAAGATTAATAATGTCAAGGAAAATTAATTAGACATGGGATTCATGTTCAGAATGGTATTTGTTGGTAAAGGGACTGTGCATTTCCAAGCACTTTGGGTGACATCTAGTGCATCTGGTTGAGGTCTGGGGGCAATTAAAGTGACACTTTCTTGTTTCTTCCCCTCTAGACACATATATCTGGGCCAGCCACAAGGAAGACCTAGCCCCTAGCAACTGAAATGTGTGATATTGAGCAGAAATCTAGTTGCTCTTAGCTGCAACACTGACTCATAAGAAATATTTTATGCAACACTCAGCAGAAGAGATTATATGGCGAACAGATTAAATACATAAAAAGGAATCAGAGTTCATGAGAGTAAGTGAAACAGAAAGGTCAACTGGCAAATGGTATCTCTGGATGGAGGTATGGGAAACCATATGTACTAAAATCAAATAACGGGGGTAGGGGAAGACTGTCTTTAAAAAAAAATGAAAAATATTAGCATGAGGCTGCTGAAATACATTTATGAGAGATTTCTTAAAAAGAAGAAAAAGACTTTACTCTTACCTTTGAATAAAAACCCAAACAAACAACTAATTTTCTTAATTGTAATGATTAATCTTTCTATTAGCATTTGGGGCCCTGAAAAGTTTCTCTTAAAAAACCCAAAATAGCTAGAAACAGTTCTCTCTCACTTTCTAATGTCAACTAAGTTTTACACCTCAAGAAATATCTCTAAAATCATGTATTAGAGCAGTGAGGTACTATTCAGAACAAGTTAGAAGCAGAATTTAATAAGAAATAAAAATATGAGTTCATTTTATAAATTGTGCACAAATTTAAGGCAGAAACCCTGCTAAATACAAAAAGGAATTAATTTTTCCCAGACTATCAAGATTCTCCTAAGTTACATTTCTTTAAGGATATTGAGTCTCTTACAGAGTGAATTCATGCACAGAGTGATCATTTATTTAGATTTTGCCACCGAATTCAGTGAATCTAGGGTTTAATCATGCAAATGTGCGTGGGGTGCATGTGAACATGCTCGTGTTACAGGATTGCAGAAGTACAAGAAAATGTCCTTATGAATCCTGAAGCACCATCTGTTTTCTAGCTATTTTATCAAGACTCGTTCTGTCTCTTCTAATTTCCTGCCTCAAAACAGCCAATTAAAAGAAAGTATCTCCTGCAACCAAGTGAAAAAATGCACATCTTCAACTACAGAATTCCTCTCACTGCCTGCCTCTGGAAGCAGATGTTTTAAGTCGAGCACAGACTGATTTCAATTATCACATACATCCAACTGCAGCAACTTCTGTGTTTCCCAGTCTGGATTTTTTTTTTACCTTCCAAATTGCTTCAAACAGCTACTTTCAAGTGTATGCAAGATTAATGCAGAAGCTGGAGTTAAAATGCTTAGTTGTTTCTTTTATTGTGTGTCCCCATCTTCTGGGACACCAGTGCAGCAAACCCAACAATAACTTCCTTGTAATTGTGATCTTTGTCACAAAAGTGACTGTTGGCCATTTTCCTCAAATCACTGTCTTTTGTCCCCTGTTGAAATAAAGATGCTGCCAGTCCCTTGGTGGTAAAAATCATGACCTATAAACTTTAAAATTATGTTTAAGATATATTGATTTACCCAATATTCAAAATTAAGTTTAGCTGAGACAGGTATGGTAACATCCTCAAATTGACCATTAGCGTTTCAGTTTAATATGGAAGTCCAAAATAAATAAATAAATACATACATAAATAAATAAATGGTATGTCTAGAGTCATCACAATTCAATTAGTATGGCCTATTAAAAAATCCAAACAAACAGTAATAAAAAAACCCAACCCCAAACTAAACCAACCAATCAACCAACAAAAAAATCCAAAAACCCCCACAAAGCCAAAACCAACAAACACATTAAGTCAGGATTGCAGTTATAAGTAAAGTCACAAGGAGGCAGGCAAACACCACAGTCAATTACAGGCATGAGAAATAGGAATAAAAAAATATCTTCTAGACAAGTGAAGATCTCAAAAAGGACAGGTAGGACATTTTCATTTTCTCATCCAGTAAAAACTAATACAAATTATAGATTTCCAGATACATTAACAAGGAACTGAATACCATGTATTTTATGTTTGCAGATTTCTCTTTGGGAAGAATGAAAAAATATATGACACTGTAGAGTCTTCTGCACTAGTCAGCATGACCAATCCTTTGACTTTAGACAGTTTTCTGCCTTCTATGAATTTATTAGCAGCTGCCTCATTTGGTTTGAAACTACCAAGTAAGCAAAAGGAAATTTAAAGTGAGGGTCCCAACAAAAGAATACCAGAAAGATTTGCGTTTTTCTGGAGATTTTCAGAACAGTCTTTACACTTTTAGATGCAGAAACTGCCTATATATTTTTGGATGAAACTTTCAATAACACCTTTGTTATTCAGGCTTTTTACTTCTTCATGGCATTACTTTCAGGAACGGCAAGTGCTGAGGTGTCTGATCCAGCCCGTAAGAGAAAATAATATGTAATGACTATAATACTATTTCACTTCCTCAAATTTATCAGAGGTGTAGGTTTAATTGTAAGTTCTAAAGATGTATTTTTCACACGTCCTTCAGCAAGTAAATATATTGTAATTCTATACTTCAAGTCTATAGGCTTGGCATAACAAGACTTCTTCCATTTCATATTGTGTACAGGCTTGCTGGCTAGTCAAAGGTAGGAACTGTGAGTATATGTGGGTAAAACATCAACATTAAAAATTATAGTTTCCAATAACTGAGATAAAACCAGTCAGAGGGTAGCTGTGGTTGAAATTAGGACTTTTTAAGATGAACACATTCATAACATAACTTCTCACTGAATACTTGCAGATGAAATTGGTCTTTGTTCATAATTATTGATCTGTCTACATTTATCTGAAGATGAAGAACCTATAGTGCACAACTTCAGTGTGCACTAGCCCCTACCTTACTGTAACTGTAGCTTACTAAAATAAACATATAAAAATAAAGAAACGAATATGAACACCACCAACATGATGCATGGCAATAATGGTACTTATGACGTTTAATTAAAGTGAGACATGTAAAACTGGGGAAGTTTCAGCCATATGACTACACTGGCCTGTGGATATGATGTACTAAAATCCAGAAATTATCCAAGGGCAGCTATAATCTGCTTACAATGAGTTTATTCCTGTGCCAAAGAAAGAATGTGTTTTTAAAAAGCTTTCTAAAGCAATACAATATACTAGCCAGACATAAAGCCATTTGTCCTTGGTTGCTTAGTGATCCTAGAATAGAGATGCAAATAAATTCATCCAGCCTTTATTCTGACTAATTCAAAATTACATGCTATTGTCCAGTCATCATAAATATATTTAACAGTATGGTCCTTTAGAAGGAAACCATTATTTATACTATCCTCTACAAAAAGACTCATTTAAATGTGGCTATATTGAGGATATTGCTTACAAGAATCTCTTCTAATAGCATCAGCAATTAATAAATAAAATTGAGATAAATTTATTGTTTTTAAGGACAGGTTATACTTCAGTAATTCAATCCATCTACTATTCCTCCATCTTTCCGCTACAGGATGTTTATTTCCTGTACTTTCCCTAACCTAACCCACAAGCTTCATGGAAGTCTGCTCCCTGCATTACAGGTGAAAGAAAATTTAAACCTCCTAAAGAACAGAAGCCCAAAGGAATGACCAGTGAAACAGAGTGCAGACCTTCTCTTTACAAGAGCCCCATGGCAATCCAGTACTCCAAAATAGCAAAGGGAAAACAGGGAACTGTTCTTGTTCCAATCTCCTAGCCATCTTGTATTCAGAGGCCAGAATATTCCTCAAAGAGATGCAGTACAATTTTAGTATCAGTCCAGTAGGAACTATTGCTTAACATTTACATTAAGGTGGAAGACTGCATGTGAACATTTGTCATGGAGTAGTAGTAGCTGCTAACTCACATTCCTGAAAGTAATTTGGTCGATTTGGCCAAAAACCTAAGTTGCACAGTCTAGTTCTAAAAAAATGTAAATTAATTCCCAGTATACTGTGAGACATTATCTAGTCTATCTTCCAAAAAGTTCTGGACCATGGTGTGAAGGCTTGGCCTTTGCTTGTTTCTCCTCATGGTGTAAGTGCAGCAGTAGCTGTGATCCCACCTCCTCCCACTAAGACTCTGTTCTGAGTTCCTAGATTTCCACCACTCCTGACTCCACCTCCTTCCCTTGATGAGTTGCACCTACACCCTCACTACTTATCACAAGCAGTAAGGAACTCTGGACTGCAAACCAATGCCACTCCTGCCTTATCCTGGGCTGTATAATGTATTTAAACAAGGAAGAGTACGTAGACAGAAGAAAAAATAATGGGCAGAAAACTTAAGAAAAGAAAAAGCCTTTTTTTTCCCCCCACTCATATTTATACAATTTTATACATATTATATTTATACAATCCTACAGCTTCATTCAACTAGGTGTCCTTTTCTTCTTTTGAAAAATGCCCTCCTAGATTCATAACACTGTATGTTCATAAGCCTGTAGGTGGAGCATGGTAAGGTAAAAAGGATGAGCTGACCATCATTTAAGATTAAAGGTAATAATATGTATATTAAAATATGTATATAACCTGATCTGTTATTTGTTGTATATCTGGCGAACAGGCAGTAATTAACAATTGATACTTAGCACTACAGTAATTATAGTGAATATCAGTATATTATACACTTATTCTAACAGCTATTTTTTTATTAATTCCAGGTTTTCCCTGCCCATGGTGGGAAGGCTAGAACTAGATTAAGCTCTCTTCCAACCAAAGCCATCTATTGGATTCTACATGGCTTTTTTTTTTTTACTTGTAGAACAGTTATCTTTGGAAAATGCATCACTTGTATATTTTATTTCACTATTTTTTCACACTATCTCCATATCATAGTCCTGAGTACCAGCAAGTCTTTGATATCAATGTTCTTTGGCCTCACTCTAATGTCAATTCACAGAAAAAGATTTGACCCCTTTCAACAACACTATGTTCTCATTGTTGCCAAATTCCAGCTAAATGTGCCTTTACATATAGGGTAGATTATAAATGGAAGCAGTCTTTATAATTTCATGTAAATTGAAGTTAAAAAACACAGTAAGGAAATAAACATTATCTAAGAAACCCAAGGCCCCAAGGAGTGAGTGCACTGCCAGCCAACTCTGCCCTGCAGTATCATTGCTTCTATTGACCTATTTTTGGAAGAGGAGCTGTCATGGAAAAATTATTTCGGAGAAGTATATTTTGGTTACTAGCACCTCTAACAGAGATAATGGGCTTTTAATAAAAGTATCAGTGAACTGGCAATATTCAGATAATATTCCTTCAAGCAGTACCAGTTATATTCACAAAAACTGCCAGGACTCTGTAAAGTACTTCAGAAAACCTATGCAAAGCACAGATAACCCATGATTCTGGTTGGTTGCCTACAGAGTGCCTCAGATTCCTTCTGTTTTATGATTCTTAGTTATGCTGGAAACCTTAGACCATGTGCTTTTAGATAAAATCTAATAGACAAAGAACAAAAAAGTATCAAGATATGTTTTCCAGTCTTTTATATGAACAGTTAAGGGCAACCAAAATGATGAAAACAGTCACACAGTAAGAGACAGAAATCTGGAAACTGTCTCCTACCTCCATTCCCTGGTTTTTAAATCAACAAAGCTACATGCATAACCAAGAAAATTACGTTTGGAAAGTATCTAGAGGCAGATTGTTTTATTAGATCTTGCTTGAATTAAGACTAGAGGTTATTCTTTTAAATGAACAGTCCTGAAATAAATTTATTTAACTCCATGGGTTTCATTAAAATGCCTTCTAATTTACACTGGGTAATGAGGGGAGAACAAGGGTGGCATAATTTCAATAATGTTTATACTTCGGCTTAATTTCCTTTAAATAGTACAAAGTGTTCTCTCAAAGTTTTCAAAATTATGTCAGTGTGAGTCTATGGGGCATAATGTTACAAAGTTGGAATGAAATGATGTCACTGCAAATGTATGAAACCAGCATTGTCAGTAATGAACCAAAGCCATACTAATGTGTTAAAAAAATTGTGAAAATCATCTGAATGGAATGAAAAACTTTAAATAAAATTAAGATATTGCAGATCGCAAACTATTTATCCAAGACTGCAGTCATAGATTTTGACGTTAGATCCAAATACACATATATATTTGGCTACAGAATCAAATCTAGTCAAATGCCATCTGCAGTATTTTACACATTTTAAATCCACTATATCTCAAGTGACTAGACTTGCATGGAAATCTTTGAGCCAAATTTGACCAGACTACAAGGAATACTGGGAATTACATACCAAGTACATTAACTGGAGAAGAGTGCAAATGGCTGGAAAATTTAAACTAGCATGCTAAGTGGACAAAATTTACTCTGATGCAATGTGAAAGCAGGAAATCCACAACTAGTCACTTTCCCAGCTTCTAAAAATAGCCATCCAAGTGCAAGTCAGAGGTGAATTAGTTGCATTGATGAGGATAGCATGAACAGAAGTTAACATATGACAACATGGCTCATGATATTTCACTGATACCAGCTTTTCTTGCTGCACCATTTTCTTTTTTTTCTGGGCCCAGATTAGTGCTTGTCATCATCTTAAAGCAAATTTCTAATATATTTGAACTTAAAATGGATTTGCTCTATAACTATACGGCCATAGAGAAATTAAAGATCTGCATTTCAGCTTAATCTGTATTTCAGCTTACAAAATGTAAGAATTTTACATATTGAAGTTAACTATTTCATTTCATACACATCACTACTTCGCCACAGTCATTACACCCATTTTTTGAATCTCCTTACCAGCACTATGTATATATCCTTACACTATTACTCCATTAATATTGAACATAACTAAGCATACAGATTAGAAGTATTTAATTTCTCAGCCACATTAATAAATCTTTCTAATGTCCTAAACTGTACACATATAAATCACTTCAGAATTTTTTTTTATTCAGGATTTTCTTCTCAACAGTTTAACACAAAATAAATTTCAGCTGAAACCAGTTGCATCTAGTTTGACATGTTAATGTTGAATTTTTAACTGCTTTGACTCAAGACAATATATTTTACATAGATGCAAAACTGCCAGAATTTACTAGTTGGTAAATCTGGGCAATAAAATACAGAATAGTGATATTCTTGTTCTCCACAGCCCTACTTCGACAGCACATCTGATACTAACTTTGTTTGTAATCCTCACTTTTCCATGAGACAGATCCAGGAAAAATCATGGTAATACTATCACTTTTGTTCTGCGGAATTCCAAGTTTATCTTTGGAATGCTTTCCAGGAGTTTACTGTACTTCCATGACACTTGTGAGTCGCTGACCAGGTGCCAAGCCCTGAAATCCATTTAAAGTGCAGTGAATGCTACCAAAAAAACCCCTACTTCCTTGGCATGAAATTTTAAAGATAAAAATTGGATGAGGTTAAAAGAAGAAGCAATCAGACTTAAGGAGTGCACAGATTTTTCATATTGTGCTGTTTTTCTGTGGGATATTTAATAATTTTAGGACTCTGGTAACTCTCTTGACACAGGAATGAATTATTTAAAGTTAGTATTAGTAATTCAGTTTAGTTCTGATAGCTGCTGGCTGTAACCTGACAGCACTTCAATTCAGTCACATGGAAATTCCCTGTTGTATATATTCTAGTATGCTGGACCTCTTTGCACTCATCAGTTTTATATCTTTCTGCAAATATCAGAAGAAAGATCTTTCTAGGTTCTGGAAAAGATCTTGGAAAGGGAAAATGTGCTGGTTGCCAAAAAGACACTGATTACTCTAACAGAGTAGCCCAGAGTTTCTATCCTTTCCATTTTAATATGTAAACTTGTTTCTGATTTAGAACTGATTCCTGGCAAAGGTGTTTTCCTCAGTGCTCATTTGTGTCTAGGCTCTATGTTGACTCTCTTGTCTTAGACAACACAAACCACTTTTTACTTACTCAGAAACATGAATAAATTTTATAACATTTAGTCCTGTTTTTCAGGACAGGAAGGCAGAGCAAGCACACATAATAGGAACAGAAGCAGTACTTCTATTGCATGCATGCTTTTTAATCACTATTGCAATAGTAAGAATTATGTAAAACTCCTTAAAAAAAAACTGTTACAAAAGGAAGAGCTATGTTTAGACAAATCCAGTATGTAAGTATCAAGTATGCAAGTAGCCTTGCATACTTCAATACTTCATCCTTAGATTTCACTTCCTTCAGAGAAGTACTTTTTGCTTATTGCCAGAATAATATTTTCCTTTGATAATGTTCCAATAGAGTGATAGAGAATTTAAAGAATAGCTACAAGATCACTTCACACTATGATGACATTGTTTTGAGGTGGTTTGGGGCTTTAGGGTTTGGAGGTTTTTTTGGATTTGTTAGTTGGACTAACTTTTGTTTATTTGTTTTGTTGAGTTTGGTTTTTGGGAGTTTTGGAGTTTCTTTTCCTGTTAAGGTGATCAGGTGATGCATTGGTAAAGCCTGAAAAAGCAGTGGAAACATTCTTGACTGAAATGCCTTCTCAAATATTGTCTCTCACTCATTGCTGCTACATCTGAACTGTGGGGTAGACAGTGCTTCCTATGTTCCACACCTGTATGGTGTGCCCTAGCCATATTGTAATCCATGAGAAGGCAAGATTTTTATTTTAACCTTACCTCTCCTCCCATTTTCAGGTGATCACAGAAGAGGCATCACAACAACTTTAGCTGCATACTCCATCTGAACGTTTAAGAAACTCTGTCTGAACCTTTAAGAACCTCTGTGTGTCCAAAATTATATCTACTTCATATTCTAAACACAGACCTGACTAGGAACAACTTTGCAATTTCAAAAAACTTCAGTTGACTTTCTACAGGTCTGTTAAATCTTTAAAGCTTTATTTAATTTTCATTGAGGAATCAGTTTCTCAGCTGGTACTGAGGAAAATAATTTCTACAGAATCTTTATGCACTGATCGGTGTCTTCACAGCGTCTCTCCCTATATGCAGTTTAAGAGATACTTTTCATTATAGTACATATGTTCTGCAAAACAATTTGCCTAGATTAAAAATTCACTTGCAGACATAAATATTTCAAACTTAAGGCCAAAACAGAGAAGGTTAAATCAACATTTCCTTCTTGCATATTTAAAGGGCAGGGCTCTCTCTTTTAATTCACCTGGACGTCTAAAAATTACCCAGATAACATATTAACCCTCCCTGATGTATTTTGAATTGACACCACCTAAATTTTGAGTCACAGGACTATGGTTTCACAGATAGCAGTGTGGCACATGCACATTTGTACACTCCCATGTGTAACTGTGTACACACACATGCTCTCACATAAAACACATGAAGTACCCTGTGCCCAGGTACGATGGGGTATAAAGCAGACAAGAGTTCCTAAATACAAACATATCTATTAAGTTGGTAGATCATACTACATCTTCATAACATTTTTTCCATTTCTATATTATGAATAAATTGAAATGAATGTGTGTTGTAAAACAAGGTCTCTTCACTGGAGAATCTATTAACTTAATCTTAGCTTTTGTTCTAAAAGGATTTTGTTTTTTAAACAGTCTTTGTTATTATGTTAATCTTGAAACTGAAAACTAATTGTTAGGACAAGACTATTAGTTTTAATTGCATCATGGATAGCCCCAAGCAGTAGCTCTAAACAGAGACAAAGCTTCAGAGAGCTTTCCCTTAGACAAGCCTTGCTAATGCTAAGCTGAGAAATTCTTTCCATGTAATTTTTTTCTCAAAGTATCTCCTAAGCAGTTATTATGAATTTTAAACAGTTCAGAAACATGAATATGAAGATCATAGTGTAAAATGTAATTATGTCTATTTTCATATCAACATAATCTTTCATCATCAGGATACTCTTAGTTTTTGAATTGGACTCTTTACTTCAGTATTAGAAAATTACATAACAATTCCTGAAGTATTAAATATTAATACATTCATATTCACTAGAATCTGCAAAAACTTATTTGATGGCTCGAAGCCAAACACAGACAGAGTCTTGGCTTCACCAAATACTCAGTGACCAACCTTTCAGATATACATATATGCACATTGCCAGACCTGAATCAAACACTTGATGTCCATATTTCCTACAGCAAAAATTTCATGCCACAGACACCATGGTATATAGCATAAAGCTGTGAGCTTTAAGGCATCTCCTCTAGCTCAAACCTCAGGCCAGTTTTTAGACTAAATGGAAACAACAGTAGAGAAAAGACAGAGTTAGAGAAGCACCATCACAAGCCTAGTCAGTATGTTACAGATAATGTGCTTTTCACCAGCCTGAAAGAAGGGATGTGAATGCCTTGCACATTTAACAACAAGCCTTTCTCCTACTATTGCATATATACTGAGATACTCCAAAAGCACTGATTGCTTACTTGTCCTTAATAGCTTTTTTGTACTGATGGGATAACCTGAAGCACTGAGAACCATCTTTACTTCTCAGAGATTTTTTTTTTGTGCTGTTTGCAAGGGATTCAGGGCTAGGTCAAGACTGAATACTAAAATGATAATAGCTGATAAAAAAATCCTAAACAAAAACACATCCCTTTACTTTGGATTACTTTTCCTCAGTTGGAAATATGTTCTAAAATTAGCCCAGTACGACTGTAACCCTGAGTAAATTAGCTACATTATACCTGAATCTGTAACAAAATTATACACAATTATCAATACATACAGACCAGGTTTTCATGGGCTCCTTAAAAATCTGGGCTTATGTCCAGAGCTGCCTTAAGTAGCACTTTCTATAGCATCTTTTTCAAACATTATATTAAATTTAAACAAAAATAAAACAGAAAGAAAAAAATCACACCACTTTAGCAAAGACTAAAGAGAAGGAGGGAGACTTGAGAAAAATATACACTTTCAGCATGAAATTGCCATGATATCATTCTTTGGCTTGCCAATACTTTGAGAAACTGGGGTGGAGAGAAAAGAAGGAAACAGAAACTGGGTTCTTTGTACCCTTATGAAATGCTAAATTTTCCTTCTCCCTCTTGCCTCTCAGTAAATCATGAGGAAGCTGTTAAGTAAAAGAAATTTGCATGAGCACTACTGAAATTTCTGAAAACCTGAGGTTTTTTGCAGCCTATCATTTTACTTGATTTATGTGAGTTGGGTTTGAAGGTTCTATACAGGATTCTGAATACTACTATGGTTCTATACCTTAGACACAACAGAAATATATTTAAAAGAAAATTTAAAAATATTTAAAATACATTTTGACTGGGAAACTTTTTAGGTTAGGAAGGTTAGGAATTTTTACACCCTATCATATAAAGAATTCAATTTATTATTCAAAACAACATTCAACTATTATCTTTAACTACAGTGTCTGAGAGTAAGTGAGCTGTATTAGTTTAACTGGGGATATAATAGGCTAGCTAATGGCAACGTATTTCTCAGGTCTGATATGGAAAGTGAAACCTTAGCTGTAAAAAGAATAAATACTTCAATTTTTTTTTTATTTGTTCCCTTGATGGAAGCCAGGAGGTATTTTGGAACCTGAAGCAATACCAGTTTAGTTGAGCTCAAATATCTTGTAGGGAAAGCAACATGCTAGAGAAAAATGGTATCAAAAGGCTAAATATCTGTGTCGGTTAAAAAAACCAAAATTATTCTAATAGAAACTCATTTTGTGACTTAGCTGGGTCATCTTTAAGTCATCCATTGATATACTCCACATTGATAAAATTCCACTAGTAGAACAGGACCAGGAAGTCATCAATTGGTTGCCAAGCCAAAAGGCCCTGGGTACAACTTTTTTTGAATCTCCCTGCCCACCAGAACTACCTGCACCAGCACATACACATCATTATTCTAATGGAGAGATTCGAAATTGTGTCTGGGTCCCAGATCAAAATTCAGAGTGTAGAGATCAAGTGCTCCTTGAGATCTTCATTCAAAAGGAAAAATAAAATTCAGCAAAAGGAAAGGTTTAAGATGGGGGGTTGCTGGGGCAGAACACAGATAAGGTAGAAACCAGTTCCTTTACAGGTAGTCTAACACATGAAAGACTTTGACACAGAGACACAAATCCATTTCCTTCATATTTAAAAAGTCTTTGAGATTATTAAATCTTACTTCAAATGAGACAGGAAATTATCATGGTTATGCATTTGCCAAATTGTTATACATATGTCTCCTTATGAATAAATAATTACTCTTAAATACAAGCTAACGTGTTAATATGTGTAAATACAAGCTAACGTGGTAATATGTTAAAGATGATATGAGAAAAGCAAGACTGTCAAAGGCAGTAAACACAGCAGAGGAAGCAGCAATTTTCATGTTGTGTTGTGACAAGACAGGGCAAGGGGTAATGGTTTTAAACTGATGGAGAGTTGATTTAGATCAGATATAAGGTTAGATTTTTATTTAGATTAGATAGAAGGAAGAAGTGTTTTACAGTGAGGGCGGTGAGGCCATGGCACAGGCTTCCCAGAGAGGTTGTGAATGCCCCATCCCTGGAAACATTCAAGGCCAGGTTTATGGGTGAGCAACCTGGTCTAGCTGAAGATATCCCTGCTTAATAGGAGGGGGTTGGACTGGATGACCTCTAAGAGTCCCTTCCAAACCAAACCATTCTATGATTCTATGTATGGTAAGACCTTAATGCAAATTTTTAAATTACTTAATGTCATTTCAGTATTATTAACAAAAGCAATCACAACCTAGTAAGTAACATAAATGGCATATTTTGGGCAACAATTCTGGCCCTCTTCTGAATTTTAAAAGCTTCAGACAGAGTTGCAGCTAGTTGGTTAGACGAGAGTTGTATTCTTAGGGCTGCAAAAACTACAATATCTAGTAAAGTATCTAATAAATTCCATAGCACATATTCATCAAAATAGAGTATTTATAGCAACTAAAGCACTTCAGCATCTGTTGCCATGATTGAAATAATATCTTGGTAAAATAAGACAATTTCGTGGAATGTGGAATTTTGGGGGGCAGGCTTGAGTTGTTTTTTAAACTTTAAGATAAATCCATTTCTGATGAGTTGAAAGCAAGACATGATAGCACACCACAAAGCAATCTGTATCAAGTGATGCTGATTCACGACTTGATGAGCAATCTATAGCTGGTCTTAAGTTTAGTAGTTGCTGGGTTTTGGTAAATACACTTAAGATAACAGTTGACTCTAGGATGTCTCAAGTTTACTAATCTTTGGCAAAGGAAATGTTTCCTGTGTTTAAAACTTCCTTATAGCAACATATTCTTGTTTTGTTCTAAGTTTCAAAATTCAGTGACAACAAAAAGATTAAAAGGAATGCTCCGAAACTTCCATTAAAACATGCCAAACAATGCTTAAAGGTCAGAGCAGTTTTACATCTATTAGACCTCAATTTGTAAAATAAACTTTAAAAATGAGAAGTATTAAAAAAGTTTTAGACTTGAGCATTCACAATTTTAAAAATCAAAATATAGGGGAAAGTTTGTTTCTGTCTACAGCTAAGTCTCCATGAAACAGTTCATCACTAGAAAACAATCACCAAAAAAAAGCATTTCTGGAACTATGTTGAACTATATTGTTTTCAGAGGAGGATAAATAATGGCAAGTGCATATTCAATTTTAACTCTAAATTCCACATTAGGAGAGGAGACAAGTCTTATCCCTTGGCTTGTGTGGGCTACCACTGACTCCAGGATTTTTCTAACAACTTGAACCCATCTCTAAGTTGGTACTTACTCTGTGGCATTCATGTGACAATTAATAAACTCTCCATTAAGGCAAAAGTGCAGTAATTACAGTTTTCTTAATGTTCAGCTGCCAAAGGACAGAAACTACACAGCAAACTTCAGTGAAAATTCATTATTTGATGCACAAAGCACGTAAGTGGTCTTGGCCTCAAACTTTTAACGGCAAGAAGAAAATAAACAAAACCAAAGAAAACAAAGTCAGGATCAAATGGTGACCTTTGTTGGGCATTTGTGATTTCTGCTGATGGAGGTATCACGGAAGCATAATTCTAGTCCCATGTGAACTGGCACAGTTGATACAACTATTTCCATTTGTGATATCCAAGGAGGTAACGAGTTCAAGAAGCAGAAATAGTAACCAATACAGGATCTTACAGGTACCTGTGCAGAACTACTAAAACCTGTATTTTAACCTGTTCATGTATTTTGATCATGAACTAAATTTTATACAGCTCAGCACAAATACCTTCAAGGGCAAGTTGTCACTATATTAAAATAACTATATAACCAAATTTGAGTGCACTTAACCTTAAAACCTCTTTCCTTAACTCCACCTTAATGTAGGCAAGAATATTTGACAGTCATTTTTATTTAATTATTTACATTAACGGAAGCGGAATTTAAAATATGAAGTAAAAATAGCTATTACTACTATCCTAAATTATTTAAAGCAAATTCTATTTAAAAGGAATTTTTTTATGTTGTAGTTACATAAAAATCTAAAAACCTGCACTGAAAAAGTATTATTCAATATATCCTAAGAGAATTATTTCTACGTTATTGCAATGTAAGAGAGATACTGAATTTATCATGACTATTTCATAGTGTTAGGCTCCTAGACTAATAAATAATTTAAATGACATAATTGTTATGGATAAAGGTCTCATTGTTTTATTCCTTTGCTACCACGAGAGTTTCTTGTTAAATAATTATTTTTACTTTTTGAAAGATATATCTATTCCTACTGACTGATGCAGATGCACCTAAAGTTTTGTTTGGGTTTTTTTCTTTTAAAGTTGGAACATAACATCTCAAAATAGAATCTGAATAAATCAATGTAAAAAAAAATCCTCAAAATTTATAACAAAGAATATATCAAATTGACAGTTTACTTTTTACATCTTTTATCTGAAAGATAAATAATATAGAATGCTATATAACTCTGTAGTTTGATTATCAATCCCATTAATCATCACAGAAAATAGAGAGGAACTTTTTGTTCTTCCCCACTGAAAGAACCCTATAGGAGAGATGAAGGCATCCCTCCAATTCTAAAAAAAAAGCAACAACAAAAAAATTTTTAAGAGAATAAAAGCCAACAATAAAATTTCAACTTCTGCCATCTCTCTAGAAAGAGCGGGCATCTGACAACTGCTAGCAAAGACAAAATCCTAGTGGAACAGACTGGTTGATAAATTCTCTGCCATGCAAATCATGATTATTCTCATGAAAATACAATGTTTTGTATATCAACATGAGAAAGGGTTTGGAAATACAGCTTTTACTACTTTTCCTCTGGTCAGAACTAGAAGGCATCACAGAGGAAAATGTCATCAATAAACACACGGGATAAAATCCTGCTGTGTTGATTTATTTCAAAAAGTACTTTACACCTTCACACACATCTTGCATATTGCCAGAGGTGCAGTGGAGTTTGAAAACAAAATATAATAGATATAGTTTTGGTGAACAACATGAATGCTTACAAAGTATAACTGGATACAACAAGAGAAAAAATTTGCTTTCACATTGACAAGAGAATGACAAAGAAATAAAATACTTTTAAAAATGCACTTTAACTTCTTCCTATTATTTTAGGAATAGAAAGGTCAAAACACATTGCATTAAATATTTTTAAAGCCTACATACCATTTTTGTTAAATTGTGGCCAGCCCAGTTCTATGCAAAACCCTCACTCCTGACTCAAGATATAAAGACCAATTGGAAATTCCCATGTAGGCTAAAATTTCTTTAAGAGTATTACCCTAAAGCTAAGGCATATGGCAATAGATAACCAATGCACTTTCATGCCTGAATCCTGAATGTCCAATGACAATCTCTTATGAACAGTGCAGAATTTTGGCTAACCAATGCCACCACATAAGCCACATTTATTGTCTTTTCTCCAGCTGGCAGCATGAGTTATGTTTACAGTATAAAAGTATACTGTACACACTGTTTATCATAAAGAGTCTGGTGGGTTTTTTCCTTTTTAATTAGCATTGTATAGTAATTATCTAAACCTACAGTGAAGAGTAGTAACTTAAATTCACCCTAAAAAATATTTTAGTATTCTTTTATAAAAGACAGACATACTTATCTTGACTCTGTTAAATATTATTCCCATCCGTGTCATACCTAGTCAACTCACCAAAGAAGAAGCTCAAAGAGGAAATGTGAACTTCAGTGCTATCCTTTAAGAGCAACACTACAAAAAGCTGCATCTCCATTTCTAAAGCATCAGGTTTACTAAACTCTTTTCTAAACTGTGAGCACATGGTACTGTCTCATCATTAATGTAGAATATATTATTGTCTAGTAAATGTCAAATGGATTCTTACAAAATGATTCATCTATTTAACAGAAACACAAGAAAATAACTGAAAGAAAGGAAATACTTTCCCCATTAACATTTTCAGTATAACCTAACAGGACCCAATCCTTAGTTCTCAACAATACACTATAAATAAAGTCCTTTTTGTTTTGAAAATTGTTGTCTGTAGATTAATGGTGGACTTGATAAGGAGTCTATGTGTGCTCTTAGCTGTGGAGATACTGGTCCAGCATCTTTTATATAAAAGGAGTAAGAGAAGCAGAACAAAGAGAGAAGGGGAGTTATATAATTTGGTCTGGTTTTGTATTCTTGGTATTGAGGGAAAAAAAGTCTAAAATACTGAGATCAATATTACATATTTTTCTAGCTTTTCTACTCATCTTTATTTACCTTTAAAGTATTGACAATTTTTTTGTATAATTACCATACAGAGAATACTTCTGATGCTGGTGTGTAGGGTAATTTTACCCTAGTTTATTCTGCCAGAGAGGAAACTCAGGCACCTGGGCAATTTCTTACTTTGCCATCTTCAGCTTTTGCTAAAGAAGTCAACTGAATTTTAGGGTGATGCTTTTAGAGATAAAAGCTTCAGAATACTCTACCTAACCTCCTCCTGAGGGAGAATTCTCTTTCTACTAATTCCAGATAATGTAATATTGTTATAACTTCAGTTCTAAAAGCCTAAATTATAAATGCCATGGCAGAAAATTACCACAGATATATTAGTCATTTAAAGAAATAGAATGTTACACTTCTTGAAGATGCATTACACCCTAAAAAAGCACAATATGACTTGCTAAAAATTTCTGTTATCTCCAAGTGAAGTTCTCACTGTGTAATAATGCATGGAGGGAGACACTGGGAATGAAAGAAGACATGGTATTTGATTGTCCCCAGAAGGAGCTCAGTGAGGCAAACAAGTCTAAGCTAGTGAGAAAAACTGAGGAGATATTGCACAGCTTGTCAGTTCCACTGAATCTGAATACTGCATCAAAGATATGTTCTGCAAAATAATTTCAACCAAGTCTAACAAGAACTTCATTGGGGTAAAAGTAAAGAGAGTAACTTCAACAGTTTTCCATTAAATTAGGAGCTAATAATTTGACTTACAAAGAGTTACGGTTTTTTGTAAAGTTACTGATGAATCCTTTCAAAGTTCTAGACACTAAATTAACATTAATGGCTGCACAAATGCAGTACATCAGTGAAAAAAAGGTAGAAAATTAAATCAAGAGGGGCAAAAAATTATTTATTTAATTTCTCATACTTTATGGGTTTGGATAACCTTCAGTAAAAGTCAGTCAACTATTTAACTAGAAATGTCCATTCTTCAAAGGACCAGATAGTGGAGCTGTAGCTGGTTTTTTTTACTGAGTGCAAAACCAGCATCATCAGGTACAAAGTGAAGAGACAGTTGTCCATGGGCTTCTGGCCTCCATGGAGGCATCTAGGCCTAAATAAGAAAAGCTGAAGGCAGGAAGGGGAAAAAAATAAAGAATAAGGGGAGAAGCAGGTGAGACTAAAAGGACAAGCAAGCTGCAACTTAAGCTGGGGCAGGGCAGAGTTCTGCCTAATATCAACAGATTAGTGATGGAATATAGAACAAAACAGATTTCCTGACAGTTCTATAGGCAGCACTCAACTCCAGTCATCCCACTGACACGTTCAGTATCACCGTCCAAGAGTTTTTGAGTCTTGTGGAGTGAATTTTACTGGCCCTTTAAGGACTTTTTTTTTTAAACAATAAATGAAACGTGTGAAGGTTGAGAAGAATTCCACCTTGAGTAGCACAAGTAAGACTGAAATGTCATCTATTCTGTGATTGTAAAGCTGTTGGAGAAGAATTGGCACAAAGTAAAGAAATGTCTGGCTGAAAGGTCTCCAAAACCACCTTTCATCTGGGCATAAACTAAGGCTGGACTTTTGACATGCCTTTCCCCAGGTCTTTTGCAGTCTCGAGCTGAGAATTACTATAGTTGTCTACAAACATAAGAAGACTGAGATTAGAAGCCCAAAGAAACCAAAAACCATTGCTGCCCTGAAGGCCAAAATGTTCGCTCACAAGATCCCAGGCATCCCACTGTATTTCCTTTGGAGTGAAGTTAATTAAAACTCCTGATCTGCTCATGATTTTGACATTTTAAACACCTCGAAAAGCTATTTGTTATGGATAAAACTTAGCAAAGGACTTTCACTACTAAAAACCTAAACTCTCTTCAAGATTGGAAGTGAATAGGCCTGGGAAAAGCAGTACAACTGAAAATCTTTGGAATAAGGAAGACAAAAAAAGCTAGGAAAATGATGCTGAAAGGAAAACAGAAGACAGAAACACACCATGCAAAAGCATGGGTAAAAATACATGAGTACAACTTATGCATTTGAATTGGAAAGGCAGAAAAAAAATTTGAGTCTTGAGATCTGTATAATCAATCTGCTTTCTATTTCTCCTTATTTCCAGTTTCTATATGGTATATGGTACATCATCCCTACCTGGATGGTTTGGAGTAAAATGTACTTCTATATTTATACAGAAGTACATCTTTCTCACCAGAAAGAGGCAATAGTGCACATTAGACTGTCTGCAGAGTGATTTATATATATATACATATATATATATATATATAAAAAATACGTATTACACATTTATTGCGTTAGTGAATCTGAAAATAAAGTTTCTATGCAGGTGCTGTAGCAGGTAAATAACACCTTTCCTTTCCTAGGATTTAGACAAAGAAAGTATTAAAACCCCTGTTTTTTATTACTATAGCAAAATAATGTTATGTTACATTAATTATTAAGAATAGAAGGTCAATTATTTAAAACCAATCACATACTTATCAACTGGACTGCAAGATAGAGAACATCTACATAGGGCAGGAAAAATCAAAAGCTTTACAACCAGGACTCATTACATCTAATGTGACTCCAGTTGCACTAAGATTAATTTCCTAAAAGTTTGAATGTCATCATGGGCATGGACCAAAATGCAGATCTTTCTGAGAGAAGCTGGTTAGTTTGTGGGAAATGTTCACCCTAATGCATTTACAATGCAACAGGAGATAACTTGAAAACAGAATTCTTGTCACTGAAACTGTTAAACAAGGACTTTTTTTAAAGGTGTGACTGACATTTCTTACTATAAAAATCTCTCTTAATAATACTTTGCTGCCTTCTGCAACAATCAAGAACTTCAAACTCTGTGACTCTCCTTCCCAATTTATAAAACAAACATTTGTGCAAGTTTTCATGACTTGCTATTCTTTATTTTAAAAATAGGCTTATTTATTCAGTTTCATTCTGAAAGCTTAAAGTATAATGGTACGATGGTAGGAGAATGAAAAGGCAAATGATTAACTGTATGTTGCACACAATTAGAGATCCCACTAATTGTAAGCCAATGTTTCAGTTTTAAATAAGCTGGTCATTGATTTCAATTTATTAATATAATCCATTACTGTAAAACATGTCCTCCATCTTTTCTGTGTAAGTAGAATTTAGAATAGTTTCTACTTGGAAGGAAGGAAAAAAAATCTACAAGCAGAAAAATTTTTATTGAAAATAAATTTTTAGCATCTAAGCCACAACATTATGTTAATCATATTCAGTTTATGCATTGTGGAACCACTTCATGTGTAAAAAACTGCTTTTGGGGCATGCAATTTTATCACAAGATTTAAGTATCTTAATGTTTTCATAAAGTTTCATAATTTCCCTTAATTCATGGATTTAAAACTTCTATTAGGAATTTAAATATTTTCCCTTGTTAAAAAATAATTACTCTAATTTTAATGGGACCATTACCCCTGTGCTTTTTGCTACATATTCCGAAGAGTTTCCTTTTCTTAGAATTACTTTAGATTGACACATGTAATTTTTTTCTGGGATTTTTTGCATGAAATTTATGCCCTGCCATGTTTTATTTTGCTTAGCTGTTCCTTGTTCACTTATTTCATATATAGATATAAATTAATAAAAAGAGGAACTTGGGACACTTTCTCTTCTGGTTTGTATGATGGTTTGGGTTTTTTTCCCTAATAGAACTTAAAGAATTAGGAAAAAGATTACAGATAATATATTATTAAATAATTTCTGAAAAAATAATCTTAACCATCCATTAATAGGTGTTAACTCCTACCACATGGCATACTTGTAGCATCACTGAAATGACAGAGGTTTTAAATTCTGTAGAGGTTACTGGAAAAAGCTAATTGGCTAATACAGCAGTGGGTATACTAAGCCATCTTAAAATAATGGAACTGTTGATCTCAATTCAACTGGAACACATTGGGTTGTAAACAAATGGCACATATTTGGCTGTGTCATGCTGTGTAAAGAACATACAGCATAGGAGGAACTACCTCAGTGGCATCAAATAGGGTGCCAAATACCAATAAAATTAAAAGTCAGCTACACATCTTAAATGTGCTTTTTCAAAAGTCTCCAAAGGATTCCAAAGAAAGGTTAATAAATCTGCTTAAGTACACAAGAACATGTAGAGTGAAGAGTAAAAACTTACCATGAACCAATGAAGTGTTCCAAAATGAGGTTCAAACCAACCAAAACCAAAAGACAATTGACAGTTAAAACCTACATGAACTTACTCCCACTGAAATGCATGGCAAGTTTCCATTGATACAAGTTTTGTAGGAATGATCTTTAATACTACTGTTTCATACCTAATCTGTATTACTGTTATTTTTTTGCACAATTCAACTTGGAATGCATGATATGAAAAGGGTGTTTTGTTTTCAGACTTGGAATGAAATCTGGCATGGGCTAGATTGCATAATAAAGAAGCCAGCAAAAGGGAATTTGACACTCACCATTCTGGCAGAACTCAGGTTTCTCAAAACTAAAAGATTAAAAATACTTTGATAGTGATTTTAAAATGAAAATCAAAAGGAATAAAATGTAAATGTTAAACTGTGCTGGATTACTGAGGTTTTTGGTTAATGATCTTTACCTTCTTCAAAGTAGTTTGAAACTAGTAATAAAGCTAGTACCTAAATATACTGCAGAATTTAAAAGAAGTCGCACTGGCGACAAACCAGAAAAGCTATTAATCCTTTGTACTAGCATGTTAAATCTCAAACTATCTGCGGGATTTAACAAAGCCCTTGTTTCTTCTTCTTTATGACCTATTACTGGATTAATTAGGAGTTCTCAATCCTTATTCAGCACAGTACTTATACATGTTCCCAACTTCACGCTCATGAGAAAACCCAAATGCTTATCTGGCTTCATTGACTTCACTGTAAGTTATGTTAAGCAGAAATTAAGGAGTGAATAAGCACTCTGGTATTTTGTTGAACCAGGAAATTGACTTCTGCAGATGAGAAGGAGTCCCTCTGACTTCTTTTGTTTACAAACGCTCAGTTTTATGAGGTCACAGTTATGTGCCTTTAGCAAAAGAGAGATAGCAGTTATTTGAGAGCAAGACTTATCATTCTGTCAAGCCATGACTCAAGAACAGTGCATGTGAAGAGGAAGATGGAAAGAAGCATAGTATGAATCAGATTCTTAACATACAATTACAAAATAACAAGATTAGCATATTTTCAATTATTATTACTATAGACATATATAGAGAAGATTAAGTGGATCAGAAGAATGTGCTAAATTCAGCCATATAATAATGCTAGCAAATATTGATACTGATTAACTTCGTGCTATGGGAGTTAATACTGTACATACAAAGTCTGAAATACAACTCTGGGTTTGGAAATACCTGTTAATCAACTGAAGTACTATGGATTGTAATGCTTTGCTCATGTTATTTTAGCAATATATCTTAGTCATAACTTGGCAATTCAATGATTATGAAGCCTTCAATCTGTTTCCTGACCTCTTAAATACTATCAGTCAAAACTGAGTGGGAGAAAGGCTGTTTTAATGCAGTAGATCTTCTTTAAAGCCAAACTGAGAAGTCACCAGGTCCATTTCTGATGACTTTTCTTTTGGTTGCAATTGATTAAAGAGAGATCAAATTCAATGACCTAAATTCAGAAGGATACTTATCATATACTAATAATTTCTTGGGTCAGTTAATACACTGTGGGTTATTTATTCTCCAACTCTGTCATAAAAATGAGTTAGTGGTGGTTAACAAGAAAACATTATTTCCTGTTAATCAGTGATGTAATTTTCAAAGTGGAAGATATCAGTAAAAACAAAGTAAAAATAAAAAAATTAAAAATAAAATATTTACCCTAATAAAAAGGATCTTCTCTCCAACTCTGTATCTTCCCTGTGAAAGACGCTCCACACAGAACTTATTAGGGCATTTACAAGGTGGATCTTCAGAAATGTGTTTAACCTACAAAACAAGAAGTTATTAATAGAAACTGGTAAAAATAGCATGGAGAGTAAAACATTCAATAAGATACCTGTCATAATACATCACTTAATATAAGTCTTAATTGATGATTTTTTTTTTGTTTTTTCTTAACATTTCTGTAATCCCAGAAAGCACCCTATGGTGCTCCCAATAGCAATGATTTAGTAGTGGAGATGAGTTAAAAATGTCACACAGTTCAGCATCAAATTTGCACTGTTTATCTGAAGTCACACAGTTTGTTATGTGGAGTTTAGCATCAAACTTTTGTAAATGTATTCTCAGTATTTTATGGTGAATCGGCTCAAAGTGCTAATACAGCTAATAGCTAATGAAGATTTCATAAGGTGCATCCTGCCTTCTAGATATAAATAAATATAAAGGTATCTTCCTTACTAATAAGAGGCCCTGCCTCTTTAAAACTGTGCATGATCACCTTAGAAAAAGAGCATACAGAAAATACTGTGATATGATTAAAAATTCATGCCAGTATTTTCAACTGCCTTTTGATAATCTCCTTGTTAGGGCTAGTTCAATCAAAGTTAATTTAAAGGGCCCTCAAGTACACTATCAGTGTCAAACCTAACTACATAGCCTCAAAAATAAGGGCTGAGAAAAAAACAGATGCAAACCACTTTCCTGCTTGTTATTAGCTGCATCAGCTTGACTTTGGCCTCCTTGGTCTGGCATGTGCTACGAAAGGCAGTGACGTTTAGTAAAAGTATATTTTGTACTCTTCGATGATGGGAAAGTAGCAAAGGCATCAATATCAAAAGAGTAGATCTGGCTGTGAAACTCTTACTTGATATTCAAATTGCACCTCTGCATAGGAACAGCAAAAGTAAGTGCAGCATCTTCATACACTGTGGTTTTCTTGGACAAAACACATACCTAGTACATCAGAATCAAACAGTGCAAAATGCCAGAGGAACCTGTAGATGTTTGTCCACTTCAAACAATATTCCAAAGACATTTTTATACCCAGTTTGTAAACCAAGACCTGTAAAAATGGTCTGAGGCCCAATAAAGGATATTTTCAGAATAACTAACAAATTAAAGTCTTAGATTGTTTCATAAAAAGAAAAAAATGCCTGGCCAAAGCTGTAACACTCTTATAATAAGTGTTTCATTTATCATGAACAGTTAAGGCTTCTGAAGTACAAAGTTTTTTTAAATCTGCTTTAAGAATTAAGTTACAGTATGTTAAATAAGCCAAAAAGAACTTATAAGGTAACCAATTATTGTTTCTATACTTTTGAAACTAGCCCTGTTGAGTGATTTAAAGGCTTTCCAAATATTTCAATGCCTTTATCTGAATAAATTTATTACTTTGTGGAGGGTTTTTTTAAAGTATTCTTAAGACTTTTTTTTCTTTTAATCAAGGCATAATATTTTTATGAAGAAAAACAATTAAAATAATACTTAGCAGAGGAACTCTACATGTATTTTACTCACAAGAAGTGTTTCTCAATTGAGTTGTCCTCAGTTTGAATGAATCATGTTTTTAATTTTAAGATCAGTTACTCAAGTGATTTTTATCATCATGGACGAGACTTAGCCTCCATTTCTGGTGAATAAACTATTTAGATGGTCAATGTACAATAGGAATAACTTATATGAAATCAGTGGTTGACGACTTAAATCCAAGTGCAGGTTGCAGAAGATGAAAAAGGTTTATTCCTGTATTTCTTGGAATGTGGTACCAAGACTGGGATCGTGCTTAGGGAGCTTTTTGGTAATGGCCCTCTGAATACTGTTCAATAATCAGGGATTCCTGACATAATATCCTATGGCATTTATCACCCTTGGAGACACTGGAAATTCAAAGCTGAAAATGGGTAGTAGTAATTTAATGCTTCGTTCACCAGAGTTCATATAAGGAACCAAAAACTGGAGTAGCTACGCCTAAACAAGTTTAAGGTTGTTTTGAATTGTGTAAGCAAAATAGACCCATCTTCAGGCTGTGGAGAATGAAAGCCAACAGATCCATTCTGGTGTAAAACAGGATAATAAGATCTTCACTGCTGATCCTGCTATTGAAGGTTCCATTCCCTTACTGTCCCAAAGGACACAGAAATATTGAGTGGAATTTGGAAATCAAATAAGGAAGCAGAGGGAGGAATTATATTCTATTTTATTTTGTGTCTGGACTATATGAGCAACTGCTGCTATTTTATGGTGTGAGTGTCTGGGGCAGTGTGGGTCAGGAATCTAGCTGGATGAATTCCATTCTGTTTCTACCCATACTGCTTTCTAAATTAAAGAAGGTGGTTAGAGAAAACCTACATACTCTCTTTTCAATTTCTACAAGATATGCAGTCAGCATCCTCCTTTGACATGTAACTGTTCTTTCTCAATTCTGTTGAAACACAAGTGCTTTTGCAAAGTTAACGAAGAAATACAAACCAGAAAATTTTAAATGTAATTATATGTATCAAATAAAAAAAAGTGTTTCAATAAAATGAACGAACATTATAGTCCATCTGCTCTTTGTAACAGGAAAGTGGCACATGGATTTTTCAAGAAGTGCTTTGTAACTCCCAGGTGGCACATCTACCTTGCAATGTAGTAGTTACTATGGTAACTGCTTCTTTTTACAGGCTAGATTTGTACTTTTCCAGTTTAACCTCTTCATGCTCTCAAAATGTGTCCTTTTCATCTGATTCCAGCTATTTCAAATGAACCCCTATGGGTTTGCACCAGAAACATGAACACACTCAATATGCTGCAACAAGTTTAATGAAATTCAAAGCAAGATTCTAACAATGACAAAAACAATGCTTGTTTTTTTACTATGTAAGAATCATGCAGAACAGCATAAAAATTAGGCTGAAATATCTTAGAATTGTTTGCTAACATTCAGTAGAAGTCAGTATGAGCCAAATCTTGTCCTGACTCAGTCCTTCCTCAGACAAAGCACCAAGTGGGAGTTGGTGAATAAGGAGTAAAAGAGTAATAAGAAGGGAATGCGACCCTAAGCACAAAGCTGGGCTAAGCTGCAGAGCTCCTACACAGTGTGACTTTTTTTCTGAGCTTCAGACATAAATAATTGTGGTCAAAACCACAATTATTTAACTCAGTAAGTCTACAAATGTTTAAAATAGAGTGAGGTGTTAAATTCAGGCTTGTGTGTGTTTTGCAAGTAAGTTTGTATCAGAATTGCTAACATAGGAAGAAACTTCCTCCCACAACTTACAGCATCATCCAACAGCTTCCCTGTGCTCTTTTTCCCAGGAGACTTTGTAGGTGATGGTGAAGGAGATGGAAGGGGAGCTGAAAGTGTTTCTTCTTGTTCAATCTCTTTTTCCAGTTTTATTAATCCCGGAGGTTCCACCCCAAACCTTTTGGAAACATGTAAATAATAAATTACTAATCCATATAAAGAATTATGTATTTTTAAACAAAACAGTGGAAAGAATTTCTACTTTGTGTGCAATAACAGAATGATACACATATTAATAAACATGTATAAAATACAGCAACTATTACTGGCACCATTTCAAATTAATAGAAAAAAATAATTTAGATGCAGTCTCTCAGTTAAGCAAATTTACAGGAAATACAGGTACTTTTTCAGTTTCTCTGTCTGATATCACATATGTTGGTGAATAATTTATGAACAACACTAGACTTCAAAAATTACTATACCATGCAGGACAGAGTCAAATTCAGTACACTTGTTTGGTTTTTTATTTTATTGTTTTTCTTTCCAAACAGCATCTTTTCAAATTACTCGAGAACTTATATTTTGTGTTAGTATTTTTCAAAGAAATCCAAATGAAAAGGGATTAAGGGTTTTCCTGGTCTCAGTTATTGTACTGAATTAGAATTTACTGAATAAGTCAACTGAGATATGGCCACTACTATTCAGAAGTGGTTAGTGTTTTTGCTAATTGATTTTTGACAGCCAGTCTTCAGATCTCTGTTTACAGTAGCAACACACTTGTAGCTCCAGATGGAACAAAATACATGCAACTTCAGCATGGATAAACTCAAAACAGAGCACTTGAAGAGCAAGGTTCCTTTTGAAAGATCTTTTGAAAGCTTTATGGCAAGTGATAAGTGATTGAGTCAGTATCTCACAGCAAGCAGCAGAGTTTGGACAGAAGTTAGAAGTCTAAAAGCACACCTCATTTTCCTATTTATTGATAATCCCCTTCTGGTTTTTTTGATTTTTTTTTAATCTGCCAACACAGAACGAACCCCAGAAAAACACACAGAGTTCCTTTTTCAGATAATTACTTTAGCTTGGAAAAGTTATCATACCAGGTACACTTCTCATAGCAAACTACTTGCAAAAATGAATCCATATATTTTCTTCTGTAGCAGAAAAGTCCATAGTCCAGATGCAGAACTACATTGACTTATCTACATAAAGATCTTGACACTAAAATATTGAGCAGTAACAAATGTATATAATGAAAAATTAAGCTAAATACCATAATGATGTTAGAAGTGTACAGAGAAAAGATTTAAGTCCATATAGTAGCTTTTGCATTATTCTGATAACATTTAATTTAGTCATACTACTGACTAGGAAATTAATAGAAAGTAAACCAAGAACCAAATCTGTGCTTTTATTGGCTTCTAACTGGTACAGTCTGCCTAATGAAAAGTCAGCCAACATTGAAGCAAGCACTCATATACAATCTATTTACTTCCTGTCTGTCTGCAGAGGCTGACAGGCTGTAAATCATTAAATTCCCACTGGGCTCCAAGCCTACTCCTGCATAGCCTTACTCATCAAACAAAACTCTTCCACTGTAAGAAATGTTGCTTCTTTACTTCTACTACTTCCATAATTTCTACATTTTGTCTTTGCGACAGATTTTTAAAGTTCTTTTTTCTAGTTCCAGTATTCTGAATTGCTCTGGTGAAAAGCTGAAAAACAAAATCAATGAACACACACACACACACACACACACACACACACACACACTTTTTTCTACATGCTGCACCAACCCGAAGCAAAGCTGTTGGAAAGCTGAAATTGTAAAAACCACATCTTTTCTGAGAGGGGTAGAGGTGCAAATTCTGGAAAGGTATGCTGAGCATTTCCTTTTCTGCTCCTTTCTAGCCTGGCTTCTCACAACTACATGTGAAGCAGCATTGGACTGTTACATGATCTCTAGCAGATTTCTTAGAGAACCACTTACCATTTTTATCAAGATAAACTTGAATACAATAGCAGAAAGACCTTGAAACTGCTCAACAGTAATTCCAAAGGACCTGTGAGGGTCGTTTAACCCTGCAGAGTTTAACAGTAACCCAAGAACTTAATTCTTTGTGCAGATAAGATAACTTAGCTGTTTTCCATTGTATAATCTCTTTCAAATACTTAAGAGAAAATGTTGGACCTATGCAACCCTCTGCAATAGTCCTGTGCATTGTCAGTGGTCAATTCCATCCTGTAGAACATTTCCCTCTCTCATAAACCTTCTCACTGTATCAACATAACATCTGCCAGTGACACAAGGGCTCAGTTTAACTACTGAAGTTTGCGGACGATCTCAGAATTTTGTTTTCGTAAACAATCGAAATCCAGAATAATTTATCAGGCAATTGTACTTTATTAGTATCTTTGAATTGCCACTCTTTCAATCAAGTGATCACACCAGTTTCCAACTCACTGTGCAGTCCATCCATCAAGCCCATCTGTCCCTAATTTGTTTAAGAGGACACTATGAGATAACATGCTAGAAGCATTACTAAAGCAAAGGTACATTATCATCTGTCTCCCTTCCTCCTCAGAGTATCTGCTGAATACAAGTTCAAGTTCAGCAGAACAGAGCTCAATTTAACTCCTCCTCAAGCAATCCTCATTCTTCCTCACTTGTGCCTCAATCACAAGTCTATTTGCATTAAATAAAAAAGCTTAGGTTGACTTACAGGCCCTGGGCAAAGTGTGCCAAAAGCTGAATCTTTGTGATGAGTAAACCACTTTGAACATATCTTTCTGCTTCTAAAATTACTCAGTATCTCTTATTCTTTTCGTTCTTTGAAAACAGACTGAGGCACTTTTTCAAAGATCTCTGCAGCTCCTGTTCTGGAAAGCTGATCCCTAAGAGTGCCAACAGACCCAGTTTGCTTTATAAAGCATATATCTGACTTCTCTCCTGTTTAAAGCAGCACAGCAATGTGACTTTAATGTGCTCTTTTCCTACACTTAATGAAGGCAGTTATCAATTCTCCTTTCCCATATAGTTCTAGTTTATCACAGCTCAAGCAAAACTGGCATCACATATTTAGTTTTCAATTGTATTAACCTGACAGTCCACTTCAGTTTTGTGTACCTTGGAAATGTACAAGATTATAAATGGGGGTTTGTTTTTGTTTGTTTTTGAAGAGATATCAGAGCAGAGAAAAGTAGACAGACTTGTTACTGGACCGCTGAGCTATAAATTAAAATAAAGAAACATAAATGCAGAAACAGAAACACAATATATAAAATAATCATTAATGATATATGGTAATTTTCATGAACTATAAATAAAATACAAATATTTTAAGAGAAAAGGGATAGATATGCATAATAAATGAAAACATGGCTTATTTACTTGTTCAGTACTTCTTTACACGTCTAGAACAGAAAGCATCTTAGACACGGAAGCTTAAGACAAATATAAAGGATAAGATTTTATTTTCATTCCCTTGTAGATCTATTGAGACATCAAATGTCACTGCAAAATGAGATTAATCTAACTCAACCAACTTTAGCAGAATCCAACACTGCCTAACCACGAACATGCATTCCCTGAGGAAGCTGGATACTATCAAGTAACCAACTGGGGCAGATACCCCTGACAGTTATGCCCCAGGCACAGGGTCTTTGGGTGCTGGTAGGTCTATCTCCAAGCTGGTCTTGAACAGTTTGCTTGCTCAGATAAATTAAGATTCATTAAAATTTATTTCATTATGCACCTGCTGATCAAAATACTTTCTTCTTCTGGGAAGTTAAAATAATTTGCCATTTTTAGAGATAACAAAATAATTGAAAATCTGAAATCAACTATTTTTTGGCTATTGCTGTTCCTATGCAAGCTTCCATTGACAGCAAGGGTTTTTCTGAAACTTGACCCTGAGACAAATTTCTACTTTTCCATGTGAGTTCATTCACGAAAAATATGAATACATATGATGCAATTTTAACACAGCCAGTACTAGTTCTTAAGCTAAGAATAAACAGGGGTCACCTTCCCCTTGATGGTCACCACAAGGAATTCTTCTTCACAAAAAATTAATGAAATTATCTGAATAGCGAGGTACTCCAATTTGACACACATGGGTGAATGCAACTGCAATTTACACGCAAGACTGGGCAGCAGCTTTGCTGCTCATGCATTTGTTAGTAAATCTTAAGAACTACGCTGGTTAAATCTGCATCTGTAAATAGGGGGAAAAATGACATTCTAGTTACTGTAATTTTGATTGTTTAGCCAAAATCTCTGTCTTGATGTCAAAGATAACATTACAATGTACTGAAGGCCCAGCATGGCTAGAATCATCTTGGTCAGATTTAGGTCATGTGAAGATCAATTTATCACCAGTAAACTTAGTTAAATTGCAGATCTCTTTATAAAGAGATCTGTCTTTAGAAGAAGAAACAGCTCAATGTTTTATAGAAAAAAAAATTCTCAAACCCTTTCTCTCATAGTACAAGGATAGCCAACAAATATCTTCATTGAGGTACAGGGATTTTGTCATATTTGTTAAAAACTGCCCTCAAGAGTGACATCAAGACAAACATTCTTTTTGAACCTAATGAGCACAAAGGTTAGCTAGAGATGTGCTGATTTAATATGTCTGTCAATAGTCCCTGCTGTCAAGAACACAAATATTTCATCAGTCTTTAAATATTTTCACCTACCTTGCTGCAATTCTTCCAAGTTCCAGCAAACAAAGGCACACTTCTCTTGGCTGCTTGTGGAGTACTAGAAAGGCAGAATGAAGATGGAAGACACTGATAAATAAAAGCTATTTTAAAAATCTTCGTGATGGAATGGAACCTAATCATCAACATCTGTAACTCTTGTCTCCAATAAAAGTTTGTTTTCCTTGGCTTGCAGTAGCGTTTTACTGGAATAAAAAGGATGCAGTTGATGAGTGGCTCTCGGAATGCAGACACTTCAGAAGTTTCATTTAGTTATCTAAATCACTGAATAATTATTTAGGGTAATTGGTAGTCTGCAAGCAGTTCATAACTACTTAAAAATAATCAAGACATCTGGCACAACACTTTAATTAGTAGAATGTCAAAAATAATAATGTTAGAGTGATACATTTATTTCTACTAATTCAGAGAATTCATATCCTTTAGATCACTATTTTGCTTAGCCAATTTAAATTTTAAAAATAACAAAGTTGCACTAACAAGCATATATCTCACTGTATATTTGGTCCTGAATTTTTTTCACATATACTCTTAAATATGAAACTAGAATGCTTTAGGAACAAGTTTTTCACAGTATAAAAATCCCAAGCAGATGAAAAAGAGTTTCTTCTTCATCCATCCATCCATACATATGTCGGTCTGCATTCCACATGGAATAGTTATTTTATCATTCGGAAGTAGCTCTGACACAGCATGATCTCCTCATTACTGTGAGAGACTGCAATGTTAAGGTTTAATGTCCCAATCATCCATTTGCAAAAGCAGCTGGTGCTTTGCTGAGGCCAGGTTTGTCCTCCCTGTTTGAAGGAGAGGAGGAGACTTTTTGGGTGTGTGTTGGTAAAATATCTGAATTGTGTAAGAGCAGCCCAGGAACAGAGGGGGTGTGCACCCACCACCAGAGGATGACCACCACAAACCAACTTCTGTTTAGCAACAAGCTGGGGTTTGAGCCAAATAAGGAAAAAGGCTCCTAAGAAGCAGATTCTGCAAAGTGGAATAGTTTATCATGGCAATGTCCTCCCTTACACAACTGGCTCAGGTGTGAAACACCCCTCCATGGAAGGTATTGGGACACTCACACTTCCACATAGGCCTGAGGGCATACATCCCTTCTGATGGGACATAACTGGCTCAGCTACACTGATGTGAGAGGCAGCTGCCATGCTTTAGATGTCATAAACTATCAAAGTCCCCCAGAGTGTGCCCAGACTCATTTCTGGGGCCTTCCACCAGAGGACTGCACATGATCCCCAGTGTTGCATCAGACCCTTACCCCAGGAGTCCTACCCTGGATATTCTCACCTGAACCTCTTTATTAACCCACTGAACCTGGTGTTTCATGGGCTGACCCCACCCTCAACGGATCAAGACTGTGACCATCACTTCAAAATGAGACACTGAAATTGCAGTGATTAAGTTTCACTTATTCCTGTCCTTTCTCTATATTCCCTCTGTATTTTCTTAAATGATATCTTTATACTTTCATGTTGTTGCATTTTTATAGATGACAATAATCAAAATGGCTACATATCTTCTTTCCACTGCAACCAAACTGATCTAAAATAGACCTGCCTTATACATATACATATATATATATATAAACACTAGTCATTCAGTGTGGTTTCACTCTCACCTGCCCAAAGGAATCTATTAGCAAGAACCTCAGTTACCCTTGCCTTCAGGGTCAAGCTATAATAATTATAAATACCTCCATAAACCACTACACTTTTCCCTCCATGATTCAGAAGAGGTAATGTTCTGTAAAGAAGTTCAGCAAAACATATAAGCAAAATCCAAAATCAGCATGATCAGCTCCCTAAAACTCCAAGAAGAAAGGAAAAATAGAAGAGAAAAAAAGTAATTATAAGTACATTGTAATCTACTCTTCAGAAATACCCATTAAAGCCCTCATGTTGTGTATAAAAATCAGGTTTTAAAGATTCCACAATAAAAAAAAATTTGCACCTTACACTTCAAATTGAATTGAGACCAAAACTTAATTGTGTGACTATTTGTATAAACCAGAAAAAAACTGAATAGGATCAAAATAAATTTGGTTTTAATGAGTTAAGGTCAACACATCAGCTATATGGACTTTTGGTAATCTAAAGACTCACCTAACTCAAATTCATGAAGAAAAAAATACCATACCTGAAAAAGATATTTTAATGTCTAGTTAAAACTCTGAAAGCAATTACTTTGTTCTATGTATGAGACACAAAACAGGAATCCACAGATTTGAACATCTCTAGGTAACTAATGCCATGGGGTAGACCTTCACCTTCTGACTTCAACTTGCAGCTCCACTGACATGAATAAGTGTAAGTGGTGTGAGTTGAATGCTCATCTTTACCTAGTGTCTGTGTAGGCCTTTAAGAGGTATGCATTTGTCCTCTAATCTCATCCAAATATATTTCCAGAAGTGAAACTGCAGAGCATGAAAACTAAACAGGCACTGCACAAGGAAAAATATATTTATTTTTCAGCCATCTGTTACTAAGAACATAAATGATGAACACTTGGACATTCAGCTATTTTCAATATTCTTCCTTCCCACAACACAGTAATTTCATTATTTACTTTTACTAGTAATCAGTATTTTTAAAGTATTACATTCATGACCCTGAAAGTGTATTCTGCTAATTTGGTTTTAAACCGTTAGGGACAACCCCAAAATAAAATTTGATTTTAAGAAGTAAGGCATCCCCCAAAATATAAATGGAATAAACTGGATTTGGAATAGTCAAAGCAAGTCAATTGCAATTCATACATATGCACATCTGAATGACTATGGANAGCCAAATAAGGAAAAAGGCTCCTAAGAAGCAGATTCTGCAAAGTGGAATAGTTTATCATGGCAATGTCCTCCCTTACACAACTGGCTCAGGTGTGAAACACCCCTCCATGGAAGGTATTGGGACACTCACACTTCCACATAGGCCTGAGGGCATACATCCCTTCTGATGGGACATAACTGGCTCAGCTACACTGATGTGAGAGGCAGCTGCCATGCTTTAGATGTCATAAACTATCAAAGTCCCCCAGAGTGTGCCCAGACTCATTTCTGGGGCCTTCCACCAGAGGACTGCACATGATCCCCAGTGTTGCATCAGACCCTTACCCCAGGAGTCCTACCCTGGATATTCTCACCTGAACCTCTTTATTAACCCACTGAACCTGGTGTTTCATGGGCTGACCCCACCCTCAACGGATCAAGACTGTGACCATCACTTCAAAATGAGACACTGAAATTGCAGTGATTAAGTTTCACTTATTCCTGTCCTTTCTCTATATTCCCTCTGTATTTTCTTAAATGATATCTTTATACTTTCATGTTGTTGCATTTTTATAGATGACAATAATCAAAATGGCTACATATCTTCTTTCCACTGCAACCAAACTGATCTAAAATAGACCTGCCTTATACATATACATATATATATATATAAACACTAGTCATTCAGTGTGGTTTCACTCTCACCTGCCCAAAGGAATCTATTAGCAAGAACCTCAGTTACCCTTGCCTTCAGGGTCAAGCTATAATAATTATAAATACCTCCATAAACCACTACACTTTTCCCTCCATGATTCAGAAGAGGTAATGTTCTGTAAAGAAGTTCAGCAAAACATATAAGCAAAATCCAAAATCAGCATGATCAGCTCCCTAAAACTCCAAGAAGAAAGGAAAAATAGAAGAGAAAAAAAGTAATTATAAGTACATTGTAATCTACTCTTCAGAAATACCCATTAAAGCCCTCATGTTGTGTATAAAAATCAGGTTTTAAAGATTCCACAATAAAAAAAAATTTGCACCTTACACTTCAAATTGAATTGAGACCAAAACTTAATTGTGTGACTATTTGTATAAACCAGAAAAAAACTGAATAGGATCAAAATAAATTTGGTTTTAATGAGTTAAGGTCAACACATCAGCTATATGGACTTTTGGTAATCTAAAGACTCACCTAACTCAAATTCATGAAGAAAAAAATACCATACCTGAAAAAGATATTTTAATGTCTAGTTAAAACTCTGAAAGCAATTACTTTGTTCTATGTATGAGACACAAAACAGGAATCCACAGATTTGAACATCTCTAGGTAACTAATGCCATGGGGTAGACCTTCACCTTCTGACTTCAACTTGCAGCTCCACTGACATGAATAAGTGTAAGTGGTGTGAGTTGAATGCTCATCTTTACCTAGTGTCTGTGTAGGCCTTTAAGAGGTATGCATTTGTCCTCTAATCTCATCCAAATATATTTCCAGAAGTGAAACTGCAGAGCATGAAAACTAAACAGGCACTGCACAAGGAAAAATATATTTATTTTTCAGCCATCTGTTACTAAGAACATAAATGATGAACACTTGGACATTCAGCTATTTTCAATATTCTTCCTTCCCACAACACAGTAATTTCATTATTTACTTTTACTAGTAATCAGTATTTTTAAAGTATTACATTCATGACCCTGAAAGTGTATTCTGCTAATTTGGTTTTAAACCGTTAGGGACAACCCCAAAATAAAATTTGATTTTAAGAAGTAAGGCATCCCCCAAAATATAAATGGAATAAACTGGATTTGGAATAGTCAAAGCAAGTCAATTGCAATTCATACATATGCACATCTGAATGACTATGGAATGGAAGAGATTCAACTACTACTATTTGCAAAAAGATCCATAACTATAGCTAGAAGAGAATTTGATTAAAAAAGTAAAACAATGCTCTATCCAAACAAAATTCACAGACCTTTAGCAAGTCTGACTCAACATAATCTAGACACATTTCATGCATTCCACACTGAACAATGTGGCACAGTGGAGTCATTGTTAGAGGATGAAGACGTGTGCGGGCAATAACCAACCACAAAAACAAACATCAGGTCATCTCATAAGACAGTGCTTCTAACAAGAAAATATTAGCATTCCTGAGGACTATACAGCATATGTGTTTGGGGCTTTCAGAGACAAATAAATGTTATTTTATGCAGATCTCCTGCATAAAATGAATAGAAATATCCATTTTTCTAGAGAATCTCATTGATGGCATTTGCTTGACAAGAACACAATGGGAAGATAGAGAAATAATGCAAACAAGTCTGGCTTATTTTAGGCGTCCTGACAGTTATAGACTCTTCTGCTTTTCATCTCATCTCTTTAAATGCTTCTCATTTGCTGTCCTGCTGCATCTTTACATGCTACCTCCAGCCACTCTTTGTTAACAATAATTCCTTTTCAGCTCCTAAAAGTTTTTATCCTTGCTTCTCTCTGGCAATAACATTTCTTCACACTGCTCTCACCTTGTTGCTGTCCCATTCTCTTTTTGCAGGTCTTCTGCTTTTGTTCACTCAACCTTTGTGATTCCTCCATGTACTTCCACTTCTTTTCTACTCACTGTTCACCACACTTTTGCATCCTTCACCAGTCCCTTCCCCAGTACTCCTTACCTCAGTACCTAGATGCTACCAGGAGGAGCAGAGGAGGAGCAGCCTCTGCTTTCAGCACTATTAGAACCTGGGACTGTGAGGAGACAACACACAATGCACACGGAGTCCATGTGTTGACTGAACACATTTAACATAAACTACTGATTTTTTTGTTTTAAAGATTAAGGTATCAGGCATAGCTGAATCATAAATAGTAAATACAATTTCTGTTTCTACAGCATTCCTTAGCCCACTAGAAGCAAAGAGTTTTACAAAATTACTTAGTATTTATTATCACAGTCTTCCAATTGCCATCAGAACTCACACTAGTTTGGGAAAAGTTTTCCAAAATGTTGGTCTTTTGATCCTTCTTCCTGTTGTCTCTCACTTTTTTCTTTAATTTTTATTCTAATCCTACAGAAGGCTTTCTGTTCTTAAGAAAAAAACCCAACATTGCTTTTTCAACACTCTGTTAACTTATTTCAAATTTACCTTTGCTTCTGCATCAGAATTATGCTATGACACTCTTGTGCTTCCCCCACACTCCCTGCCCCATTTCAGCTCAATCACTTATGGAAGTCTCCAAACAATTAAGTTGTCAAACATACTAGATCTAAAGATAGTAAAGAATTCATCTAGAAGGAACATAGAGATCATTTAAACACTAATAATTTACTGAAATTCTTTTGTTTAACAACCAAATCCAGTGGTAACAACACAGAGTACAAGATGCTTCTATAGTCCTCAAAATTCAGTAATATCACGAGTAGTTTAGTAAAGAGTTGTGAAAGATGGGACAAAATCTTATTCTGATGCAACTTCATGTAAATTTTAACATGGTGTTACAATATGCAGGTGTCAGTATAAAAGAACAGAAAAAATCTGCATCTTGAAATCAGATAAACTACAGTAATAACTAAAAAAATAATTTTCTCCATGTATAAAATATTTTTAAGCAAACAACATTTGAGTACTTTTTAAAATAACCTTTAAACCAAGAGTGTTAGAAGAGAGATCAGAGGTGTTTGTGTTTTAGTTTACTATTTCCACTAAAATGCTAAATGCTTTTATTTTGGAAACCTGTCCATGAAACACTAATCAATCAGTTGCATCAAAAGAAGTCCATGTCACATATGTGTGCAGGTGCACAGAATATACAAGCACAAAACATTAGCCATCAACAGCATCCAACAATTCCCAAAACAAATGACATATCAGCATGCTGGCACACTCAGTGGCAAACCCTTTTCTTCATGGGTAGACTTTATCATGGAAGAGAAGCAGAACATTCATTGGTTCCAAATCCTATAATCATCCAACAACACTCCATTACCACAAAGAGTTCAGAATTTATGCTTTACGTTCACTTAACTAAAGCAATTAGAAAATCCTACCATTCTTATTTGTCCAAGAAGAGTTTTCTTTGAGTATTATACTCTTCAGGCATGAGCAAAATAACACATATCTCAACATAGAATGCTTCCATAAATAAAATTACCATAACTGTGGGGATCTGCTGCCCTAAAGCCCATACAGGGAAATTTAAAAACTATACTTATGGGAACAGAGGAGTTAAAGGCAGTATTAATATCCTTACACTGCAAAGAGCACATCGTGTTCAGAGTCCTACATAGTCTGATACATCTAAGAAGACCACAGATGACCAAAATTTAGATTTTGGATCATAATTTTTGGTATTAACAAAGCTAATTCCTTCTCCTTGAAATGCACTAATTTAAAAATAAAACAATATGACATGCATGCTGAATTTGGCAATGAGTGCAGGGAGCACACATGGTGTCCCTCTATTTTGCAGCATTCAAGATTATCCCTACGTACTGTGTTGCTATAATTTTTACAGATGTTCATGTATGAGCTGCAGCTCATACATCAGGTACCCCAGCCACCTTTTGTTTGTAAAGGCATTAACTCAGAGATTTCCTGCCATGTCTCTGCACTCAGAGATAAATTGCTACCAGTCAGCTCTGGCTGCGTTAAAAATCTTAACAGGAAATTATGTTTCCAATTTGTCTGCATTTTAACCTATGATAGCATAGGCTAGCATTCAGCAAGAAAAAACTACATCATATTACAGACTACTAACAAATTAGCAGTACAAGTCTTCAAAATTTTTTCAAAAAGCTTTCTACTTTGAGTTCTCTTTCAATGATATTTAAAGTACCTAGCAATTAGACAGCATAATCATATCTACTAGTATATCAAGCACCTCTAATTTTCATTCTATTTACTTTTCCTTCTATTTATTTTGAAGACTTCAATTTTGTTTCCTTGTTTAGCTCAGCCGAATAGCTCAAGTCCAACAAAGCATTTGAAACTGTGCTTAACTTTAAATAATTACATAAATTGCTAAATTAGTCCACAAGAGAAGGACAAGAGCAAAATTACATGATTAGGTCTGCTCAGCTGCTTGTGTGGTTCAGCCCTGAAATGTTATTCCTTTGCAGAAGCAAGCCTCTAGGAATACTCAAGATTCACATTAACATCACTTACTTGCATGTTCCTCAGGCATGGACTGCCCCTATCTGCTCTAGTCTCTCTGTTTGAGACAGTTCCATTCCAGTGAGGAATACCTTCATATCCCTTCAGTCTCAGTGCTAAAAGGTTGGGAGTGGTGGATGCATTTGTATGCAGTTATACTTGCATGATTTCAAAGACTTCTTCAGAATTCATAATGATGAGATAGTGTTTTTAAGTAATGAGAAATAATAATAATTAACAATTTCTTAGCTAGTATAGATTTCATTTTGCTGATCTTTAATATACTTGGTACTTTTTAAAAAAAAATCAGTAGTGTCATAAATCCATTGTTCAAGTATTTCAGTGCACTAAATCTTCAAAATCATTCTTATAATCCCAGAATACATATTTGTCAGAAAAAGAACTCAGGAATGTTTTATACGACACAGTAGCATGACGAAAATATCACTATGTGCCTTTAATTAAATCACACAGTATTTACATACCATAAAGCAGACAGAATAAGAGTAAAAAAATGAGGATAAAAATCTACTCAAATGAGAACATTGATATGAGGTTCTCCGATACAGACACAAAAAAGCTGCTTTATCACTAACAATTTACATACCAATTTACTGAGTTTATTAGCCATGGGGAAAAACAGAAGAAAATACAGAAAACAGTTACCTCTGTAACCATAATTTCATCACAATTAATTATAAAAAATACAGAATTCAATGAGGCAGTGCAAAGACAGATGTCATTCACACATGTTTCTCACTACTTTGAAAAGAACCTTTGATTTTACTTACCTTTGCTGAAGTTTTGCTTCCTATGCATTGGTGAAGGGATTTGTGGGAGAGAGAGGAACATAAAGGCTTTAGATTGGCAACTGTTAAGATTTATCGGTATTTCTAATGCATTACGAAAATCTCAGAAGAAAGCAAAACCTTGAGTTAATCTTAAACTGAGGGAGAATAATAAACTACTGGTTTTATCTTTTTTTTTTTTTTAATGGCATGATTACCACCTCCTTCTCAAGTTCATAAAAATGGGCCAAAATATTATCAAGTCCTAATCCTATTTCCAGCACCATAAATCTTTTCTACTAGTACATTATATAATAAGGGAAGAAAAAACAGAACCTAGTTTTTAATCAGTGAAGAAAATCAGCCACTAATCAAACAAAATAGAGAACTGGTTTGTGCACTCAGTCATATTTCACTTCAGTTTTCTGAGGGAGGAAGTCCTCTGGAACACCACCTTTTCAGGTGTATTTGCACTTCGTGTTTTACTGTGCCAGGCAAGGCATTGTGTATGTGTGAAAATTAACTTATCAGGAAATGTCAGTATTCCAGCTATGTCAATGCCATTGATGCCTGGAGAGGCAGACCTAGACCAGAAGCTGGACAGAGTTACAGGTAAAAGGGTAGGTATTTATTGGAAAGCCTTCACAGGGTACACCTTGGGCAGTCTGGCAGAGACTACACCCAGGAGGGACAACGGTCACGTTTTTTCGGACAGATAGAAGTTGGGTCTATTTGCGTATCAGGGGTTAATTGTCCAATTACAGCTTCAGGGAGTGGAGTCCCATTCCCTGAGTTTGTCCCCCCCATTTCACTGTTATTTACATTTTCGGAGACTGTGCAAAACAAGGTGGCCTTGGGTTTCAGGCCTAGAGAGAAATTGTTTCATCTGAATAGAACGGGAGAAGAGGAGCTGACAGACTATGGAGTTTTAGAGTTATACACTAAAGCAGTACTGATCTGAAAAATATAAAAGTTAAAATCTAAGGCATGACCATGTCTAAACAAGATCTAGTTTCTTAAAAATGCACAATAAATTTGTGGAACAATGGCAAACCACTGGGCATACCATAGCAGTACAAACTCCAAATACCTTGAGGTTCTTCTGCCTATCTCAGGCACTGGAGGTGTGCATCTTCCGGTGTTTACAAGCTTCTTGGTCCTTGGTAAATGTCCAACTTCTTCACCATTTTAAATCATTGAAACTACAATTATTGTTCATCTTCCACATGATTTACCATATCAAATAAGAACTTCATATTAAAGATTTAATTAACAAAATAGAGTACATCTATTCAACTTACTATTTATCACCTTCGAGACACTAATCTGTCCTCTGCCAAGCATTTTCTCCCAGACATATAAAACAATGTAATTAAAAAACCTCCCAGAATAAAAGAACAGACAAATGAAAAACTGACAGAAGTAGAACAAGACTGTAAAAGAATGGGAATAGATCAGTCACAACTCATGTAAGAGCTTCAACAGGGCAAAGGCTTTTTGAGCAACAGAACAAAGAAGCTTCTTCATTCAGAACAGTGTGTTCATTTGTCTTCCACAGAAACTAATCTGTCACCACGACTGCTTTACACTTTTATCTGATTTCTGATAACAAACATTGGACTCTCTTCATTTCATGAGATCTGGCTGAAAAACTCTGAAGTCAAGATTCCTAAGTTTTCCTTCAAAGAGAGAAGAGTTAAAACAATGAAGGATATGTAGTATTAGAACAGTGCTCTCCTAAGCAGTACAATTGTTTTCATGAAACTCCCTGAAGCAGTAGTATTGGATAATTTTTGTCCAGAACTGCACAAGGGAACCAGCTGGAAAAAATGGTCAGCATAGGAAACAGAAAAATTTTGTATCTTCTCATCTTCTGTGCAATTCATTAAATCTCCACAAATAGCCAAATGTCTGCAGAGAGACCTCAGCATGCACTTGTATCCTACTCTCCCAAAACTGGAAGTACCATCTTATATATTGAACCAAGGAACAGCATTCCATGCTCAGAAAAGGATGTGTAGGGCGAAAAATCATTTGTGTGCAAGAAAACATAGCAAGACTTTTCTCTCATTTAAGTTCCTCTTAAAACTGACTTAAATGAGTATTATGTGATGTGTACTTTATTTGTTCACTCTATTGACAAGCAGCAGAATTAACACAGTCAAACACAGGTCAGATTTAGAGTCAGGACCCATTAAAAGCCTTTCTATCTTTCAAGGCTAAACACAAAGGAAAAATTATTTAAAATTACCAACTACTACATAAAGAATAGAGAAATACATACCCAAACCTTCTGATTCAAATAGGCAGGTATCATCCACACCTACATCTCTGCACCAGGATAAGAAATTGGCTGTGTTGTCCCGTGCAAAAAAAGACCCTGAAGGAGCATTGGCTTTGCATGGAATCTTCCGAACCGGTAAGGTCTGAAAAACAGAAATTCTTTATTTAGCTAAATGATACATGCTACCAAAATACTTAAGAATTATGAAATCATTGTGCAGGTTTTGCATAGATGGGTAACTCCCACCAACTTATTTCCTTGGCCATTAAAGAATTCCATGCAAAGAAGCATGAGAAGCGAATTTAACATCATGAAGTTCTCAACCAAAAAGTCTTTCCAAAAGTCCATGCAATGAAGTTGAGACCTAACCCAACATCAGCTACTTCTTAGGAATATTAGTAACTACAGGCTTTGGATTTAGTGTTTGGTCCAGTTCACTGAATTTAAAAAAGAAAAAAAAAATTAAACTAGGAATTGAACTTTCTCACAATTAAGGTTGAATTACTTTCGGTTCTATGTTCAGAGGTAATTATAGTGAAACAGAATAGCTCTTGAGGCTCAAAGACTTCTGAAAGGTCACTGTTCTCCCATTTAACAACACACAGAAGTCCTCAGTGCACAACACAGGAGTGTAAATCTAGTAGGTACAAAGTCAAGGTTTACAGAGAAAGGTTCACATGGTACCAGAGTAGTTCAATCTACATGATTTCAATATCAGACAGGATGCTACTGATACAGTATGAATATCTGTGCCAAACAGAGTAATTACCACAGCATCTTGCTGATTGCATTGGAACATAAAAAGCATTTAGTTCTCACTTAAGGTTTCTTTTCCTCAAATAAAAAATAGCTGTAATAGGTGGTCAAGTGAAGACAAAAAATGAAACATTGTTGCTATGTAACTTTAGGAATCTCTAAATCATAGAGGAATTCAGACCTTATTTTGATTCGAATGCTCTGCTTTTCCAATGCTGATTTATGAAATGTTTACTTCTGTTCTGGAGTGAATAGTTACTCAATCAAAAGTGAGCTAAGAGGTAGAAAACTGAAAATATGGTGTCTCTACTCACTCCTAGCTTAAAATTACTTGAAATGGGGAGAGGAGGAAAAAAAGACACTGGAGTAGCTTCCCCTTACAACAGCTTCTAGTAGCATAAAAATATCAGTATTAAATACAGCTTAGAGGGAGTTTAAATATTATATTATACATACAACAGCACAAATGTAATGGCAGAATACATTTACATGCACAGAGCTACTCACTGCTATCTACCCAATAAGCCAAATAAACTGAAAATAGAAGAACTGCAGGGATAAACACCATTATACTTATCAATATGTCAATGGGGACTTACAGATTGTTTTAGATATATAAGTATGTCTCACAGATTTATGCATTTAAATCTATTCCTCAAATCACCATCTAGCTTTCATTCCCCCATGATTCTTACTCCAATTACACAATTTACATTTCTCTTTTTTGGAAAAATTAACTTATGGTTCAAACTATTTGCAAGGAGATATTAACACTTTTCTATAATTTATATTAAACACCAACCAATTTTGCATGGTATTTTAAACAAAAATCCAGGTAAACCTTATGTCACAGATATGATATCACCTCCTGGACCACCCTGTAACAAGGAAGGGAAAGAAAGAAAAAAGCAGGGAAGTAAAAACAGCTATTCTGTAAATCAAAATAAATTAAAAATCCTATAAAATATGAATTCTTTCAAGAGGCTCTACATATGAAACAATCTTATGGATCAGAGCACAATGAAGTTTTTAAACATTAGTTCTGCCCCCTTTCCATTCTTCTGGAGGGAAAAAAAAAGAAATAAAAAGTGGAAAAAAATGCTCAGCTCGTCATAGATAAGTGATTTTTTTTTTTCTTAAAAAACAGTCAATAAAAAGCTGCCAGCACTAGACACATTTTTAGGCTAGCACTCTTTTCATATCACACTAGCTTCTTCAAAGAAACAATGAGTTTCAGAAGTCCTGAGGCAAATATACTTACACTCTACAGACTGTTTCTCCCATTGAATTTCCTCTCATTGACTTTGTCTTTAGGAAGAAGTAATGCAGCATTTATCTGTCTCTGTCCCTCCCTATACCCAGGAAATTTTAACTGGACAAATCCAATAGTCTTAAAAGTACACCTGCTTCTTTTAAAAGGAGTCACACAAGTCTCTGGCAGCCAGTTGGAAGAGAGTCAGCTAGTCCAGGCAGCAGAGGAAAGCTGCCAAAACAGGACTTCTGTTTCATGATTTTTCACTAAAATCTTATACAAAACATTGCAGAAACCTTTAAGAAGTTCCTTCCTCAAAATGATTTCCAAGAGAAGGTTCAACCCAACCTTACTTCTTTCAGTGCAAAAGAGGAACAAGCAGTGTGGGCAGGGATATTGGACTGGCACAAAGCAAAATGGGAAATAGGCAGAGAGCAGCAAGAGCTGGGCTGCTCCATGAGGGAAGATAATCCAGGAACAAAGGGTGACCCCAGCACAAGCAGTGGCAGCCCTCGCTGGCAATGGTGCAGTCCCAGAGCACCCAAATAAGGAAGGGCTGGAAACATAAGAGCTTTAGACAACTGCTCTGTTAGAGGAGGAAAAGCCAAGTCAAGTCTGGTGTGTCCAAGGCAAGTCAGAAACAGCAGAAGACAAGGCTGGACTCAGGGCTGCAGCAGACACTGAGGCCCTAGCCATGAAACCCAACCAGCAAGCAGCCAGGCTTGAAGACAGTCTGCTGACAACACAGCTCTGGCGAGAAGCAGGGCTGAGGTCAAGGGGAGCTTCTGGGCCGTGGGCAGAGAGTGCAGGTCGGGGTCCCAGGGGAGGCTGGTCACTACTGTTAAGGAATAGACCCTCAGGTCTTGACAACTAATCTCTTTTGGTGGAATCAGAAATACCCAGTAGTTTGTAATTAACTCCATCTTGTCAGTAGGTGCAAAGAGGTGCCATTTCATAGCACTCTATCAATCTAGTTACATAAAACATCCACTGTACTCACATCATACTTGATCATATTCTCACTGAATCAAACTACCAGCAGCTTAACAACATGAAAATCAAGCAGAATGAAAATCTTTTCCCATATCATCTCTGCTTGGACCACATTATCTGAAGTGATATATGGATGTTGAATCAACTGAGTTAATAGTCAACAGAAAGGGACCGAATAAACTTTATCTCACACTACTATACTCTTTGTAATTTTCGATTTATTATGTCAAATTAAAAGCACAAATTCTGGATGATCTATTATGGATGAACAGAACTGTGACAGGAACAAGATGCCAAGAAGTCAGCTCCAGTGTTCCTGGCACTTGTAGCCTTGTGCATAAGAACTTCAGAGAGAATGGGAAGGAGGTAAGAATACAGTCATTTTACGTGTAAGAGCAGACCTGCAGTGTCAAATCATGTCACGTCTCAGTTCCGTTTTCAGTTCTCATCTCTGGATTTCTCTACAGTGTTCATGTGTTACATTGTTCTCAGGCTTGCCTTTGCAGAAAACTAGTGAGTCTTCTCCAAGAAAAAAAAACAGTTTCTAATGCCAGGAACAGCTCAGAAGGGCTGGTGACATCATACTGGGTTTGTTTGCTTCCACACAGCTCTCCAATTCTAGACAATTCTGTGCCTTTAAACTGCTTTGTGCTGACACAACCATAATAAATAGTCCATATTCTTTCAAGTCCTGCTAAGGATATTAATCACTGTTCTGGAAGAGTGTAATAAACCACTTAGATTATTTTAGAACTACTGAACTACAAAAAAATCCAAAATGACAAAAAAAACCGACCAAACAAAAAAACAAACCAAAACAACACGAAAAAGAAATTCTTGTGTGTATGACTGGTGACTTCCATCTGGCAATCAGTGGAGATTTGGGCTCATTGTGGGCACAATCCATCTGCTCTGCTTGGCCCTGAGCCCAGGAGCACAAGCAAGCCTCCAGCACTGGTCCTGGAGACCAGGAGCTGTTCTGTGGCACAGAACATTCAGCAGTACAAAAGCGCCTAGTAGTGAGGAGATAGCCAGGAGAACCTGCACTGCCTCTCTTTTAAGGAGCCATTGGGAAGGGACTGCAATGCCTGGCAGGAATGCAGAAAACCCATAGTGACCCTTGGGTCACTGCTGCTCTCCAGTACTAACAACGCTTTAATAAATCTGGTTCTAAATATTTTATATCTTTTGATTTATGTATGTTACAGTGACTGAATGTAGAATTTCTTTCAAGAAGAGCAATTCAGAACAGATGGTGTATGTGTCAGTAATCACCTGAAATTTCATACACATGACTATCCATAAATTACAATTCTGTGCTTTGACAACTAAGACTTTTAAACACATCGGTTAACCTAGCTTCACTATGAAGCTTAGACATTCATGGAACTTGCAACATTTCTTTACAGTTATAAGTGTCTTTGAAAAGCAAGTTTTTGGTAGTAAGAGCTACTTACAGCAAATAGCAAGAGTCTAGGTACAGAACATCACACTTAACTAAGCAAATTTGTGATATTCTTTAGTTTCATAATGACAGAAAAAATGCTTGATTAACAGATGTCCTTAACAGCTCAGAAGTGACAAACGACCACATGTAAAAACAAGACATTGTTGGGAACAGCAACTACATAACTGAATGACCAAAAAGACCACAAAAGCTTCAAGTCATTTTCTGGAACAAATACTACACAGATAAATATCCTTGACATCAAGTGATCTCGCTAAAATCTATAAAGTTTCATCCCATTTCCCACAATATTAGGGTCTAGCTGAAGAGAACCACAAAAAAACCCCCACCCTCTTTTCTATTCAGTACTAGCCCTACTAGGTTTATCTCACAAATCATAGGGAAATACTCATATTTTCTAATCACCTACTAAATTTTCCTACCACCTCTTAAACAGAAGTCTACTTTTTTAATATTTCCAAAACTGTCACTGTACTGCTCAAACTATAACACATGAAAACTTTTATTCAAGAAAGGTTTCATGCACAAATATTTTTTACTGAGTTGTATAAATGGCCTGACTATTTCAAAAGTGCTTTCTAACAGATCATTCTGAAATAATTAGGTTTCCACATGGCAAAACTGACTTTTGTTGACATAGTATAGTATAACCACAGTTGCTTTGAAGCAACAGTGGCCGCAATTACTCCTATCAAGTATCAGGAAAACAATTCCCCAGTCACACTCCTTTTACAATCTTGTCTTGTTGACGTGCATGCATGTGGTTTAATACAGGATGTGAAAGTGCGAGTGAAACATATGATGCAATGCTGGAAAAATGCTGTCAGGTTCACTTCTAAATCCAAAAGGGACTCTCTTACATCGATGCTCTGAAATCACATGGAAAAATGTATTTTTTCTACTGCTTTTTCAAAACAAGAGTTCATGAACACATGCTAAAACCCCCATTTATTTATGGCAGACTTAGATTTGAGCCATATTTTGAAGATTGTTCATCATATTTCCCTGTTTGAAAAGATGATTTCATAATATTTTGAACTGCCACTAATGCTTGAATAAGAAGAAAAAGATGAGCAATTTTGCCCACTGTGAAAGAGGGTTACAGTTAGCTAGGTACTCATAGGAAAAATTTGCTTTTATCTCCTGATGACCTACATTAACCAAAATGGGGGCTGCAGGGGGGAAATTATGCTATGCAGTAACTAACTGCAGGGGTGTGTTGCTTAGCCATTTAGCATTACATGAGCATAAATTCAACTGAAATGTGATTATATTAGCTAGATAGAACATGTATTTATTTTGAAACTTTCTACTATTTGCCTTTTAACTTAGCTCTGTGGCCAGTACTAATATTTTTCCTCCTTTTGCTCAAGTATTCTTAAACAATTGAGCCAATGGTCAAAAGAATGTGCTAAATGCACATGCAAAATAGATTAAAAGAATTTTGAATATGGAAATACATACATAGAATTTAAAATTAAGCATTTCCCACTGAAAAAAGAAAGATCTAAGAAAACAAATATAAACCCCTCAGCCCTCCTAAAGCTGCAAAATAGAAGTTAAACCCCAGGGAAAATTTAGAATACAAAAACTCAACAGGGAAGTTTTGAAGGCTTAGAAGACACAAAAAAAAAAAAAAAAAAAAACCCAAATTTTCC
>VZRX01001256.1:75970-104095 GCA_013398075.1 Notiomystis cincta
AAAAAAAAAAAAAAAGCAGCCAAACTTTTCCACAGACATAGAACTAAGAACAACTTCTAGATTAATGAAAAATAACACTGAACTTACAACAAAGCAAGCATCCCTAAGCAATTCATTTACTAAGTACCAAAACATTGTTCTTCAGTGAAACAGTCTTTAAAATGTCATATCATGTCCTGTAGAGCTATGTCATTTTAATGGAATAGGAGATGGGATTTCAAGTTTACAGGTCATGTGTTGACCAGATTTTTATGCTACAAAGTCTCTCCAGAAATCATCAAAAGCTAAAAATCACTCATTATCAACTTCCTAGATTCTAAGAAAGCATTTGTGAATACTCTGGAATCCCTAACAGATTACAATATGTCAATAAAAATAATTAACATCATCAAGGCTTTATAGAAATACACAGACTACAACATTCAAATAAATGCAGGACTGAATGAATGCTTTAACCACATTATTAAGAGTCAAAGTAGAACACATTCTCCCATGTGGCATTAGCTGTAGCTTCTTAAGAGTAAGCATATATGGAAAATAAAATTAATTTAGCAATATACTTTTAAAAGTTAAGCGTTTTTTCATGTCTTTTTTCTTCTAAGTGCTCTGTCCAAGACACAGTTTATTCATCACACAACAAAAGATTGGTTATTCAAAAAAGATAGTGTTAATAGTAATGAAAAACTAGTTTCACAGAAACAATGCAGCTTTTACTTCTAGCAGTGTGCCAGAAAGCCAAGGAATACAAGAGATGATTCAATCCACAGACAAAGCACTCTACAACTGCGATTCTCAGAAGTAAATAATGTCAGAAGGCAGCAAGGCTGCTTCATTCACCGGCTGAAGCACATTTCATTATTTGACTAATAAGTTATTTAAATGTAGTCCAAGGACATGTGCATTTCAACATGTGGCAAAGCCACAATGTGTGTCACAGCTAGAAGGCCATCTCTCAGAGGCTGGATGTTGGGCAGCCAGGTAACACAGAGAGATCCACAACCAGGAATCTTGCACTGGAGAGCACAACTCATACAGGATCACATCAGAGAGCCCATCTAAACAGATGCCAGACGCTGTTCCTTCCCACTCAATTTGTGTAATTGAGGGTGGGATTATAGTGATAGTCCAAGGACTTGGGGAGGTCTATAAATCGTCTTTTAAAACTTCTAGACATCTACCTCTGTAACATATACCCATACCCATACACAAGTTCACTTTTATCAACAGTCTTTCCAAATCTTGAAGAAGTAACTTGCAAACTCCAGGCATGTATGCACCAAAAATTAAAAGCCTACTCCTACTCTCTGAAAATGCTAGCAGGCCAAATGCAAAAATCAATGGTGGTTTGTTTTTTTTTTTTTTCTAGTGCTATAATAGCATTAAATAGAGTGAATACAATTAAATAGCATTCAAGAGAGATTTAAATGAAAAATTTTTTGAAGTGTATTAAGATTTTATAAACAGAGGGAGTAAGAGAGAGACACTAGGGTAAGCCATGGCATACTCCCTACAGTATCCATGAAAACAGGGATTCAGTAGTTCATTCACATTCAAAAAATGTTCTATGTTGTTTCCTTAAATCTCTGGGTCTCAGAATTAACATTTAGATGGGGATTTTTAAAACTGGCATTTCGTAACAGGCTTCTTCACTAATATTTGGTTAAAAAAGACTGGGGCAATTCTCACAGTTGCTCTTTCGGAGGGCAATTACACCTTATCCTTGGTAGATGATCCTGAGCTTTTTCCTGTCACAACTGCAGAACTCAGAGCTAAATTAGCGAAGTTAGTTGAAGACAAAGGAATCCTAGTTTCTGAATTTCCCTCATTTTTATTACAGTTAAATGAGGAAAAAAATAGGAGGATTGCAATTAACAGAATTGTATTTGTTTGTGGCACTGCCACACAGCATGACTTGTGAATGAACGTGCCAATAAGCAGCAAGGATTCCATGAGACATAAAAGTATTTCCATGAGATATAAATGGTGAAACCTGGGTGGATTTCCATGGGACATATTTTGAAATGTATCTTATTAACCTCACAATTATGTTTTATCAAACATCACATTCCTAAAGGGGACATGATTCTCTCAAAATAAAATATAAAAATACTAAATTTGGGCAAACCTAACTAATTTTAGTAGCAGCAATTTCAAAATAACTTTACCCCTTAATTATTTCAGAAGAACCCAAGCTAAAGACAATGCTTCAAAAAAATTCTAACTAAATAGTTGAAGCTCATCAAAACACATTACAGGTTCTAAAATTCTGGATTGAAAAAGGTTTCCATAATTTCACTGACAGTGTGGTCAAATAACATATTACTTTGATCTATGAAATTACAGTGAATAGCCTTTCAGTGTCAGTCTAAATAACAACTGTAAGAAGCTATTCGAATTCCTTGATGTAATATATAATGGTGGATATAATGTATAGCTGTATTAACATTATGCCTCTTCTTCCTCTTCCACCTGGTTTTCTCCCAATGATCAATCTCACATTTTGTGACCTTCTGAAGCGGAAGGCAAGGTGGGGGTTTTCCAGCCCTTTCTGTAAGATTAGTTCCAAATGGTGCTTTACCTCCCATGAGATGAGTGTCATGGAAGACTGTGAAAGATCTAGGCAGTCTAAAGAAGTACCAAATTTTTTGGATGCTTTATCTGTTTGCTTTTTGAATTTCCAGGTGTTTAACAAGGACAAAATTTTTATGTAGATGCTGAAAGCAATCAGAAAGAATTTAGCTAGTACCTCACTGTAGGTAAATCTGATGCTCCAAAGCGCTGGATGTTCATTTTTAAGAAAAAATTGCATCTTTGTCTTTATGATAAAGAATCTGAATTTCTGTAAGTTTTCCAATTAGAAGCCACAAGGAAACTGCTAGAGCCCAGGGAATTATAAACAGGTGTAGAACTTTAAAACTTTCATGATTTGAAAAACATGGTGGAGTGTTTATACAGCCAAATTCCTAAATCAGCTTCAAGTTGAGAGCAAAGCTTTACTGCATACTTGAAGCATTTGTGGCTGATTTACATAAACACAAATTGGAATATTTATTTAAATAAACAAATTAGACATAATTATGCTAGCTATAAATTGATGTATATGCTTCCAAAGGGACTTTTGTTTTCTTCTTCTGCATTGCAGTCATCACTTATGTTCACCATTCCAATTGCTTCAGAAATTTTGGTTTATTATTTAAGTTCAAGATTCATTTTTGGTAATTGCATCAAATTCTGTAGTTCTTCATTATTCATTATTCCCAAAGAACTACTACCAGTAACTTAGGTCTAAGAATTGCACAGTAAACTGAAGACAGTTGGTCTAAATTATGTTTCCTCGAGTTATAAGGAAATTTCCATGCAAGTCTGTGTTACATTTCTGTTCCAGACTATTCCTCATAGTCTAAATAAAAAGCCAAATAGAAAGATCTATTACAAAGATTTCTACCATTTACTTTAAATACTTAACAAAATAAATAATAGGAATGTTACAATGTATTTCACATAGAGGCAAAATCTAAAAATCCAAAAATGGCTATTTATAAATTTCTCTCAGAAAATATGCCATCTGTATCTGCAATACAATGGATTGAAGTAATGGCAAATATGTTATGAAAATGTCCAGGTTTAATATAAATTTTATGAAGTGTTTAAGTATTAGCATTCCATACAAAGCCAATGTTAATCAAAAATCTCTGGAAAAAAACTTGATGCGTTTTCTTGTTAAATGATACTATTAGAAATCAAAGTTTGGTCCTCATGACCTGATTTGCAGTCTGAATCATCATATTTTCCAAAGCTGGAGCTACCAAGTAGTTTAAATACTTAAACCTGCCCTCTTTTTTCCCTGACAATCAGCTAGTGATGCAAATTCTGGTTATTTCTGCGATGTTAAACAGGAGCAGAGGGAGAAGTATGCAGGAGAATCCCTGCCTCAGGTTCACTGGAAAGAGCAAGGCCAGTTCACAGACACTGTGCTTCAGCCAAACAAGGGAACAAGCCATGCCTTCCCAACGATAAGAAGTATCACTATGAAGAACAATCCAGAGACATATGATGTCTTGGTGCTCCCTCCAGGATTGTATAGCTCTGCTTCCAACACACTGCATGGCTTGAAGTGCATTAAAAACCTTTCTAAGTGGTTCTTCAATGTATTCACCTGGAACATGCCAAGCAGACAAACACACAATATCCTGGAATTGTTCAGAAATGTCCTTTCACAGTCTGGTGGGCAACAGAACTCTATCCTACCATGCAATCCTTCTACAAGCATAAACTTTAGTTGTAGAAGTATTTGTTGAGGCATAGGAGGTTTGTTCATGGGACCTATTGCAAACGAATCTTGCAGTATCTGCAAGAAATCTGGTAGTAACCCAGTTGAATGAGCAAGGTATAGACACGTCTGAGAAACACACAAAGAGTTCTCTAACAAGCAGCTTTACTGTCTTGTGGAAACTATTCCTCCTAGATGGATTGATTAGCACTTGTGAATCATTTTGCAATATCGTTTTTTTCCTCTCACATCCACATCAGTCTGCCACTAGAAAGATTAATACACAAAAAGACAATGTTGTAGTTCTTTAATCCTCCCAAGAGCCATATCTATAATGATCATGATTAGAGCTTTTTATTGTAAAATAAAAGTCCGGAAAGTACAAGTGTGCAGAAAAGCAAATTGCTGCTCCAGACCACAAAGAATCTGTTCATATCCTAACAATTCATGCAGCCTGATTCATGCAATTCTCGACTGGAGAGTCAGATCTATGACTTACAGAGGGCACCTGAACATGGCTCTGATGCAGCTGATGTCTTTTTTCACGGAGCAGACAGGTTCAAGGCACCAAGTTTACAGAATACTATACATTCATCCCATCTACAGGGCACAGATAATCTTGAGAAACTGAAGTCTACAGTATAAATAAAACCACCATGTTGACTAGATCAGACTTTCAGCTTGGCCATCTGGGGTCTAAGAGCAAGATCCAGATTCCAGACCTAATTCTGAATAATTGGTATAGATTCTTTTAATTGTAACTCTTAAAATGCATAACAAGACTCTCAAAGTGCCCTCACAAGGCCAAAAATCTCATCTCGTGCAAACCTGCATGACTCTGAGAGGCCAATGCTGTCACAGTGATCTGCATTCACCAAGTATCAGATTAACAAAGTATTTCCCAGGAGCAAGTCAAAGGTTTGGATACAAAACAACTGGAAAATACCCATAGTCATAGTATCTGAAGTGTAAGCTGTGTACAAAATCTCTTAATGTTAGGACATGACCGTGTGTATGCAGAAATTACTGTTTCAAATAGAGTTTCAATGGAAGTGCATGTGCACATCCAAGGACACAACAGTTCTACTCAGTGAACATTCAAGTTTAATCTTATTAAATCAGTTCCCACTGGGAGAATAATGATAAATGCATACTTGAATTGAACATTCTAGGAATTCAGAAATATTTGCATCTGGATTGATTTTTGAATTTCTATTTCTTTTATTGGTCAAATCAATAAATCCTGGCTTCCTGAAAAGAAAATTTTACATTCCAATTTGTTATTCAAAAGTATTTATAAGAGAGATTTGAGTTGAAATTTATCTGATTTCTCTGAGAACTTGGAGGAAAAAGGATAATTCATCTTCAACCTGCTTTGTAAAGACATTGTTTTAAGTGGAGTGTTTGTAAATATATCGACAGCTTCAAGGATGGTGCGTGGACTACTGTGCCCTGCCAAAAAAAATGGTAACAATTAACAGTTTATTTATGTTTATTTAAAAATCTTAATTAATGGCCTTACTAAACTAAGCCAAGACAAATCAAATGTGGGCTGTGTGCATACTGCACATGTCTTGATGTCCTGGATTTGTTTGTACAGCTGTGAAATTCTCAAATTAACTATCTGTCAGGAAAAGTAAAATACGGACAGGAGACTGTGGAGAAGAAATGCAACGCAAGGAGAGAAAATTACAAAATGGCATCATGCGACATTAATTACTTTTATGGAAAAACTGCTGCTATAATAATAATAATAACTCTGTAGTTTCAAGACAGTACTTCATTAACAGCACCACAGGTAGTTTCAACAACTTACTACCATACAAATCTTGAACATTTATTAGGATTGATACCAGTCATCTCCTTGTCATTTTATAAATGTACATTATTAGATTTATGATTCTAAAAATCTCCAGAAAGATGAAAAAAATACTTTTAAAAAATACATTATATAGTCACACCAGTCTAATACTGCCCTTGCTGTTTAAAAATCCATTTCCATCTAAAACTCAAAAATTTTGTCTGTCTGTAGCAAAGGATCAGATACAACATCAATGCTTTCAGAATAATCAGGGTTTGAAGCATGGTTTAGCTGCTCAACAGCAAAGAACTTTGTCTTCTGGGACTTGCAAAAGAATCCTAGGACCTAACATCTTCCAAAATGACCACTTTTTAAATGCTTCCTCTTTAGAAACTGAAATGCTTTTAATATCTTATTACTGAATGATTAACCAATCAAACAGCAAAGTAGCTAAAGTCATGGATACACATAGTACCTATTATGACATCCAAACGTACTTATTATGGCATTAAGCTCACAATAGAAACATGCAGAGACTGCATAAATGGCACCAGAGCCTGCCAAACTCCTGTGTTTTAGACCACACATCCCTCCCCTGAAAAACAAATACCAAAGCAGAGTGTGGCCCAGGTGGTATTTTTAGATGCAGGGATTCAGTCCTAAAAAGGCTTTATACAGAAACAAAAATACAAATGTAATTTAAAATTATTTCTGTGAAGTTTGACTCTGGTGATAGATTTCTCTTTGTCCACCAGCACAACCAGCCACAACAATAACACACAGAACATATGAGCGACTCTTGAGCTTTCTCAAGTTCTAATCATTTTCACCTACAGGGACTTCCTCATCTAGGTGGTGTTTCTGTGTATTCAGCCTTCCAAGAGATCTCTCTTATTCAGTATTTACTTGAACCCAGGTAAATTTAAACACTCCTTGACAAGTATTTTACAACTTGTATGTAAACAAGGCTCCCCTTTTGCTTGTTTGGCTTCTACCAGCTTCATTCAAGTTTTTGTATAGAAACTGACCTTCACACCATTCCTGATTTTCCAAGTTCCATCATACATCCTTCTTTCCACACTCAAGCATCCTAAACCATCCAATCACTCATAGAAAGCAACTCCATTATCTCATTCATGTATAAGAAGTTTATGCCTTCTTTTCCTGCCTCTGATTCTTAAGGAAAGAAGACTACTTTTGCATTACACACCATCTAATCTCCTTTTCAGTCTCTTAAAGCTCTATCTCCAAGTCTCATTACCAGTAGTTTCCTATGTATTTTGAAAATATCCCCAGAATCCCCAAGTGTTTCCACATGACACAAAAAGGAAGTGTTGACATAGTCTTCCTTCCAGATTTGGAAGACACGGTATTTGGGGAACTTTTTTGATCTCTCTTTTCGCAATTTATTCCACACTCAGAAAGGCTGATGCTGACCTACAGGATTCCTGAAATCTGAAGAAAGTTAAATGTTCACTAATAAGAAAGCAAATGATAGAGTTTAGTTAACAAACAAATTGCAAAATTGACAATGACTAGAAACTGATTGCACAAGCTATTAAACCAGAAGCAATAGGATTTATCTTCTGCTATTTTGTAGAGTATTGCAATATGAATTTAGGGAATAATGGCAAAAAAACTGATGAGTCAGTGCACGCCATATTAGCTCTTAATGCCTTCTTACATCTGTTGCTATAGTTGCTAAACTGGCCAGACAGCCCCAAAGAGCTGTACAACGAATTCATGATCAACAGTACATATCAATCAGAGCAGGATATATCATCTTTAAGACAAAACTAAATCCAAAATATTATATGAAGCTTTTCCATAGGAACGAGTTCACATACAAGGAAAAACTGCTTATGAAAACAGGCCAAATCTTCAAGCTTGTGGAAGGCCTTAGTAAGATTACACACACTCTCTCCATTAGCTATATCCTTATCCTGTCTTCCTCACTCAGCTGCAAGCTGGTGCAGCAAACAAGCTGGTCCTTCCGGCAGCTACTCATTTTATATCAGTTGCTTCTATCTAAAAATTTAGAAGTTACATATATGGGTAGAAAAGTGTGTTATCTATTTTGATAGAGGCTGAACTCAATAGAAATCAGTGGATTCTCCCAACTGCCAGTGAAATCATCAGGGCCCCTCAGTGAAAGAACATGTTTCTGTTTTCCTGTGCAAAGCAAGGGTCAGAAAGCTTCAAAATTCCACACATACTATTAATAAAATGCAAAATAATTATTCGGAGGAGGATCCTGGAACTCTTTCTATGCTAAATTTCATACAGTATTATATCCTCATAAATTTTCTTGGGCACCACAAAGTCAAATTTTTCACCATGAAGAGTAGTGCTATTGCCCAAGACTGCTATACAGGGAATTAAAATCTGAAAGGATGAATAGCTCCCTAATAGTGTACAATGATACAAACCTATTATACTGCCATTTCTTTGAATTCTTACTATACTAAGTATGAAATAACACACATTGAGAAAATAGCAGTCAGGCAGATTTTTTCCCTTTAAATGCATTGTCAGTTGTACCAGCTTGACTAATAAAGACCAACAAATCTAAATAATGACCACTTATGGGACTGCAAATGTCTAATTGGCCTCTAAGGCAACTCATAACACACAAAAAAGTACAAGTAACCCTTCCTTCTGCCTAGCCAGTTCCTAGGTTAAATCAAAAAGACTGCCCTATGTGTTTTCTCACTTGAAAACTACCATGACACTTAGGTGAAGACAAGCCAGACCAAATGATAAATTTCAAAGTCACCCAGTACTTCTACTAACAAAGTCCTGATTATAATTTGAACTAGGGAATATGACAGACAATTTCTTCTACAACAACAATTAGAACTTGGAACCAAGAAAAACAACTTACACAGGTGCAATTGACACAAGACTGTCAGTTCTTAGACCAGCTGATAAAATTTATGCAATGCTCTAATTTCTGCTACAGACAAGTTATGAAAACATCAAGAATAGAAGATACATTATGTGATTTTTGTTCTTGGTCTCTTTTTCACCTGCTCTTTATTTGCCTGTTTTAGGTTTCAAGAAAAATGTACCTGAATGCAACCAGAAAAATAAGAACAGTTTCACACTGAATGCGTTAATGTTTCAACCATTTAATTCAGCCTCTCCAAGAAGTAAACTTGCTGCACCCTTGAATGTTTCCCAGTAAGATTGTCCCATGAGAATAGTTTAAATTAAAGCAAGGTTGAATTCAAACATGTGTTTAAACTGATCCTTCCAAAACTCCTCAGTATCTTCTGAATTTCATGTTTTCCATAACATTCCTTCAACTCTTTATTAAACCCCTTCCAGTACACCAACAGGATCTTTAAACTTAAGGCATCAAAACTAACTATAGAGTTCTATTATTGGTCTCCCTAGAGCTGTTTTTGGAGGAAAAGACACCTCCCACAGCTACTGCATATTCCCCTTGAAAATAAATACAAGGATCATATTTTTGCTATTACCTAACACATCCCACTGCTAGACCTGGTTTATTCTAATTCTCCACATATAACAAGTACTTTTTTGAGTAAGTGCTTTACATAGATACTTTAATAAATACAAAATAAGCATTATTTCCCCAATTTTATATTGTAATTTTTCTACACAGAGCAATTACCTCCCCACGTATTTGAAGAATCTCTTAACTGTCCAAAAAAAAAATTCAGTACCAAAATGGTCAGATGCATCAGACACTGATATTAAATGCTAGAGTGCTGACCAACACTTACTTTGCCAGGCTTGTTTCCATCAAAGCTGTTTTCTTTAAATTTCTCTTGCAGGGTCTCAGCTAACCGGCAAAGCAAGGCCCCATTATCCAACTTCTCCATAAAGGTTTCTGCTGTTATTTCTCTACCTGAACAGCAAACAGAAAGTTAACATGGCAGAAAGCATGAAATAAAATTAAGAAATCAAAAGAAATCTGGAAAATATTTTGAAATAAGCTTTAACTGAAAAACTTGCATTATTTTGAATATTTTGTGAATAACGTTAATACTACTTTAATGGTAGATATACAGCAAATTATGAAAACAACTCCATGCTTTCTTTGGGAAGGCATATGATACTTGAAAAATAGTTCTAGCCTATCCAACTCCAAATATTTCACTTTACTTATGAAGGTCCAGTGCTTTTAACATAATGTGTTACAGAGAGAGTAGAGCAGGCAAATGGGTTACACCAGTGTGTATGTGAGTTATAGCATGAGTTGCTAACAGTTTATTTTGTAACAGAAGTAGAAAACTATGTCAAAAAGGAAAGGACAGTGTATTTTTAGAAGACTCTTAAATCGTGATCCTGCAAGAAGTAGACAAGACAATGACTGCAATGCTCCTATGAAAGTCCTTATGTATTATATCTAATAAAAAAACAGAGAATGAAATTTCATGTTGTATATCTACTTGCCACATTAAAATTTTCACAAAAAGAACAGAGCTAAAATACTCTGCTTTCAAACTATATCAATTATTATATCATGCTATATGACACATCAGCTGCCAGGAACTGTCCTCTCTTCTACAGCAGGCCAGACAACCTTACATTACAATGTAATTACATCCCCCTGGAAGAGAGCATCACATGTTCCATGATGAGATTTCATGATAACCCCAGATGAAAAGGGAATTATTTACCATCCTAAACTTCCAGGATCTTAACATAATTTCCAGTAAAAATACTCTTACTTCTTATTGAAGGTTTTTCATTTTCACAGTTCTACTGAAAACTTTGCCTTCACTTTAGACACTATGTTGATGAGCAGCTATATTTTTCAGCCCTTTTAACTTCCACTCATATCAAGAGAACATCAAGGAATAATTCTTGTTCTTCCAATTAAGATGGGATTGTTTTTCTCCCAGTATTTACATATGCCATTTAGGAGATAACACTATTAACTCATTTTTCACAGGTTGTTACGCAGCATGCATTAGCAACACTAGTCTAACGTGCCAAAAAAGAAAAAAAAATTTAAAAACTAAAGTGAGACTGGTTCCTCGTCCCATCCAAGTTCAGTCCTGCTTCTATGAGATATCTGGAAACCAAAAATAGTAATCTGTTTAGAACAGGTTCACTGCAATTTTTTTGTCAAACAAGATAGGAAAAGTAAAGCTTTTCTGTATCTTTTTGCTAACAGAAGGGAAAAATAACATTCAAAAGTAACAAAAATTAAGTATACAAATTAGCACTGAACTTCCTGCTGATGCACTGTAAACTGATACTCCATGTCAGAATCCTGAAGACAGTAGCATTACAAAGCAGTATGATTTTAAAAATGCTATAGGAAAGCTTATTTCTCTAGGCCCTTGTCTGAAAACTTTAAGATACTTTAGCATCTTTTGGGCAAAACCCAAAATGTGAGTCTTTTTAGTTTGGTAAGTTAAAATAAAAAAGATAAAGACTGTTGCAGCAAACTATCTTCAGATAGAACAGACTTCTATTTTTCATTGAAGCTAAACTTGTTTTTTCTAACACACTTTTACTTCAGAAATATCTTTTTAACATGAAGATTTTCCCTTCTTTATTCCCACTCAATTCTAGTAGCCCACTTGATAGCTCCTGTATGCATAAATGATTCTCCAGACAAAAGAGCAGTAGTAGCTTGCAGACATGCAGAGTTAGCTTATGCCTAATTGAGAATATTTTTGCCATATCTCTAGATCAAATGAAGCCAAGACTGAAACTATAATAGCTCAGACATAAAAAACCTGAACAGCTCAGCATCTGAAAAGACTTTGCCACCATTCTAGTCCACATATTTTCCCATTTGCCCCATCAGCATTTCTATAAAATGCTCTAAAGCCACTAGAAAACTAAATTTTAAAAATAACTATCTTACAGGAACTGCTTGAGTATTACTTTTTATAATACAGTCCTCTTCTAAAAAATTTATTTCAAGTATCTTTAACAGACTAAAAATTTTTATTTTAATTTGCAACGCATAATCTTTCACACAGGCAAACCAAAAACAACCCCACATTCTACATATCTCTTCTGTCCTATGATCTATAGATGCAACATTTCATAATAGTAGAATGTTAGAAAACCCTTAAAACTTATTTAAGGATAGTTTCTCTTTACAAAGATATAGAAAAATCATATTATCTTCTGTTATTTAACAATATATTATTTTAAGTGCTGAATTGCATTAGCAGTTTGGTCACTGCATATTGTACACTAAACTGGATTATTTGAGTTCTATTTGCCTTTATGAAATTTGAAAGAATGAGTTTTGCATTGAACATCTGTCTCCAATGAAAAGTATATTAGGTGTCAGCTTTCAATTCACTGTATTTTATGGCTTCATAAGGTGGCATTTCTTTGCTAAAACAGACACTCTGACATATTTAACAGTAGAAATGTATTGATTCAAATAAGAGTAATGTTCATAACTTGAGGAAAAAAATTGCTCCATGTATTTGTATGGAAAAAACATTAAACTCCATTAAAAATGTACAACTCCCCCTATAATTACAAGAAAGCAGTTGCAATGTTTTTATAGAATGGTAATAACATTAAGTAGAATAAAAAAACGACACTGAAAGTATGAGAAGAAAATCCAGGAATATGAAAGCTTTCGGAAACCTCTCAAGTACTGCCTACCCTCTCTTTTACCACAACCACCAGACTCCTCTTAAAAAGTCAAACAGCTGCACATCAACACCTAGCACTTGCAATCTGTAAGTGTAAGCAACTGTCTGTAAGGTCACCCACTCCTGGGGGACCTAATAAAACCCAACTGGAGGTCCATGAAAGAATAACAGAAAAGAGTCCATGCCCCAGGTGTGTGCCCAAGAGGTTGAAGATAAAGCTACAGGTCCCAGAGACCCAGAGCCTTCAGAAGAAGAGAAAGACTGAAAGACCCAAGTACCCAAATCTAGCTGATTCCTCTATTGCACTTGGTGTAATAACAGCAGTGCAAGACTAACTCCGACCTCACAACTCGCTGATGGACTATTTGAACTGTACATTTCTGTAGTAACACAAAATTAGTAATTTACAAATAGAAATATTTCACTCAGGTGAATCTTAAAACATCTACAATACTGAGGCACTGCTGAAACGATTGCTCCTGACCCTCTCAATTCACACAGCATATAAGCCCAAGAAAACAAAATGTGATAAAAATAAAGAAAACCAAGGCAAATGACTATGCATATACACAACTGGTTCTTTTCCAACAAGGCTACTCTGTTCTCTGCAATAGTTGACAGCAGGAGAAGTAATTCTGAAAGCACTGAGACATTATTACTTACTTGAAATGGGACATATAAAAAATTTCAAAGGCATATTGATAATAAAGAAAATTACGAAGCAACTCAACTAAGAAAGAAACTCTATCAGTGCCAGCAGAATCACTGGAGGTATCAGTATTGTGAATATCTTGATACTCACATTTAAAACCTACATTTCTCACTGGCTCAATCTGAAAAAACTGATGTTGAAAATACATGATCTGTTACAGAATGCTCCATAGCACCAAGGTGAGTGAGAACACTAAGCTGACACATTTAATTCCAAATCAAAGACAGCTTTCTTGCAGAAGACTGCAGACTTACCACTCTCCAACCTCAAACTTTACACCTCCTTCAATGAACTTTTAAATACCTAGCCTTGCCTTCAACTTGATGCCTCTCGTAACATCCCTACCTCTGTTCCTTTTCTCCAAGCCTCCTTCACTTTTGTGCCCAAGCAACTTTACATGCATCAAACAATATTCAATGTTTACATGTCCAATTCCTCAGCATCTTGCATTCTCACCCCTCAGCTATGAGCCCAGCATGTGCCTGAGGTGTAGTCAGTCCTATGTGCTAAATGAAGCTGGATGGAATAAAAAGACAAACCCTCTGCAGCTTGTAGATGAACTCTGGGAATGGGAAAAGAGATTAGAGGTCCACAAAACTGTCAAAGAGGAAACAGAGAAACCACCTCTCTGTACCTGTCCTAAACTACAGGCTGGTAAGGAGGCACACTCCTCCTCATATCAGCCATTTTGCTTCTGCAGACACACAAAAGAAAACAAGACAATACTGGAGAGTAAAGCAGACAAGCAAATCTTTCAAATTGCCATTTTGCCTCTGCTAGAAGAGTTCTGTGGCCCAGGTGTGCTAATTCCCATGTGCAGCTTGCTCAAGGTGGAAAAGAACTTTTCAGTATCCACAAGAACATTCTACTAAAGTAAGTAGATACACAATTTTCCAAATTTGGAATTTGGCAGTGATGAAAGCATTCCCAAATGCTTCACTGGCTCTATACTTAATAGAAACAAGACTAAGAGATCATCATGACTCGCAAGTTAGTTAGGTTAACACATCTCATTAGTTTTGTCACTGCCACTCTTGACTGAGACACCAAAGCTCAACAGAGAGAAGCAAGGACAGGAGACATAACATCCATGGCTACAATCTTCCTCTCCAGCAGACAAACCACAGCACTGACATGTACCACTTTGAAAATGCTCTAATGTACAATATTGTATGAGTTAATTCTATCTGACACATGGATTTCATCTGCAATGTCCTTTTTCCATCCCCCAGAGTACAGACAGCCAAAATCTATTCAGCAATGGAGCTGTAATGACAAGCTGTCCTCTCAGAAGCTCTGAGTTTCTCTGACATGGTTCCAAAAATAATTAGCAAAATGCATATACAAAAGTACTAGCGATTACTAAACAAAAAAAACCCATAACAATGTCCATGCTAAATTAAATATCCAGTCTCAGGATTAAAAATTCTTTCAATGTTACTTTCCAGCTGCAGCATGTATCTAATTTATCATGTTTCTAATTTATCAACTGGATAAGGTCAAATTCTAGCTATGCCTACTTTCTACCTGATATCAAAATACTTAATTCACATTATAAAGTGTAATATCCCGATAATGTTTTCCAGTTTGTGATTTTGAACCCACATCAGGCTATGCTACTGCAAAACCGTCACCATTTCAACTCCTGGTAACACCATATATGACATAATTGTCTCTCCACAAAGATCTCCTAAAACACCATCACTGGATCAAACTACCTCAAAGAGTTTCAGTCCCATTCTTGTCTAAAATAGTATTTAAAAAAAAAAAAATATATATATATTCCTTTGAAAAGACTGTGTGCGCTTGTTGAGTCCTAGTACAGATGAATAACGAAAATATAGATGAAACAAAACATGAACCAAAATGGCAAAAGTTTCAATGAAATGCATAGTAATTTCCTTCATAAATTGAGGAATCTTATTGCATGAAAACTGCCATTAGGCCACTTACAATGAAGCCACAGGAGATACAGACAGAGCAATCTAGGATGTGGATACACACAGCATTATCTGCTCCATGTTACTTGCATCCATGCATGTAGTGATCTACTGACCATTAATGCAAAATATATCATTTCCACAGAGAGAAAAAAAACCCAAAACAAACAAAAAATCCTTCCATATTCTTCTCTCCTTTTGGATGCTGAAAAATGCATGCTGTATATTCATTTCTATCTTACTATACAGCAGCATGCTTATACATCCCTTCTCTATTTAAAGTTTATCCAAATTATACAGTAATTAAACAAAATTTGAATTCTGAGTTAATATACTCTCATGAATAATACTAATTATTTTAATTCACAGTTAATTTATTTTGAATGTGAATTTTATCTTAATTGAATTACTAATTTGAGTAACAATGTCTAATAGGAATTCAAAGCAGTCTAACAAATCACTAAACTTTCAATCCATCAGAACAAACTCTGAGAAAAGGAGGACTTGGTGCAAGAAGGTGTGGGGGAATGCATTAAGCAAATGAACTGTATATGCTGCTTAATTAAAAGAAGGTTGTGCCCATTTAGTTCTGCAGTGCAGAACTTGGTGTCTATATGAAAAATCAGATATTTAATTACAGTTGGCATTTCGGAACCTCCTGCTGGTTGCTACTTTCTTGCTCAAAGAGTGACCTCATTTCTAAACTTATCACTGGGAGAACTCTTGTTACAAACTGCAAACAAGAATAGTTTTAGAGTGGCTCACTGAAACTTCATTGTTTAAAACATTTAAACAATATATTGAATCCTTAGTGGAATGTGCTGCTTCTAATTCAAAAAATACTCACTTAGATTACTGTCTTGTGGTAATTGGAATGAAAAGTTTCTGATTTTTGTTCTGGTTTTGCACAATTGTACATTCAAAATTCATTAATTTAAATGGAAGTACCACACAAATATGTCATTAAAAACACATGCCACTTTTTCAGTTGTGGATTCACAACTCAACTCAAAAATGGGTGTTTTCTACCTGCAAAATATTGTGTTCTATTGACATTGTGCTTATTGACCATATCTGTCATAATACAAATGATATTTCCCCTTCTTTCTCTTAAAAAAGAGGGATTAGAGCAATACAGAATGATAAAAGACCCTGGATATGCTCTGTTAATGTATGATATCACTGAGATGGCTTAACTACAGCATTTGCCATGGCAAGACACTGCCCATGTCTCACCAGAACAGATTTTCAGAAAACTTTTTTAAAAATTAAATAAATCCTTCAAAAACATACACATCAAATTTAAAAGTGCTCATCCAAATTTTCCTCCAAAATCCCATCAACTAAAGTTTCATGTAAACATAGCTTCTGAAATATTTTTCTTCTCTTTATTTGATGAGAGGAATTACTGGCATGTCTCCCTTAGGATGAGGTATTGTGTAAGTCATGTAGTACTTAGGTAGTACCCTCTGTATTTACAGAGATCATGCAAAACCCATTTTTACCTGAGTGTTCTCAGCAAACAACATAGTATTTCCTGGCTGAGTTTCCAAATTCCACCTTCTTGAATAATTTGCACGTCTCCAAGTATTGTCTCTCTCCTTCCTGCCAGGGACAATCTCATTTGGTCTTTCTTACATGTACCTGGTTTTTTTCTCAGCTTTTGGTTTCCATCTTCTTCTGACAACATGCTTTGTCTTCACACACCAAGATGTACAGTTGCAACCAGCAAATCCCCAGGTCCCAGCTGTGCTAGGTCAAACCCCTCTATGCACAGGCTTCCGCAAGCCTGAGCATGCATTGCCTTGGGCAGCAATTATCAATTACTAGACTGCTTGCTCAGGGAAGAACTATTTAACAGTACATCATACTCTTTAGGAGGCCTATCAATAAAAATGGAAGACACAGGTGAAGGTAGCAATTAGCACCATTCAGCTTCATGGTATTAGTACAGAAAATACATTAAAAATTAATTAAAAGGAAATTTGAAAGAAAACTAAACACAGAACATATAATGTTCAGTTATGCTACTCACAGAAGCACTATGGAGGCAAATCACTCATCAGCTTTTCTGACCTTGCTAACATTTGCATTGGTGGTATATATATGGTGGTAGCTACGTAATCATAACTATTTTTGGAACACAAAGAAATTAGAATTCCCAGCTAACATGTAAGGAGTTCTCATACTTCCCAGTATCTGCATTCCATTTTATTGTACCTTACCCAGTAGGTTTGTGAGCCACAGGGCCAAATCCTCTTTCATTGGCAGCAAGTTGGCCTCGTGTCTACTTGCAAGCCATTGACTGTATTGATGCATGTCGGAGAGGCCAGGCCCACGTGCCTTTGGGCTCAGGGCAGTGCACATTGCTTATCTGCTTGTTGAACCTGTTTAATCATATAGAAAGAAAAAAAAAAGAAAAAAAAGTTCTTCAGTATACCAAATAAAGTCTCTTGTGCTCCATTTTTAGAATTATAGAAGATAATCCCATCCAGAATATAATTGCAGTCTCTGGAAGTGTTCAAGGCCAAGTTGGACAGGTCCTTGAGCAACCTGGTCCAATGGAAGGTGTCTCTGCCATGGCAGGGAGAGGGGTTGGAATGAGGTCTCTTTAAGGTCCCTTCCAACCTGAACCATTCTGTGATTCAATAATGGCAACAGTAATTGAAAGTCTAAGAAATCAGGTATCAGAAAAACGGATGTGGATCTAACACATGGTTGCAAACATCTATGATTCAAGCTTTGTTTTGTTAATGGATTTCTTTTGCAAGTGATTAAATCATACAGATAAATGTTAACAAATGTTAACTTCATTTGTAGTCACCAAGCTACATGTTGCCAACACAATAAAATATTCTGCAAGGAATGATTAAAATCAAATCAAAATAAACATTTTACACAAAGCTAACAACTCACTATGGTGCCTGACCCAATGCCCATTCAGATTAATTGGAGAGCTTCAGAGATTTTTGGATCAGGCCAAGGAAAAACATGGCAACAATCAAATTATGCTCCTACGGCAAACTTATTAACAATTAATAAATGCAGTAACCTAATGGAAACAGTCTATTCCACAGCTTCAAAATTATTAAAGAAAAAACTACTCCAAATATATTGACTGAATAGCATTATTTCTTCAGAAAGCAGCAGAACAGGTAGCATTGGTCACTCACACTTGCCACTTCCCAAATTATCCTCTGCTTCAGTGATGACTTACTGAACCTTCAATTTCAGGTAAGACGCCTCATCTTTAACACATGATGTATTAAGTCAAAGCAGCCCCTGATGTGAGGACCTCTATCTCTGAAGGGCCAATTCCCTACCTGTGGCAGAAGTGTGCTAAAGCAAGGTAATTTTTTCTCCTCTGCAAGAAACCTGCAGCAATGAGCTGAGACACTTCCTTGCCTGGTAGGCTGTAGCCTACACCAACCAGCAGACACAAGATCTTATAAAGGGGCACTGGACAGACATAAAGTGAAGTGAGACCCGTAAGGAATAGTCCTTTGCCTGCTGTCAACTGGCTGATCCACATCAATTGTGGTAAGACATGTCAACTGGCTTCAACTTATGATAATCTGCAAACACTTTCTTTCTGTCTTTTCCATACCTTTCACACCAGGTAAGAGATATTTGTGACTTTAAAAACAACAGCAGAAAAAAAGAACAATTTGTTATACTATCCATCATGGCCTGAAAAGCAAAAATACTGAAAACAATTTATTTGTCAAAAAAGGAAAATATTTACTAAATGTAAAAAAAAAAAAAAAAAAAAAGAAAAAAAAATTTTGCCTTTCCATAAAATTGTGCTGTAACTGACTTTTCCAAATGTATGTAACAGTATTTGGGATATTTTAATACTTGTATTAAAATACACCAGCACTTTTTAACCCTACTCTGTGTAACTAAACTCCATGTGTGCAAAAAGATCTGCTTAAGCTCTTGCACAGCTTTCACAAATACAAATACACTTCTTACTGAAATCAGACATTTTTTTAAGCTGGAGAGAAGCAAAATATACATAAAAAGTATTTATTCTCTTGTATAAACACACGTTTCTGAATTATTAGGAGATTTTACATTTTTCTAACCAATAAAATCCTTATGTATCAAAGTTTCTTTGAAAGCAGAGGAGTTTAAGGCAGACTAAAGTACATTACTTATGCACAGCTCTGTTGTGAAACTGACTTTGTAAAAATGTCAGCTTGGATTTATGGCTTCCCGGTTAATTAAATTCAAATCATACCTGTTCATTTAGGGCAGGCTGCAACGGAGGGGAGGGAGAAGACTTGGGCTGTTAGCTCTGCAAAAATCAATCTGGAATGTCACTCTCAAAATAGATTGATTCAGACTAGAAGCTACCAACAGCTAAGGAATTTCAATGACAGCATATTTAAAGTTTCTCTAAGTTACTCAGAACCACATAAATTAGTCTTTCAAATCACTGCTTCATTTTGGATAGAAACAGAGGCAAGACTGACACCAGTTGTCTTCAAAGATCATATGGGAAAAATCAAGTATCTATCACATACTTGCTTTCCAGAAGAAGCCTTCAAAGAATTTTGACCGATTTCTAGAGTCTATAACCTCTCACTGATAGTGAGAACCAGAACTGAAATTAGTTTGTTCTCTTGAATTACCTCTGCAATAACAGTGGTAAAATGCAATTTAAAAAACAAAAGAAGAAAAAAAAACGAGAAAGAGAGAGAGAAAGAGAGAGAGAAAGAGAGAGAGAAAGAGAGAGAGAAAGAGAGAGAGAAAGAGAAAGAGAGAGAGAAAGAGAGAGAGAAAGAGAGAGAGAAAGAGAGAAAGAGAGAAAGAGAGAAAGAGAGAAAGAGAGAAAGAGAGAAAGAGAGAAAGAGAGAGAAAGAAAGAAAGAAAGAAAGAAAGAGAAAGAAAGAGAAAGAAAGAAAGAGAAAGAGAGAGTTCTTATTCCTGAGTGTAAGTATCTAAATATTTAAGAAAATCCTTCAATTTATTTCTCTTTACCTACAGATTGGAAAAATACAACAGAAAAAGCAGAACTACTTCATTAAAGGAACCAGTTAGACCCTGCACCTCTTCACTGGGAATAATTTCACACTTCATACATGCTTTGTGGAGGGGATTAGACTAGATGACACTTGGAGGTCCCTTCCAACCTAAATTTATTCTGTTATTTTATATTTCAAGAATGCATAGAGCAGTATTAATCATGAAACCCTATGTGGGGTCTGCCCTGCTAGAAGGGTAAAAATTGGCGCGCACACACTGAGCTGGGTTGTGTCAAGAAGAAAACAACACCCTCCTTCACCACTCCCATGTATATGAAGTGCCCTATGGGAACCTGGGGCTAATTAATCACCAACATTATGATATACCTGACAGTCAGCCAGATACAATACAGGCTGCTGACACTGGTGTGGCTGAAGTAATTCTGTGGTCTCAAAGCTACATTTCTTTAAGACAAGAGAAAACAGAAGGAAGACTTCTTAAACAGCCACATGGAAGCAGTCTGGGTTTCCACATCAGTCTGTGGAAGAAGCACTGCAGTCTTTTTACACTTCAGTTCTGTTTCTGTGAAAATGCAGAGTAGAGAACTGGGGGACTAGGGATGTCATTTCAATTTGTCTCTATAATACAGCATTGTCTTTAAATATATTTCAAACTGACCTAACTCAGCATCAGGCTGTGTAAAGTCCCAAAGAACTTTTGAGACTCACTCAGGGAAGAAAAGTTGGGAGAACAAAGATTTTGGAGAATTCAAGGGTGCTTCAGTTTCTTAGTAACTGTGATAGTAGGAAGAAAAAAGAGAGACAAGAAGCATATTCTGAGTTTAAGGTAATTTTCATAAGACACATTCTCAGAATGAGAAACTGGAAAGATGACAAAAGCCAGACAGGTGACAAAAGTCTCTAGAAGGTGAAAATGATTCATGCATCTCTATACTGGGACTAGGTCTGCTTGAAATAGTAGCCCTGAATCAAAATAATGTATGTACCAATTTGTGAAGTGGCCATGCAAAGTGAGGACTGGGGAATCAGTATTTGATGAAGAGCCTGAAGAATCACATACAATCCAACCTTACCTCTGGGCAAATTTTCTTTGATTTTATTTCCAAAAAAGCTCCAAATTTTTCACTTCCCTGCTACTTTTCTGAAAACTGCCCTACACTTCAGTAAAATCCACAAAATTCCTACCTTGGATTTTTAAAATTAATTCTTGAAAATTAAAACTCAGGTTTCAAGGTGCAGTGTATCTCCTGTCATAAACTCTGTAAGTGATACTGGTGGTCAGTTATCAAACTGCAAGCATCAGAAACTTTCGAGCTCTGAATTATTCTTTACGCAAACACGGATCGCTACTGAACTTGTTAAATTTAACTTAAGCCTTCACAATACTTTAGTACTGAAGTACCCAAGTTTCATTAAAATGTTCATCTACTTCATCAGTTGTACTAGCATACATATATTAGAACTTCAACACATACTAGTTGGGATCCATGAAGAAGCCTATATGAGATGGTTATGTGAAGGTGACAGCAACTGAGTCCTGAGCTTTTAAGACGTTTGAAGATTCTTCCTGCAGTAAAGACCAGGCCCTTGTTTCATCACTCAGATGCCTTCAAATCTCTTCCTTAAAATGTTTTAATGTACTTATTTTTTAGTGAACTGAAGAAAAGTTTGTTGACAATTTATCAGTGAGGAACTTGGTCAGAGGAATGGACTAATTTGCATTAGAGGTAGACAGCAGCTTTCAAGGGTACACCACCACAGCGGAGGCAAGCCTCTGGCTCCAAGAACTATTTCATCCTTTCCTTTTGGCAAGCAAAGTATGAACAGAGTAGCCAAAAAATATTTGGTTTCCTAATCTCACTACGTTTTAACAGCAACATCAAATCATCATACATACAGCTGTTTAAAACTAGCCAACACAAACATGTCAAATATTTTATAGAACGTTACACTTCTCCACAAACTGTTGAGGCTGACGTGATATGTAGAAGCATTTTCAAAACTTACCTCTAAATGCTTTAAAGAAACTGCTCCTCCCTGTTATTCAGAATGTAGACAAGGAATAGTCTTTGACTACTTTTCATCTGTTTTGTTACAGGTCATATTTATGTGGCACAACCCTTTTTTTGACCTCTCTCAGTAAGAGGATGACATCTCAAATTCTTAGCCTCATTGTCTAGATGAAGAATTCAGTGTGGGATGGCTTACAGTACACCCAGTGATGTGTATCAGATTCAACACACTAAAAGGTCCTATTTCTCTCTGCTTGCTCCTACTGAACAGTAAAGTTCTTATTTTGCTTTACAGTAGTGCATTTAGTTATCTGTGTATTGCAGTTCACTGCTTGTATTTTGCCAGCAGTGTAACCTTACACTATCTGATGATTGTTATCAGTGATCATCAGGTGAAAGCAACGAGAATCAAACAAGTGATCTTTTGTGTTTCTACGGGCTTTTGTTGGGATTAACTGGTAGGAAAAAGGGAATCAAGAATGTTACACTGTACTCAAAACACACAACAGGCAAAGACTGTTTAATCTAGAAAGTAAAACTGGATACACAATGAAGCACTTACAGTTGCAGATCCCCAGATTCAATTCCCTTTTCTATTTCAACCACCCTCCTTACCTGTAAAATTGTGAAAATTTTCAAGTATAAAAAGGGAGGAAAAAATATTCTGTATAGGAAAAATGTATATACAAAAGCTTGCATTTATACAGATATACATACAAAGAAAATACATGGGCTCCACCCTGCGCTGACCATATAAACCAGTAAGTTTTTACTCCAAATTACCCATCCAGTTGCAGCATATATACATAACAGCTTATACTGAGAAGCTGCTGGCTATGCAGCACTCTCTGTACCACACAGGTTTCATTGTCACTTCAACCTGGTTCCCAATTACAACATGTGCATTAATTCTCAAACAAAAAGGGGCTTGAACCATTTCTTCCAGCTTGCTCCTACATACAATCTTTCCAGGTCAGGAATGAAGAAGTCTTGCTGAGTCACTTGCTCTTTGTGACTTGGCTTAAGAATTAGCATACAAGTTAAGCATCCAGTGAAACAAGCATTTTTCTTTGTATTCAGTTAGAAAAGAATAAAAATAAATATAAAGTGTCAATGGTGGGAAAAAATACATCATAAAGCAAATACAGAACACCCTACAGTGATCAATCAAATCACCTTTGATGCAGAGGTCCTACATGATGTGCCCTTTGCACCATAGCAGCTTGACTAGGACATTGTGTATAGATATCAGGTTTGGCCCACCCAGGCACTATTGCCCAGCAGGCAAATTCATTGACTGGCTCTGTGCAGTTGGCAGCCAAATCAGAGTAACCCAGGGCTGAAGATCCGCACATATGCCAGTTCAGTGGCCTAGTTGCTCTCCGAAGGTGGAATGACTGGAACAGAGGATGGTGTAACTCTGCCTCGGACCCTGGGTTCAAAGATTCTTTTTCATAAAATCTTCATAGGATTAAATATGCAGGCTTTAAGCTTGTGCAACGAGATCTGTTATAATATGACTGAGGAAGCATATTAGCCACAAGTTGTAGAAGAAACTAAATCTCATACACACAACTGTGCAACTACTTTACTGCCAGTGATAGAGGGAACAGACAGCAACTTAGACAAGACCAGGAAGTTTTTCTCTGAAGGAACTGGAACTTGAGCACTAGACTGTACATTGGCTTTGACAGAGGGGTATCAGCCTTAAATGCAGGCAATCCCCTGCTGTCTTAGAGAGAAGGTAATGCTATTGGAAAGCGGCCAACCTGGAAGGAGAGGAGACAGACGATCAAAAGCCAGAACAGAGCTCATGAGTGTATCTGGCAAGGGTCTCTGCTGGATCTCCCTGCTAGTTCTAATCACCCCAAGCAGATGGAAAAGAACAGAACTTAAACAGATGAGTTTAAGTGGACTGCATGAAGCATTCACTTACTGTAACAGCAAGGTGGGTGAAAAACAGGCGTAAGATTCAGTGTTCATAAACAGATTAAGCTGCAGAACAAAATGCATAATTGTGTAAGTAGAAATGAGGCTGCCCACAATTTGGGACCCATATTGCAATCATCACTTTCGCATCATCAGTTTTATAGACATAGCACAACCAAGGATAAATACATTTGCATTTTAAAACTTACTTCAGTTTTCCTCAGTGTCAACATATTTTTCAGAATTGGGAGGTATAAAATCAGTCCACATACTAAAGGCTGCTCTTGTTTTTCCACTCCCTCACCCATATATATATATACACATATGTGTATACACACACATATATGCAGAAAGAAGGAAAAAATATATATAAATGCCTTCTTTTGAGAGCCACAAAAATAACTAAAAACTTTTGATTTTTTAACGTCAGGAAACTGTTCCCTATGGTGCGATCTGCTAGACAGTAGAATGACTTTCCCAAATGAAACTGTGAAAGCTCCCTTTCTTGAAATCCTAAAAATGGACTAAAAGAAGCAGTAAGGAAAAAACCCAGAGATTTGCCACTCACTGTTAGATGTTACTTAATCAATCTTTACCACCTGCAATTTCCAGTTTACTACAGAAGAGTAATCACTCTCATTTTGTCCTTTTACATACATAAAAACAAACACAATAATTTTTAAAGTTGTTCTGCTACTACCTTGCATAGCTCCTCTTCAAGAGCTATTTGCAGAGCTTTCCCTTCTGTAAGAAACAGAAGGAAAAACAGTTCACTCTTGTCTGCATCATCCTAAATACATGTACCTTACGTGTAATCTTAACCTCGCTCACTACTACAAGCAAGCAGATAAAACGTAAGCGGACAAATGCAGCAAGCATATCTTTATAAGGAAATTTAATTTTTCTAGTTATTTTATTATTCTTATAAACTATACCACAACCAATTTAGCCCAAGGTTTCTGGAGTTTTCCCAGATTAACTTGGAGCATACTGTACATTAGGAGCAGGGGGAGGGGCACTGAAGGGGAACCACCATCTGAAACTCATTAATCAATTAGAATTTTTCATAGCTTACATCAAAATGTGATCTGCACTGATAGAGTAAGTTTTAATCACAAGAAGCCTTTGTCCTTTACATTATGAATACACCTTACAAACATGTGCAGTACTTAGAGGTGAGGATGGAGAACCTGGCACAACAGCTTACCGATACTTTAGACCTGTAAGGTCCTTGATCTGAGGCCAGACCAAAACAAAGTTAACTGTAGTTAAAAATCTGATCTAATCATTGGAAACCTAAACATTTTCAGGACTATGCCTAGTATAAACAATTTTATTGCCTTGACAATGTCTCCCTTACCAAAAGAAGGTTTTCTCAGACAGATGAAAACAAAACTTTAGAAACGTTCAATATCTACTTGCTCATAAAATTATAACTTATGGAAACTGAGCCTGATTCCCAACACTGTCCAAAACCTTTGAAGTTGAGTCCTCTTACTATATGTTTTTCTGCTCGTCTAAGCAAAATAGCCATTAAAAATGAGTACAAAAGACGTTTCAACCTCCAACCAGTTAGAAAAAGAAATACATATTTAAACTACATATCACATCTCACAAGAAGTAGAAGTCTCTTGCTGCAGGGATACTATGAAGACAGTACTACAAGTCGACTTCCAATCATCAGCTTTTCTTTTAATTATAATGTTCCATTTCTAAATTCTGTCCTGAAATTAGTGTTAAATTTAACGGAGAGGTGTAAAGTGGAGTTGAATAGGTACTGTGGATAGTAAGTGTGCCAATGTAAGTAAAGACTGTGAGTAAAATAAGTAAAGTGACCAAATCAGTCAGTAGGATAAAGTAAGTGACAGCTGTAACTTGAGGATAGTACTGATTCTTCAGCATCTCACCACCTTCATAAAGGTTTGACCACGGTTCCAACAAGAACAGTATAATCCTGATCAGATGGCCTATGGCACCATACAATATGAATTTAGGAATGTCCTACTTAGAAAATTCCTATTGTATCACAATCCAGCTCACAAAACCCATCATAGAACTGTTACACTTGGCACGGCATCTACTGTGCAATGAAACAAAAAATGCATAATTTAATGTACACGGAAAACCAATAATACTTCGTTCATTTTTCATTTCAAGGTAATGTCAGAAGTACGCTGACATTGCACTGGGAAGCCTGCAATGCATCCGTCCTGGTGTCCCAGGAGCTGTACTCCCCTAGGAGCGTGCAGAGACAGCCGGCTCAGATGACACCATTGCACCAGGATGCACACAGCAATCCTAGACAGGGAAGACGGCAACCTTCATTCCTTACACGTAGAGCGTTAGTGAAGCCTTCTTAAAAAGTGAGCCTTCTTAAAAGTGAAACTCTGTCCTCAGAGATTTGAATCTAGAGCCTGAAGAGGAAACCAAGAGCCGTGAAAGGGCGGCTTTTGGCACAAGAGGGGTCTCGTCCTCCTGCCTCTGGGGGCGGCGGAGGGGCAAGCTGGGAGCGCCTGGCGCAGCCGCCCGCGCTGCAGCGGAGCTCGGCCGCCTCCCGCCCCGCAGCTGCCGCAGCCTCACATACGGACGCTCGCATTTCCCGCGGGCGCTGCAGACGTACACACCCGCCCTCCTCCTCTAGCACTACCAGCACCCCTGGGCTGCCTAGAGAAGCCACAAAGATAAACCTGAGGTTGGGGCCAGGGGTGAGCGCACAGTAGTGAGTAAGAGCCACCCCTCCGTCCCTTCTTGCCCGCCCCGCTCTCACCCGCCGCAGAGTCCGATGCGTTTGTCCTCCTCGGGGCCCCTCCAGAGTCGCGCTGAGCTAATGGCTTTGCCATGAGTGCTGGAAGTGCTGCTCCCAGGTCTGCCCCTCGGGGGCAGGACCAACCAAACCCGCCGCGGCCCCCGGCCCTCCGCGGGATGCCCAGGGCAGCCCGCCAGCAATCCGCAGCCTCGCCGCGGTGAGCCCCGGGAGAGCCACGCGTGGGCCACGCCACACACGCACGCACACTCTCATTCCTCCTCCGCGATGCTTTCAAACTCCCACGGTCAGAGAGCGGGAGGAAAAAAATCCACACCAAAACCCCACAAATCCCCACAACCAGACAGCGGCGGCAGCCATCCCCGTCGTGCGGCACGGTGCCCACCGCCGAGCCGAGCCCTGCTGCTCCCTCGACGTACCGCCACAGCCGCCTCGGAACAGGGGGAAGGAAGGAAACAAAAGCACCTACTCCGCAGCGAAGAGCCGCCGGGCAAAGATCACCTTCCCGCTTCGCTCCGGCCCCTTTCTCTTTAAACTCGAGAGCAGCCGGCGAGACACACGAAACGCCCTCAATTTAAAGGAGCCCGCGTGGCGAGCCCCGCTGTTAAGGCCGGTAGCGAGCCCCGCTGGGGCAGGCAGGGCTCCCACCTTGGCCAGGGCGGGCAGGAAGGCAGATAGGCAGAGCTCCCACCTTGGCGGGGAGAGGCAGGCAGGCAGGCAGGCAGGCAGGCAGGCAGGCAGGCAGGGCTCCCACTTTGGCTGGGGCGGGCAGGAAGGCTGGGCTCCCACCTTGGCTGGGGGGAAACAGGCAGGGCTCCCACCTTGGCCCGGGCAGGCAGGCAGGACTCCCGGCGCCGCCTCCGAGGCCGCACTCGCTGCCCTCTCGCCTCTGGCAGCCGCCGCCGTCCCCCCGAGCAGAGCTGAGCGGGTCGGTAACAGCCCCGTGCTGCCCTTCCTCATACTTCTGTCCGCTCAGCTCGATGCTCTCTTTGGGAAACCCGGTTTTGTTTAGTTTGCGGTGGTTTTTTTTTTTGTTTTTCTTTGGTTTGGTGTGTTTTTGTTGGTTTGGGCTTTTTTTTACGCTCACGTCTCCGCTGT
>VZRX01001256.1:104146-123968 GCA_013398075.1 Notiomystis cincta
TTTTTTTTTTTCTCTCTCACACCGATTTCCTATCCTTCAGCAGTCCGACTTTACTGAACGGAAATTTAATACTTAGTTTTTTCAGAGGGACGGCAAACACAGTTCACACTGATTTACCCTTGAACTGCTGAGATATTGTATTACAGTCCTTGGCAGCGAGTTGGTTCTTGGTTCCATTTCTCTTTTATTATTGCTCCCTTTCCAAGACTCGTGGTTGTGGAAAAGGAAGGAAAAGAAGAAAAGAAAATGTCACATCCAAGATAAAACTCTGTTTTTTTCTTTAGTTTGACTATTATCTCTGGATTTTTTTAACACTTATAGACACCTTTTTTTTTTGGCTAAAGAAATATCTTGGGGAACTTTATTGCATATTTCTCCAAAACCATTTCATGCCACCTTGTACATCTTGAATAAAAAAGTTATGATGTTCATAAGCTGATCATTCATATTACACATTTTAAAGAGTGATGGCTAGAAGTTTGGCTTGTTCTTGTTATCTGTGCTTCATTTGCCAAGCTAACTTTTAGCACACCGTTATTTCAGACATTTCATTTGCACCTTACTTCATTTTTGTGATACTTCAACATTTTGTTAAATGTCAGAGATAACCTTCTCCAACTGTTGTTTGTTCACTTATTCCCTGCACAGTGAAGCCCCTTTTGTGAATTCAGTTGCAGGAAACAGATGTTCAGACTTCTGCTTCTCTTAATGCATGAATGTAGATTGTCTAGCTGAGTTTCCTAATGGTATCATGCTATCACTTTCAATAAAAGTGTTCCAGACAAAGTTCACTTATTCTTCACTTTCAGCATAGAGTCACTTAATTAAATGGTTCTAGCCAAAACACATTATGTAGAATTATACTGAAAGAATTGTTTTAACTTGATTGCTGAAACACTCATCAAACTGATCCTTATTTTTTATTTACATTAATTTCTTTGTACACTGATCTGCTGGGAAAACTTGATTTGTGTAATTAATGCTGGGCTATTTCTCAAAAATTGTCCTATAAGCAAGTTCCTATTCTCTGAGTAGCAGATATTCATTCCTGGCCAATCAAATACACTCTTCTTATTTATTGTACTCCTATACTGTTATTATGCTTTTCTGATTGACTATTAACTGCTGTGATGAGTGCTACTTAAATGAGAGCAATTCATCAGCATGCTGATATAGTTAACTATGACCAGCTCTAGCCATGTAGTATGCAAGGAAGAGCACAGAATTAAATTACCTCCTAGTAAGCAAAATTTTAATGCCCCTGGGCATGACTGTTTTCATTGGCTCATCTAATTTTTTGCTCAGAAGAAAAAAAAAAATATATATATATCCTAAAAATGCAGTGGGTTGGAATGGTGAGCTGATGAGCTGATTCCTGCATGCACTTGATTATCTTACAGTTTTTATCTGACCTTGAGAAAGATTTTTTTATTTGTTACTTAATAAGGAGCAGCAATATAAATCCAATTTATGTCAACTCAATATAAAAACCAGCTTGAGATGAGAAGACAAATTTTGTTAAAATATCCCCTGAACTTAAAAGTCCTGTCAATTTCTAGGGAAGTTGAAAAACTTTCCCCTAAGCAACAGTTACATCTTGACTAGAAGCTTCTCATAGTTCATGTTCTCTTGATGTTACAAGATTGCTACTAAGTTTAGGAGCAAATCTGCACAGGGAGTTAAGCTGAGGCTTTTCCAGATGCCATGCAGTAAATCTTGTGTGAGCATTTGCATAGGTACCAGTGGGAAGCAGCTGGAAGATTTTGAAGCTGAAGTTGGTTGTGTGCTCCTTTATATGGTCAGTTTGTACCAAAGGAAAATCTAATAACATGAGAGTAAAATACTTTGCATTCATGGATAGTTTATCTATGTATCTTTTTCTATTGGGAATTGATAATAGACAAGCAATATGTAACACCCAGTACCAGAGTTAAGAAAAAGAAAAAACTGATGGTTAATCAAATCTTACACAAACAAAAGTGACAGAAACACAGTGCCAAGTATGCATCTGAAATGACCATTATATGAATGCTATGGAAGTTTCAATAGCTACATCACAATTACAAATGGAGATTCACACTTCTTTCACCCTTTAGCATTAGAATTTGGCTTTCAAATTTGACACAGTAACTTTGGAGCCCCAACAGAAACACATTCTCTTCATAAGGTTATTTCAATAACAGCCTTGCTTACCTTTGCAAAGGAAATACACAAAACTTTCCTCATGAAATGCTATCATTCTCATTAGTCCTCTACATAATCAATCTTAGGTCCTCACAGTTTCAACCTCCTGCATCCTCATGTTCTGATACTTTTGACAGTCTACTTCCAAACAAATAAGAAGATACATGAATAAACAATGACATAGAAAAGGAGAAGGAGGACTTACTGTGACTGAGGAAGACAAAGCATATATGGAAGTCATATGTGCACGTAGGAAAGATGAACAATATTAATACCACAACAAAATGGTTCTACACCTTGTAATCTACATAACAGTCCTTTCCAACTGTTAAATTTAATTCTCATGACAGATATGTGTATGTGGCTGGGATGCAACAAATTCTATCTAAAGATGTGATAAGCTTTCTATGATTTAGGACAAAAATTCAGGATTAAGATTCTGAAATATTTACTTGGTTGCACATCAGTAAACCTTGATGAATAGATATTTGGAGATTAAATTCTGGAGCACAAGGTCAGCAAGGATGAGCAAAATGGCCCATTTTATCTGTGTAATTCCTCAGCCCTTTTCTAAAAACTGTCTTAGAATCACCACCTCTGATGACCTGTGAGTGCTGTATCATTCTGTGACATTATCAGGATTTTCTTACGAAGGTATCTTGCAGGTAATTTACAAATGGGAAAGAAAATAACCTAAATCAAAGGTTTCTCAATGCCCAGGAGCTGAAGCAGCAGTCTCTGAATGGGAGGAAGAAAAGAGACCCAGAGAAAGACAGTGTAGAGTGGAGGATTAAGTTCTCAGCTGGCAGAGACACAGGTATCTGTATTGTCATATCTGTTGATCCCACTTTCCTCATAATTTTCCAGATTTCCCAAACACTCCTCCTTCCAGATGGAATTAGTGTCACAAATGATCAGAAAAATCAGTCACATATAACAGATACAATGAAATTAATGACTGGCTGCACAATTCTGTATCAAATCCTAAACCATATACATTAAACAGGACATACCTTGGTCAACTCAGAGACAGGAGAGAGCAACTGAGTTGAGTAGCAGAAATGCTGTGTAAAGTGTATATTGAGTGGAGAATATCATACCTGTTGATTTTTTTGCCTTTTGCCATTAAAGAGACTATATAATTAAATTATTTAACTGAAAATTAAATAAGTTTGGAATGCAGAAATAGATTTGCTTTGTTCTTTATTTCAGTACATGCCACAGAAGTTAAAATCTAAAAAATAGAGTCAGAGGTGACTAAAAATTGCTGGTACTTGAGTCAGTTTGTTAGAATATGAGCAGCCACAATGAGTGCAGAATGTGTTTCATACATCACCCAGTATTGTCCCAATATTACAGTACTTACTTTGCCAAAAACTTCCGTGTCTTCCTTGACTTTTAATAAAGGCAGAGTAGTCAATAGCCTTGCAGGCCTGAGATCAATAAATATAAGCTTATGGAACTCACTGAAATATATTGCACTAACTGGTGTCAGATACACTTTATTTAAAATTTTTTTTCTAAAACAGTAGGAATATAAATCTCAGTTAAAATGCATCCTTTGTATGGCAATTTTAAGAATAGTGGAAAAAATGAAATGGTTAGAATTTAAAATTATTTCAGTTACACATCATTTTCTATTTTCATTACCATGAAAATAAGACAAGCTGTAAGTTAATTCTATCCTCTTATAATTCAGTTCAACACACACAATGACTTCACAGTCAACTGAATTTTTTTCAAACCTACAGTGGAATACTTATGTTAAAGCTCTATGAATAAGCTTCAAACAACTCCTTTACCATAAAAGTAGTAGGTTTTGGCCTTTCTTCTTGTAAACTTACTGTGCAAGAACTGTACTTTCTATCCAAATAATTATATATAACTAAAAATAATTACAATTATCATGCAACCAATCTCAAGTATAAAACTGAGCGCTGTAATCTAAGAGAAGCCAATTTTCATCATTGCAAGTACAAATACAAAACTGCTTCCTCTGCATCGTATTTACTAAAACATACCTATTTCTAATCTTTTGGAGTAATCTTCATTAAGGTCACAGAAAACACCTGGATGAAATTTGACTCAATAACACAGCTTTCTGTCATCATGGAGATGCTTGGATTGATGTACTGTGCACCAGCAAACATAGGCTGCTCAGAAGTTCCAGATCTATAGTACGTGCATCACTGGGACAAATACTGTAGAATAAGTGCTCACAATTCTGATTTATATATAGAATGGTGTTATTTGGCTGAGTGTTGTAATTGTTTATCCATGGATACAGAACTTTCACTTGATATGCACAACTACACAAGGATTACCAGGGCAAAGTCTATGTTCTGTTTGACAAAGCACAATAATCTGTCCCTAAGCAAACAGCGCCTTAAACATAAATTAAGGAGACAGTTATTAATTTTTCCTTAAATATGTTTTCTTAAAACCTCAGTTACTACATTGATAAAGATGATTTAAATCCCTATGTATATTGGATAGGCCTCATAACACCTTCCTTCCTTCCTTCCTTCCTTCTTAGAGTGAAATCAATGATATCCTGACATACAGAACTCTAAACTTTTCTAACTATAGCTCATACTACAATGTCTTCTTCACAAGACAGTGTAGCAATTGAAAGTGATTGAGACATAGAGCAATTTAATCTGAGATATCTGTCAGAAACTAGCCCAAATGTAAATGAAGTGATGATCTCTGTTCCTGTTTCTTATATTTTACAAGAGACGTAGATTTTGCGGTTGGTCTCTACTTGGGATGGACAAATCGTTAAAATAGGGTGCTATCTGAGGTCATATAGAAACAGCAGATTTTAGCTGCTGATAGCACAAGAAAAGCAATGAGGAAAAGAGGATCCAAACGTCTTGTCTCCTTGTAAGTGTTTTGAAATAATTTTATCAGCTTCTTCTTTTATAGTAGCTGAATAAAAACGCATAAACTAATTTTCATAGGAATTAACAGATGACTGCTCTGCTTGGGAGGCAATTTACAAGGAGTTCTGATGCACACATTGCAGTTTCTTGAAACTTGCAAAATTTCCAGACCAGAAATAGCAGAAGACCAATTAGTTTTTCAAGTACTCAAAAATTATTTTAAACAGAAAATGTTCTAATACAGTAATAATGCCTGCCCACCCACTTCCCCCGTGGCTAGTCAAAGTCCTGCCTTGCTCCTTTTATTTTTTCACTTTTGATCACTTCCTTCTCTTAACACGGATCTAGGTTTCCCTTTAATCATTAAGATTCACTGCTTCAATTTTCCTTCCCTTTAACTTATTCCCTTTGTTATTGGGCTTTGTATGAAAATAGTTTGTTGAGTTTTGTTTATAGTAAACCTGGTCCCAATTCTATCCCTTACAGTGAAACTCCTATTAATAAAATCACATGAGGCTTTTTTTTGAGCCTAGTTCATAAGAACAAAATTATCAGCATTTATTCCAAATCTGAGAAAACTGCAGATAACGACATAGTTTTAACAAGAAGTATATGGACTCAATTCAAAGTCTTCCCAGCTTCATCATAACCCACTGATATTGTTCCCACACTACTTCAGTCTATACTTGTCAGAGACATAATTATATTTTACTGAATGGGCAAAAATGCATTTCAATAGGAGGAGAGATACTGATCTGATACTTCTAGATGAAAATGCTAATGTCAATCCCAAAGCAAATATGAGACATACAGAGATATTTTATGTGAGACAAACGTGTCTTTCTTCCCTACCAACTACCTAAAGAAAACACAGTAATTTCATCAAACTACACTAGCCTAGTCACTGGAACAACTTCTGGAGTCCAATTTAGGACCCTGTTTCCATATCAAAGTCTCATAAATCAGAAGACACTTTGGTTGTCTCACAAGTTCAGTTCATTTTTCTCACATTGCTTCGTCTGTGAAGCAAAAAATTCTACCCTATTCAAAGTGATGCACACTCACAAAACATGTAATTTGTAATAAACCTGCCTTTGTAATAAGGAAATTAAAGATTCATTGCCTGGCTAGCAGTGTAAAGGAAGAGAGACTGGATGGTCCTTACAGGTGAAAATTAGGTGCACACTTAAGTTTCTGCAAGTTTGAGTTTCTTCCCATGCTGCCTTCACAGTTCTCCCAATCTTTTTCCTGGTGCTTCTGACACAGCTGTTCAGTACTTATCCCTTAACCCTATACTTTCTCCATCAACATTCCAGATTAAGATTCCTCAGAAGCTATTGTTGAGATACTACCTCTATTGCTATTTTCTGCCAGGACTTTACTGTTTTTCCAACTCTCAGTTCAGACAGTCAATCTTATACCTTAAGGAATGCTTCAAGTCCAGCATTCCTTTTCATTCTTCTATTACAGTGTCATCATCAAAGCATTCCTAATGGAAAGAACACCATTCCCTCTGCACTGTACTACATTGCCAAGTGAAAAAGGGTGAACACCAGCTCATTTAATAATTTATTACTTTCTTGTGGAGTTGGGAGATTTGGTTCCTTTTCCCAGCTCTGCAAATGCATCTGTTCTATGAGTTTTGCTAAATCACTTTTTATTTTAGCTTTCCCGTCTGTAAAATAGACAGTCATAAAACTTAATCTCATAAAGTAGTCTGATACAAGTGGACACCAAGAATTGTATAAAGATAGACTTGATTTATTAAGTTTATTTATAAAAGCAACCTGCACATATTTTTCTTCCCTGTCTTTCCTTCTTCCTTATCCCACAAGCCATGTATCTGGTAAAATGCAAATAGAGAAGGAAAATAAGGTGGTTTGGGAGTAATCCTGGCTCTGGTTATCACTTGCTGTCATAGCAAAACAAGAAATCTGTGTGTGATCTTAAAGTATTTAAGTTATTAAGGGAAAGTTATTTAATCTTCCGGATGCTTCAGAGTTATAATCTATAACACCATTATCAAGTATATCTCATGAGGGTTGTGAGGCAATATTACACATTTTGATGTCACAGACTGAAGATTCAACAAATTACAAATACTACTTTTTTTAGTGTATTACCTCTTTTACAAGCATTCGTGTTGTGAAGAGGTTGATCAATGGCAGAATCATCTCTGTGATGTTATACTTCATGTAAGGACACTTTTCCTTCAGGAGAAAATTCCCAGTTCACAGAGTTACAATCTGAAACGTGACAAGGGAATAGCTAATTGCTGACAAAAGACAAGTGTTTATAATTTTCGGATGTTACTTCAGCACTTGCAATCCACAGATCATTCTTTCCTTCATTGGGAATGATTCTTTATTCTGTTAACCATATCAGTGTCAAAATAAGAAGTTGGTTTTGTTTAACAATGTACACATTTAGTTTTCCTCTCGGGAGAGCCTGATGCATCTCTGTTTATGCTATAGCCAAATGCCTTGGGCATGTTCTCCTAATTGAGGTTGGCTGAAACTGTTCTGCTTTCCTGCTGCCTGTCGTAGGCTGAATTACAAAAGATGGTTACCCTGCTCCTCACATTAATGACATATGTTGCTGAAATGCTTTGAGAGACTTTTAGTAAGATCAAGTTGCAGAACAACTTCAAAATCAAATGCCCAAAACCAACAATGAGGAGAGAAAGACACAGAAAGCTAGTTTTGTAACCTTGTGAACATTATAGCCATCTGACCAGAGTCATAATTCCAGTATTAAAACTTACTCTGTGTGATCTTTAAATTTAGGACATTTCTATTTCTTCCTCTGCCACAAGTCCATGCAAAGAGCTCATGAAATAATTCAACAAATGTGAAAAAACACTTGTACAAAATATTGTAGGTCTGACAAGTGAGAAGAATCATGAACCAAGTAGACCAAACAACTAAGACTAAATATTCAGAATGGTTATTTGAATGATATGACAGCATGAGATGCTAGTAATTCCATATGGAATTTGCCACCAAATATGGTACTTTGTATCTGTGGCCCTCAGGCTTCATTCAACAACAACAACAAAGGGAAGAACAGTAATCTGAAATACTGCAGTCTTGATATACACAAGTGCTAGGGTCTAAATCCATCATAAGGACCTCTATTTCCACCCCCATAGCTATGGATGTGAAATTTTCATCTGTAGAAAAAAATACATGGTAAACAAAATTGTGCAGTGATCTATCATGGCATAACTGGCAATACACTTCTGCTGTAACATACACTAAGTGTTCCTGGGCAGAGATAAAAATTATAATGTTCTTAGGCTAACTTTAATTTTTATTACTCAAATAATAAAAACTACATCATTAAACTCATAACAAATAGGTAGCATAAGTAGAATACATAATGATATTTTATATCCTATGAATAGGCTTAGTTTACTGTCTGCTTCTCCATGAGATACTATAAAAGCCAAATCAGAAGAAATGTTGTGAGGTTGGAATGTTAATAGTTAATGACTCAAAAAATAGCCATATGCAAAAGCAACAGGTGCTTTTGCAGAGGATGCACAAAGTAATTGCTCAGGTGCAGAGGAAGTCCACAAACTGGGAGCTACAAGCTGAGGTTTGTGCCAAATAAGAGAAGAGGCTGATAAGAAGCAGATCCTTCAAGGTGGAATAGTGCTTTTTATCATGCCAATCTGCTCCCTTATATAATTTGCTCAGGTGTGAAAACTCTCTACATTCACTTGTAGACCTGAATATATTTATCCCTCTGATGGGCCATAATTGGCTCAACTACGCTGATGTGAGAGGCAGCTGTCATGTCTTAGAAGGTGTCATTAACTAACAAATAAGTGCCCTGTGACCCAGAGTGTTACAGCATACAGTGTAAAACTCCCATCTGGATCTGAGCCTGGATTAACCAATTGAACGTTGAGTTTCTTGGGCTCTCCCCACCCCTGATGTATCAAGACTGTGATCATCACTTGGACCAAGGGAAGTCAAAATTGCAACAATAGAGTCTCCTTGCTTGATCCATGGGTGGTGACTATGTATCTTTCTTCTCTTTCTTTTTTTTTCTTTATACATTTTTAGAGTCTTATCTTTATATTGCTATGTTACAATAGGTAACAATAATCAAAACAGCTACATACCTCCTTCTCATGGCAACCAAATTGTTCTAAAATAAACCCTATATATATATAAACACTGATCATTCAGGGTTGTTTAATTCACCTCAAAGGATCTATTAACAAGAACCTGGGTTACCCTTGTCATCTGGGGCTAGTCATAACAAATGCAAAAATGTGAATGAATTCACTTCTGTGAAAGTACAAAGAGTTGCACTCCTGAGCAAGTACACAGAATGCCAGGCCTACAACACATAGATTTTCAAAAAAGAGAGTCTGGAATAGCTTTCCTTGAAAAGATATTTTAAAAATTAAATAAAAGGCTTCAGAGTCTCTCAGTTTCCCAAAGTGCAACATAACCCTCCCCTGGGATATGGTATAATTCCACTGATTTTGCTGAACATGGCAGACCAGTTACAACTGACTGGGTATGTTCAGTGAGGTGTTAAGAACTGAGACGCTGCATCACTTCAGAGACAAATTTAGTGGGAAATCCATGACCAAAACTTGTGGATTAAATTTGTGTTCATGTCCATTAATATAATAACTTGAGAGGTGCTTGGAACAGGATCGAAGTTACTATTTGCAATTTATTAATGTAAACTACATGTAAAATAAAGATGTTAAAATTAAGTAAGATCCATATTGTTATTTTGCACCAATATCTTTGTCAGTACTTCCCAAGTACTAGTTAATTCAAGTTACCTGAGACACTGATGCATTGGCTATAGTAGCAAGTCAGGCAGAAGACATCTATTCACAGAAAAAATTACCTAGAACCATTAATTTTTGTATAACTTGAATCTTACATGCTTGCTATGATGCCTAAATATACACAATGCAAGGTTTTCACATGGGAATGATTTCAAGAACTTTAAAAGCAAAGACTTGGGAACTGGGAAGAACAAAATGCTATTAGAAATCCAGAAAAATAAGCAAAACACCCTGAATATATTGTAAGCCAAAGGAGAAACAAACATTTTCTGTTCTGAGTATCAGCTCATTCTAAGCCTACTCTCTGAGGAAGCACTGCATCCAAACAGGCAGTTTCTATATCTCCAGTTCCACGTCTTCTGTGGTTCTTTGCACACCAGCAAGAGAAACGGTAGTTTTGAACAAGAACATGTATCTCAATTTTGTCAACAGGGCAGGGATTGACAAGACCCTTCCTTCTTTCCCAAATCCTTTGAATAGAATAGATAAACTATACTGATTTTATGTAAACTAACATTTTGATTTAGCCCAAGTAATTTTATTTCGTAACTTCATTATTAGAAAATTCTAACCTCTCATTTGTAGCGAAATCAATTTTGATACCAAAGACCACTAAAGAAAATAGAACCAAACTGCACTGTGAGATTAAAAAATTACTCAGATTACTCCCATGGAAATGCTCTGTACTATTTCCTTAGATAAATCATTTCTCTACTACAGTTCATAGCATCTATCCACTGCAGTATTTAGGTGAGTTCCACCCAGATTACAAACTGTTGAGTTTCCCATATAAATCCTGACTGCTGCCAGATGCACAGGATGCTTTCACTACTGAATGAGGATCCCTAACACAATCATCTCTTTTAATACAGAAATATTCAAGAGCTCTCAAGACTCTTAGGCATCTGGTTCCCATTGACTTGCTATTGTGGCAAGGTGCCTAACTCCCTTAGGTGGTTTAGAACAGTCAATCATTGGCAAGTTTTGTTTGGAAGACTTGATCCATATTGTCCATTTTCTAAGAACTATTAGATCCAACTCTTTCTACAAAAAGGGAACCCAGCCCCAAAGGTTGTAAGTTGTCAGTTAACAGAACTTCACACTCTTTCAAATGCTGATGAGCATCAGCATTTCACAGAGAGAAAACCAGGCACAATAATTTTTCATTGTTTCATGTCATTTTCTGCACACAGAATATAAAAAATACATTTCTGAGAGAGTAATTATTCCTTGATGAAGTTATCAATATATTTTTCTCAAAATACAAAAAGCTTTTGTAATACCAAGAAATATGAGGATACTTTCAACAGTAGTTTCTACTAAGAGTTGTGGTTTCACTCTTTTTGTTAGAACAAATGGAATTAATATGAATTTTATTATTTCCAGGTTTAATACTGGGCTACTGCTACTTTTTTTTTTACTAAAAAAAACCAACCAACCAATAAAAACCAAAACCCAAAACAAAACAAAAAAACACCAAACCAAGAAAACCCAAAAACCAAAACAAACCAAATAAACAAACAAATCAGACCTTTCTTTTAGATTTCTTCTTTAGTTCTAGGAATTAATCTTTACCCATCACCATCACCCCATCCACAAGTACAAACGGCACAAGAGTTTTCTTTTGCTGGCTTTTAGGTTTATGCAAATATCCTTTGTGCTAGAATGCCTTTTTTTTTAGCCCATTGTTATTCTTTTCTGCAAGTACAAGTCAACACTGTTAACTGGGAAAAGCTAATAGCAACATCTCAGGACCAGGTATGAACTAGCATATCGTACTACATATGTTACCTATGTTGCCATGCTTTTTGGATATACAGAATAGCTCCAATCTTTGCATTACACATACCCTTAAGTGTACTGACTAGGAATCAAGTCAGACAACCAAAACAATATGCAACTGACATGAAACACACAAACCTAACTGCTACAGAAACAGCAACACCAAAACATTTTGATTTCTGGGCCTTTTTACTAATTAAGTACCTTTGTTTTCAGTAAAAAGTGGAAATGGACTTCTTGAAGAACACCATTGAGTTAAAAACTCTGGAGTTAGGAAAAAAACTTTAACTGCTAGAGGCAGTTTTGAGACAGGTACACAACTTGCTTTTAGCAAGCAGCTCTCAATAGAAACTAAAACTGTTTTACTGTACTATTGATCCTATAAGTGGTTGTATGAGTTTTAATGATCTGCTTTTAGAGGTCATTGTGAATGTAGATAACAGAATCCAGTATCCTTTATATGTCTTTACATAAATAAACCACCAAACAAAAAACCCCTTACAATTTTCTCAGACAGGAAGAAAAATCCCTTCAAAGTTTTGCATTAACATTTTCTTGATTCAGACATCTATATGATTTTTTTTTTATGGCATGTTCTTCTTGATATACTAGGATGGAGAAAAGTAAAATCTTTTAACCTTAATGAGATTCACATATAAGCTCCCCTTCACTTCAAGAATGATTCTTACCATCCCACTCTCCCACATTTGCTTCACAGTGAAAAGGATGTTAAAATGGAAAATCAGATTCGTTTGGAAATATTAACCAATGAGCTTCTTAGCAAAGACTGAAAAAAAATTATGTATACATTCTGTGGTTTCCATTTCCTTGGTTTTATTGTTTTTATGTAAATTCTCCCAGGACTTTTCAGGTTATATGTCTGGAAGCTGCAGTCATTCAGCAGAGTAAAAGTTGAGAGAATAATGAGAAATGTGCTGGAAAAATTCACATAAAAGCTTTGGAGACATGAAAATGGAAACAACAGATACATAAAAGCCTTATTTGCTCAAAAAAAAGAGAAATGTCTACCCAGCATGTGCATAATATGTGTTTTAGTGTAGCTCTCTTTGAACCCATAGACATGTATTATTCGTAAAGACACTGTATAGAGCTGCAAAGGAGTGGTATCTGATAATTTTGAGATATTTTCAGGATATTAAAGCAATGAAAGGGAATAATCCAAATGACTTCTGTTATTAGAATCCAGACATACATATAAATAGCTCTATACATAGTTGTCTTATATAGAGTTTTATATATCTTTTTATGTAAATGAAAAATATAACCAAATCCAACATGAAAATGTGTTTACGAGATCTCCCTGAACTCTTGTGAATGACAGGAATTTAAGTGTCATGGAAATATGCAAAATCTACAAGTAGGAAAGAAATTTTGATTGTTATTCTTAAACATTCATTTTTTTTTTCTTCCAATACTCTTACAGACAATTTGTTGTTCCATACTAAACCTGTGACGCTAGACTAAGCTTAGTTCAAGTATGCTTCACTTCATACAAGTACTAAGGTATTACATATCAAAAATCCAAACCTTTATCCATAGCTAGCCTTTATGACTCAAATTTGATGGAATATTATTTTCAGAGAATTCTGATAAGATGAGCTCTAAGACAGATAGCTCTTTAAGACAGTTCTTAACAGGTACCCAAAAAAAGGAGGTTGGGTTCAAACTGGAAGAATGGTTCTGAAGGATGAATTTGTGCACCTGATCCTATACAAAAAGTACTTAAGATAAGTAGACAAGAGTGTTCTTGTCTTAAAGGAAAAGAAGGCATGTAGGCAAACTAATCAGTACATGCTGTGACCTATCAAGCCCACCACCACAACAGGCAGCAAATTAAATCTCTGTAAAGGGCATCACAAACAAAGGCAAGTGACCAAAGCACACAGCTTAATATTTTACCATTCATCAGCTGAGCAACATTAATGCATGCTCTTATGCCACAGCAAATATAAGCTAAAAATGCATTAACTCAAACAACCTCAGGCAAAACTAGTTGTAGCTAATACACACATAACAACTGCAACTATTCTTTGGAGTGCATACATGATCATTTAACAAGGCTCATACGGTGAAAGGGAACTTTGAATGTCTCTGTACTATCTTCACTTTTAGTTGATTATTCACATAGAAAAAGGTGACTCCATTTGCCACCCAATTGAACTTATGTTTATGTCTATGATACTGAAGAGCTATACCCTAGCTTAGCAGTTTTGCAGGTATAGTTCTGGTTCATAGTATCAAAATTAGAAATAGAGCTAGGCAGCAAAGTCTGTCTTTGTACACAAAAAAAAATCTGGTTTGGTATAGCCAGACATAGGTGAAATTCTTAATTAGAGTGGGGTTTAGGTTATCTCAGTGCCATGTTATACACAGCACTTTCAACATGCTGATTTTCAATCAATTTTCACTCTAGTGCATTGCAAAACTGATGCTTGGCCATTGACACCAGTTACTAAAATTATAGCCTAACTCATCGCTAATGGGCATTACTACTGATACACTCCAAGCAGGACTTAGAGGTTTCAGGGTAAATCCCCCTGATGACAGACATGCCTTCTGTACAGACTGAGGCTCATGCTCATGTACAACTTAGTAGGTTCAACACCTTTATTATGCAACTTGATCTGTTCTCATACCAAAACCCCACCACAGCCTTGCTCTTTTTTGAGATAATCAGAGGTTACATTGACACACACACAAAAAATCAAAATACCTCCAGAAGATATGGAAAGGGTGATATAGTCTGCCAGGTAGTAGTTTGATTCATAACCTCAGTTTTCCACAGAGTTTGTTGCAGAAATAGAAAGATAATCTACAAGAATGATTCACAAGTTTAGAGTCTTCACTACATGTAAGATAACTAGTGTGGCAAATTTGTGCCTAACACACAATTTGAGGCAGCTAAACAAATCTCTTTACAGTTAAAAAGTGAATATTAGTGCCAGAAATGTAGAAGATGATCATACATCTCTCTCAATATATTAATTTTTGTGATTTACAATAACACCCTCTTATCTAAGGAAATACCATTTTGGAGTTTTATAATGGCAGTTAGAATGAGTAAACAATGTCCTAAATTTCTGTTCAGGAGAAACAGTATAACCATTTTATAGCCAACATTACTTCTGAGAGGAAAGAAAATATAACAATGAAATCCAGACTTCTGGCTACTTTGACCAATTTTGCTTCAAAATTGATATTTCCTGCCAGGGTGAATTTTACTGGCTCTGTAACCAGAGTGAAGAAACTCACTAGTTCCATAAAACTTCATATGAATCTTTTACTTGACTTCTCAGCTTAGATAAAACAGCAGAGTAATTCATATTAAATGCAAGGCTTGTGAAACTGCTTTGCAGTGCTTCACTGAAAAGTGGGCTTGTTTTCAGGGAGCTGTGAAAATAACTTCCCAGACTTTTGTACCTAACAGACACTTCTCTTACTTCCTCATCAACTCTCTTTACCATGTATCTTATCAATCAAAAGCTCTAATGGAGGAACATTTACTATACCTTAACACAACCATAGATGAATACCCTTATTTTAATGCTCATTTTAGAGATTAAATTTAAAAAATAAAAATATATACTTTATTGGGGAAAAAACAAACAAAATGACAAAACAGAAACAAAGCTTACAACACAAGAAACACTGGCCACCCCTGTTCATACTATCACAACTACTTATAAGAAGCATACAGCAGATGTCTAAACAATCCAATGTGCTGCGATTGTAAATCTGTGCTCTAGCCTATCATTTAAAATACACCCTGTTCTCCTATTTTCTTCTTTGCTTTTAAATAAGACATAACAAAGGTTATTTTTTCAGACTGTGTAATGAAGTGATAATTCTTCTGGATGATTTTCTTTAAGGTATCATTGTGAGTTTCACATCTTGTTTGGTAAAAATAGAGAGACTGCACAGTTTACATAACATGAAATACACATCCAAACACACCATAAAACAGTATGAGAGACTACGATGAGCATCATTAAGAGAGGAAGCAGGTTGATATTAAATAACCAAAGACCTATGTGAAGCCTTAAAGTAAACTTTTGGTTTCTTTTCTAAAAAGTAATGAAGCAGGAAAGCACACTCTGCACAGAGTGCTATCTGAAAAGCCACTCACCATTCTATCTACCCCATCTCTGTGTTCTTACTGTATCTCCTGACACCCTAACATGAACTTTCCTTTTCCTATCCCTTTCCCAATATTAACTCTACCTTACCTCCTCAGTCTCTCAGTACTTACTTCCCAAGTATCTCCTAACTATCCTAAGGTGTTTGTCAGATAGAAAACCAACTCAGCACTGTACAGATACTTTTAAACAATACCTATACAACTCAGCAATACTATTAGGTAGCAACAGTCTTAGTATGATTTGATAGACACTAAGTACAAATTTTGATGCTTAGTGATAATGCAGATTACTAAGGAAGAACCTTATGGCTATGCAAGCTATAACTCAGCTAGATCTAAGACTGACCATAGAAAAATGATACTAGCTCTTAAAAATCTTATGCAAGTAATTAACCTGCAAGAAACCCCCATATTTTTCAATTTAATTTGATTGCTACATTGCCACCAGCAGATCAATCAACTGATAAATAGATCCCACTCTTGCAATGGAAGATCCTAAAATGCATTCTGAGAATGGTCAGGGTCTCAAATAATAACACAAACTTCAGAGAAGGAGTTCCTTTAATGGTAAGTGTAGAGAAAGAATTATGGGTTTTATGGGCTATTGTAGTGTAACAGAATCATAACAGTCTCCCTGATACCTTGTTTCTTTTTTCATTCCTTGAAATTGCATTCTAATGCAAAACTCTGCTGCTTCTTCACATTAGATTATTTTTCATTATATGCATCCTGATCATAGAGACAGGAGACTCCAAATGCAGCTGCGATATCTTGAAATACAGAAATGTCTTTTTGCATGAACCATTTTATTAGAGAGATGTTAGCCTGTGCCCTTTTGATGAAAAAATGCTGATATTTAGAACTTTCACCCTAAGTTTAAAAAAATGCTGAAATATTCAGTTTTCATAAAATGGAAATTTAATTTTTCAATCAGCTCTACAGAGACCTCCTAGAACACACAGGCCATGTCTTTTCACATGCAAGAGTATTCCAGATAACAGTGTTTTTTCCAGACTGCTTAGATTTTCAGAATCTGGTTTTGTTAGCTTCCTGGTGCTGCAAATGTGATTATTTGATTTCTTTCAATTGAGAGATACAGAGACATTCACAGGATATAAGCCCATATGCTTTATCCAGTAAAGAAAAAGAACAGTAATGTGAAAGATTTCTTGTGAAAAGTTATCTGATGTAAAGAGAAATAGCTTTTCTTCTTTATGACATGGAGCATATCCACCTCCAAAAACATCCCTACCAAAATAAAACATGAAACAGTTTTCTTCCTCTGTTCCACAAGCCTTCATTCAAAACGTGTTGTATTAAACCAGAGAGGCCTATATATACATGTATATATATATTACATATTACATACTATATATATGATGTTTAATTATATTCCAAGCACTCTAAGTTTCTATCACTTTTTCATGTAAGTAAACCATGAAGTAACATCCCAAAGTGCTGCACTCAAGTGTATGTAACTGCAAAGTTTGCATGTTCCATCTTCTCTTCATTGTATATTATTCTGTAATGTGCATTGGAATATACAGGTAAGGCAGATGATAGGTAAGTATGAAGTTATTAATCACAATAGCAGTTCCATTGTTAACAATGCAACAAATCTCTAGACATCTGTAGCCAATTTTATGTTTAATAGCTAACAGAAAGTTTAAAAGAGATTTTTCAGGGGAAAACAATATATTTTAGAATATCTTAAAATACATTATATTCATAGACATTGAGGGGTTGTTAAGAGCTGCTTCAATCACAAACAAGGGCCATAGAATTCCACTCCAATGCCTGTATTAGGCTCTTAACCTACAGGAGACCTAGAGCATCAAGCCTACAGCTTCATGTTTCTTTAAGTAAGAAGTAAGAAAATAGGACTGAAATAAGAAAATAGGATAACGCAGACGAGAGATCTGTTTCAGTGAGTGTACTTGAGAAAGGCTTCTACTAAACAACCATCTAGGGCAGTCTACAAGAGAGTCTAGAGAGGGGAGCCTAGTATCTAAACCCTTACTTACAATTTTCTTAATCTGTCCTTTGCTTTATTTTCAAAGCGTGATGTGAATTAGAGAAGCTGGTCACCAACAGCTTTGATGTTACTTTTAGGGCAAGGACCTGTGGACATGAGACAAGGTCTCAGCACGTTCCTAGTGAGACACAGAATTCTAATGGCTTCAGTGGCTCTGCCAAAACATTTCTGTTTTCCTTAGTGGAAAAGAAAGCAGTAGAAGCAAGTTGTTGACCTCTTTCTTGTCTTTCGGCCATGTTATTTTGAAGTCAGATCTACAAGTGTTGTGTCTTTTACTGTCCAAGCTACCAAGAGTCTTTGCACACTCCATCCCACAAAAATGCAATTTGTTTAATAACAAACTTGGAGGAAAATATTTGCAACACTAGGATGTACAGAAGAGAACATACATTCTGCATGAGGATGCATAATGCTCTTTAAAGAGAAAGAGCATTATGGTTTGCTCTACAGTATTGTAGCTCACAGCATTATAGTTTGGTTTCTATTGCTGGTTCCTGCGGTAAACTGCAGACAAACCTCATTTACTATGAGGTGTTGCTAGTGCCTTTCAGAAAGCTAAAGGAGTTGCTTGGGCAGGTTGGCAGTGTTGTCCCCATGACTGAACACAGGGCCAGGTCCTGGCAGGCTGGATGAGAAGGGTGTCCACCCTCCTCCTCTGGACATTGCTTCAGCTCAGCCAAAGGCCATTCTGCTGCCTCCAGACTTGCTCCAGTGGCTAGGATTGTGCCACAGGACTGGCAAACGTCCAGAGGAACATCCAGCAGCTCCCAAACCTCCCAGCTCTGGCACCTGAATGCCACTGCTGCAACTGTGAGGAGCAGGGTGGCAGGGTGTGCCTGTGGAAACTGCCAGAGGCCACAGCAGACTGCTTACTTCCACACTCGGAGGGAACACATACTGCACTGTCAAGGAGATGAGGATGGAGGCAAAGAACCTGTAACTGAGCTGAGTGGAAGCCCTTGAGGCAGTGGACATTAGGCAGGCATCTGAGAACAGTCACTCCAACACATAGGCTGTGTCAAGCCATGCCTAACTTGCTTGCCCTGTAAATTTGTCCTTGGCTAGCAGAGGTGGAAGTAGAGGAGTCATCTCTTGTCATGGCAGAGAGGAGCGGTGGCAGTGTTTCCACCATGTTATCTGGGGACTTCTTGTGTGGGAAATCCCAGCAGCACTGGTGCCCCGGCAGCAGGGCAGGTGTCTGCCATTATCCCTGCAGGCAGCCAGAGACAGGGCACTGGGAAAGGCCTGGTGCCCTGGGGAATTGCTAAAGAGCTCTGAAGCTATTAACTGGTGGAGCAGAAGGGTGAGCCCAGCCCCTGGCAGAACACTGAGCCGTGGGTAGCGATGGGCAGCCAGCCCTGCTCCTGGCTGAGCTCGGATGTAGCTGCCCTCCAGGGCCTGAGCCGTCACTGAAATTGGGAAGTATCCCCAGGGGTGGGGCAGGGAGGCTTTGCTCCTGAAGAGGTTTATTTTTTATGGGATGCCTAGGAATACTATGCTATATATTGTTCTATGGCTCTTGGCATAGACAGACCAGCTGGTCGAGGGAGGTGACGGTCCTGCTCTGCTCTGGTGTGGCCTCGAGTCCTGTGTGTAGCTTTGAGCGACACAATACAGTAAAGAAATAAAGTTACTCTAGAGAGTCCAAAGGAGAGCAACGAAGATGGTGAAGGACCTAGAGGAGAATTATTTACTTTTTTTAAAAATAAAAATTTAATCGCGCTCAGTTTTTATCATCTTACTGCGGCTCAATTTCCCGCCCTTGGCTGAGTAATCGGCCGGAAGGCGAGTGACGACTCCTTTAACAAAAGCTCTACCCGATCGGACTGACGTCCCACTCTGCCAATAGAGTTACAAGCGCCATCCTTCCGCGGCTCGGGTTGGCCCCGGCTCCCGGCAGAGCCCCGCTCGAACCTGTAGCGCCAAGGCTGCGCCATGGAGGTCGTGCTGGGGCA
>VZRX01001256.1:123983-137761 GCA_013398075.1 Notiomystis cincta
CCGCAAGGCCGCGGCCTGCCTGCTGGCGCTGCCCCGCCGCCCGCCGCGGCGTCCCCCCGGGCCAGAGCCGCAGCTGCAGGCGGAGGCGCAGCTGCTGTTGAGCTGGCTGCGGGAGGAGGGGCAGCAGGTCGGGGAGGCCGCGGGGCAGCTGCCTTCTCTGTGCGGTGTTCTGGAGCAGCTCCCCGAGCCCCGCGCCTTCGAGGTCGTGGCCGCGGCGCTGGCCCTGNACCTAGAGGAGAATTATTTACTTTTTTTAAAAATAAAAATTTAATCGCGCTCAGTTTTTATCATCTTACTGCGGCTCAATTTCCCGCCCTTGGCTGAGTAATCGGCCGGAAGGCGAGTGACGACTCCTTTAACAAAAGCTCTACCCGATCGGACTGACGTCCCACTCTGCCAATAGAGTTACAAGCGCCATCCTTCCGCGGCTCGGGTTGGCCCCGGCTCCCGGCAGAGCCCCGCTCGAACCTGTAGCGCCAAGGCTGCGCCATGGAGGTCGTGCTGGGGCAAGTGGAGCAGCTGCCAGCACTCCTGGCTCTGTCCCGCTCCGCGTTGGTGCGGGACTGGGACTCCCTCACCCTGGACAGGGCTCTAGAGTGGGCCCGGTATTTCCAGCACCTCTATGACCGGTTCCGTGCCCGACCCCAGCTCCGGGAGGCCCTCGGGCGGCGGCTGCGCCGGTCTCAGCCTTACCCTCTGCTCGGCTTCCCCACGCTGGGCCGCTGCCCACAGATGCTGGGGCTGGCGCTGCTGGAGAACCGCGCTCTGCCGCCCGCCGCCTGCCACCACCTGCTCCGCAGCATTCTGCAGCCNCGTGGCCGCGGCGCTGGCCCTGCTCAAGCAAGAGCGTGGCGCTGAGCGGGCCGGAGACAGGGAGCGGGATGGGAGCGGGCTAGACGGGCACCAGGCGAGTGCTGCAGGAGACGGATGCGCCGCCGGGCTCCTGCTTTCCTGGCTGCTGGGCAACCAGGAGCGATTTTCTGCCTTCTGCCTTTGCCTCCCATGTTCCCATCTTGCCTTCCTAGCTGGTCACTATTCCCAGATAAGCAAATCTTATTTGGACCTCTTAATCGGCTGGGGGAGCCACTTTATCTATGACCCCTTGCAAGGACGGTGGGTTAAAAGTTGCCTTGACAAAGTTGAATTATCCTGGGAAGAATTAAGGGAGCGCTTCAGCTGCCTCTGTCAGGGATCTGCACTGCTTAAAGAACAGACCCAAGCTGCTCTGAAACTGCTGAGGACACAAGACGGAGACTTTGAAGTCTGTGGCCTAAGTGTGTGGACTGACTTACTGATGGAAGTAGGCTACTCATGCACGAACACAAAAGCAGTGTGAAAACTTACAAAACCAAGCAAATCTGGTTAACTTTATTTGATGTGAAAGGCAAGACAACTACCTCACTTCATCAAAAACCAGATGTTATTGTGACTGCTCATCACAATGGTTCTGACTGCATGTGGTTCTGCAGTCTTTCAGGGAGGCTTGGTGATTTCTTATAATTTTGCTGTCATTTCCAGTCAACACAGAAAATATCTTCCTTTTCAGTACTTGCTGATTAATTATCTGATAAAATGAAGAAAATCCTTTTTGTTTCAAATATGGAGTAGTTTTCTGTTTAGAAAATGTGGCAGTTCAGATATGTCCATGGTAGTCATTTTTCTAAATGTTGGAGGCTGAATAAAAGTTCAAAGGGAGGGCAGAGTTTCAAATGTGAAACCCCCAGATTCAGGGTTCCTTTAGTAGTGGTTGTCTTCATTGGGCTGTCTGCTCTGGTGGTCACTTCAGTGCTTCTGTAGCTCTTGCACATGACTGAGCCCAGGGTCAATGAAGAAAGTGAGAGGAAGCCAACTGGAAAGCTTGAAAAGTTTTAAAAGTCTTTATTAGTTGCTATATTATTTGATAATATACAGGTATTTCCTAAGAAAATGGCAGTAAAATGTAGGATGTTCTGTGCGGTTTTCTTCCCATTTCCATAATTTTGTACATGATTCATTGTTTTGTGAAGCAGAAAAGTAAACAGCAAACTTTATTATATGTATATATAATATATATTACATATATCTATATGAAACTTTGCTATATATTTATACAAAATATTATATTATTGCATGTACAAAATATGTTATATATATAATATTTCCCCCTTGTTATTTTATGTTTTATCTGTTTCTGTGAGGAAAACTTGAACAGGGTAGTTTCTGCCTTTTCAGTGTCATTAAAATGAGTATTGTGTATATTTAGCTCTGTAAACTAGTATTACCAAAAGTGAGCACTGTAAAAAGAGAATAGTCAGGGAAGATGAGGGAAACATGTGGAACTACTGCAAAAAGAGTTACTCATTAATCTTTTATGTGGAGGACCTGTCAGAGTACCTGTAAACCATATTCTTACAGTTCCAAGATCAATTGAGACATCTTTTGTTGCAAAAGCCCTTTAGAAGGTGTTAGAAGATTCTTCACTTATGCTTAAAAGCTTAAAGAAAGCAAACAAGCTATTAAATGTATAAATTGTATTGAAGATAATGAGAGTAGTAGTCTCTATTATGACAAGAAATAGTGTATATAACTATGTCAGATATTTCTGTATGGCAGAACTAGAGTGGGAAGAGTCTTGTGGTTTTGAAATGGAAGCAGTTAGTACAAAGATTGAATATTGTTTATCTGGGAAAAGAAATGATGCTTATTGGAACTTGTATGGAAGTAATTAGAGACATACATAAGTTCTTATTCTTCCCCTATCCTAAAACAGAAGAGGTACTTAGGGGTAGCACCCTTTATGTAGTAGGAAGGACATGATGCTAACCTATCAAAAATACAGCTATTTTCTTTGTGTTCCTTCCTACATCACATCAGTGAGACAATGAAGTCATGGAGATCTGTGGATGAACATATTCTGAAAGTACAGCTGTGGCAGTTGTCTTGCTCTGTCTTAAATGGAGTTGTTGCCCCTTCTGGAACGTGAGGTCAGTATTAAAAGACACCAGTGTCAGTGGACCTCCTAACTGAGTCAGTATTTCTGTGGTATCCAAAAAAAAAGGAATTTGTCTAAAAATCTGTCTGAAATCTGTCAGTGTTTAAAACTGCTTAGAAGTGTAAAGCATGAAGCTTGAATTTATGTTGTCTAGCCACAGTTCCCTGTGTTATGTAGTTTTGGCATTTGGTGTGGAAACTCTGCACTTGAGCTTGCTCTTAACGCTTTTAACAGGCATAAGATTTTTTTGTCTGTTAAAATACTTTCTGCTATCACAGGTCCTGATGAATAATATACCCAGAGATACTAGTCAAAGTTATTTGCTTCTCCCCAGAGATACATTAAGGGTGATTATCAAATATTGCAATAACCTTACAAATGTTATAGTATCAAACCAAACCTCAACTATTAAAACCTACTATTTCCAGGTACCTGAGTCTCTGGGACAAATTTCAGTGAGAGTTAAGTCTTAGTTTTGCTTGTCAGGTTAGATATGTTTCCTAATTATACTCAGAATGTTCACTATAAATTAAATCTTGTAACAATTTCTAGAATAAATCAGATCCTTATAGGGAGTTTCTTCTTGCAGTATTTCAAGTCTTGCTTTTTGATAAACTTAAGGTTATTGTTATAAAATTCAGTTCATGGAGACGTAGGTCTTCTTTCCAAGTAATGTTTATTACACCTTTTATTAACTAAGTGCAACTGCAGAATTTTTACTGGCATAGCTAGGAAATAATAGGCCCATCAGCAACTTTATTAAGAAAGTAAAGAAATAATCATGGGCGTGGACAGGCAAGAGACAGGCCAGTATAGACCATATATACTGATTTCCAATTCTGTCTTCCTTATAGAAACAGGGATAGTAAAAGGTAGTTTAACCTCAGTGAGAGAAAAGTACCTGGTTATAGCAATTACACAAAAATGTTCCAATCTGTCCCAAATACATTATAAAGAGATGCCAGATCCCTGATTACCAAATTCCAAAATCCATATGGTATTCATTGAACAAATAACTGGTCCACATTCCCTATTATTTCAGCCTGCTTGTTGAGTTCTCCAGGTAGCTGTGTGAATGATGATTTTTTTCTGGAATTCCATTTTTAATAAAAGTGTAAACAGGAAAGGAAAAAGTGTGATGTCTGTAACCTCCTCCCTCTATGTATTTGCAGCTCATATGTGCAAACTCTTGACAATCTCAACTGTCATGAGAAACAAGATATTATAAATTACAGGCTAAGGCTTCTTCCCCAATCACCTTTTTAGTTTTACTTAATAAGGAGAAGCAGATCTCTGCTATTTATTAAATGATGATTGAGGAAACTGCTATGCTTGTATTTTAGAAGATGTAAGGATTGTGGAATGCATCAAGAGGATCTTACTTGCCCAATTAACAGCTAAGACATTTTCCTGCTATTGGTGACTGATTTTTTTTTTCAAGTAAGAAAAAACAATTTACCCCTTGGCAAACAGAACTGTAACTCCACAAGTGACACGCTATGAGATGTGTGGATACAAAGTTGCCTTTTTTCTTGTTTTTCTTGTGAAGTGTCTGTTCCCTTGTACTAGGCAAAATCTAAAAGAAAGCAAATTATATATTCTAGTATTTTGCAGTATGTATGCAGATACTAGAATAAAGATAAATGATGTAGAATAAATTGTTCATTTATGAAAACAATAGTAGCAAATTGGTACTATTCAGCCTGATTGTGACAATGCATTAGCATGAATTTTTTTTGCACACAAGATTTCTTTCCCCCAGTCTCCCCCCTCTCCCACATACGTGAATAAGGGTCTAATGTTCTTTTCAGTGAGGGCAAAGGATGATTTTTTTTTTCTCATGTGTAGGAGAATATTTTTAGGTCACGAAGGCAGACTAATATTTTGATCACATGGAAGTAACATTTTCAGATAATGTTTAACTAGAAAGTTAAGTTAAAGTTGTATGGCTAATTTTAGTTCTGCTGTTTCTGAAAAACGGAAGATTTGAAGCTAAACTCTATTCCTTGTGAACAGTTTGAATGAATGACCCATTGCAGAGTGCCAGCAAAGGTCCTACATCATCACCATTCAGAATACAGCAAACAGCAGTAGCATGGGCACCGTGTACTTGAGAAGCTTATTTATTTGATGGGCAGAATTACAGAAAAATAAATAAAATGCAAGTGGAAAGGGGAAGGAGAAAAGGTGGAAGGCTGCTCACTTTTGAAGATCCACTGATAAAGGGTAGATTTCCCCTTCAAAACTGAATGGCTTTGCTGCTGCTGGGGACAGCATCAGGTTGGTAATTTTGTGATTAAAAAAAGATAAGAAGAATTTTAATTTGATGTTGGTTCTTCTTCTGAGTGCCCAAATGACCACATTGATCAGTGGTTTAACAGGCAAGAGTATTAAGGTAGTGAATGAGGAATGTAGTTGTGTGTGCAGGGTAGGAAACTGTTTTTTAAATAGGGGCTGGTCTCACAGAGGTGAGACCAAAGGAACAGCATCATATCTGCCCTGGTATAAAATAGATTTGAATAATCACAAGTATGGTCTGGAAAACTAGCTTTTTATCAGGTGATAATTATTATAAGTCATTCTCACAAGCAGTTAGCTCTCAGTATTGTATCTGTCTCATGAGGAATTAAATGTTATTTTTACCAAACACATTCTTTTTTATTAATCAGTTATGCGCCTTACTGAATTTCAGATTAAGTGGTGCCAAACAACCTGGAAAAAATTTCATGTTTGTTCTTTCTCCCCTATGTAGTTCTTCTTAAAAAGTCTCAGGATAAAAAAATGACTGTAGCAATGAACTAGACCAGAGACAAACACATAGTTAAGGTACATTCTCTTTGATTATTTTTCAAAGGTAGACTACAAAGATATTAAGATGGTAAAAGTAGCTACTACTTCAATATTGAAGTCATTCATGTGCCAACAGCACTTGAATTCCTTGTGTGCCAGTACCTTAGAGTTACTGATATTATTTAAAATATTTAATTATATGCCAATAGTTTTCCATTGTGCCAACTCTTTCTCAACTAGAGATCTGTGTCCCTAAATCGTTAGAGTGGTTGGCATTTTATTTACAGTTAGTATTTTGATTCATCTCAGATACTAGAGAGGGTTGCAACAGAGCTTGTCTGCACAGATATGCTTGAGGTTCTGATCCAAGGGAAGAATACAAGGTCATGGTTCATTTCTAGAAGCAGAAGAGATGCAGGGAGTAAACACTCATACTTGTGTTAGCCAGTCAGAAGTTTCCAACTGAAAAATCCTATTGAAAGTCTATTCTGTCCTTGCAATTCTAATTTTACCAGCTCTTTAATGTAATCTAGGATCAGGTAATAATATAAACCATATCCTCTAACTGTCTCTATCCACAGGCCCATTTTATTAATAATATTAGGTATGCAGCTCTTAAATTCCTTTTCTATTACATGATAAATTCCATAGTATTATGTTATCAATTTACTGTAACACTTAACTAGTACATTTTACCAGAAATCATAGCAGTATGCACGAACAGAAAATGTAGCAACCAAATTCTGAATCTTGTCTAGAAGTACACCTTCCTATTATACTTCTTCCTCTGGGAAGAAATTTCAGGATGAATGGTCAGACCTGGGCTATTCTTAGTGTGTAGCTCACAAACACACTAATAGCAGCATTTGATAAAGCACTGTTTACATTTTTGGCAATTGTCATGAGTTTTAAATCCCACCATTGTTTGAATGTTTCCTAAGGATAATTTCCAGTAACGAAATATATACTGCTTTTTACCTGCACATTTGTATCATTGTACCTCTTATAGTGTGTTGGACTCAGAACAGGAAATCGTAATTGTGGTCTTGAGTTCCTGTGCATAGTTCTTCTCTCAAAATAAAGTTAGCAATGGAAGAAAATTATCATGTGCTTTCTATCACACATAATAACTATTACACCCATAAAAATAAGCCAACAATGCAAGACTATTTGCTATATTATTCAATTATCAGTTAAATACCTAGATAAATACTTGATTTTAATGCTGAGTGACTGGGAAAATGTATGCATTTGCTTTGCTCTTGTAGGGGGAGATAATGAATCCTCTCTAAGGACCAGTCAGCTGAAATGTGAATGCAGCCTCTCTTTCCAATACTTACAGGCAGTGGAGTCATTAATATTTTCTTATTAATGTAAATGAGCTAGCTAAGAACAATTGATTTCTTCTAGAAATTAATTGGACATGATCAATCCCTAAAACAAGTGTGACAACAAGGTCATTCGTCAGCTGCTTAACATTGCAATAGCCTATGCTTGCCCTTTCAGCTAGGAAAGGATGCCATGCCCTGGAGAAAAGGCTTTTAAATCATGCTATTGACAAAAAATTGTGGGCTGTTGTCTCTCACAGACTCATCATTCTTAATGTTGAGGTGAAAGTTGCTGAGTTCAGGTATTTTATAATTTGCCTTGTTCAACCTTTAGTTTAGAGCAAAAATATAAAGTGTATAAAGGAAACTAAGGGTTTTCTCAGCTATGCAGAGAACTTTAGGCAATGGAAGTGATATGCAAGCAAATGTCATAATCTAATTAATGTCTCGATCTTCTACACACTTTTGAGTGAGATGATGGCATTTTTTAATTATACCAGTGAAGTAATCTGACCCATCACTTTTTTGCTTCAAATTAGAGTACTGAATTCACCTCCAACTTGCCAGTGTTCTGCTTTTTTGTTAAGAGGTTTGCCTTCTCCCTAATGCAATAAAAGCATTTTCCCTTTTCTTCTTCATAAAAGTGTACAAAATTCTGTTCAGCTTCAAAGGTAGTATGCATCAAGGGAACACTAGGATGATCATATTACAGAAAATAATGTCCTGAAAGTAGAACTAGAATTTTTTAATACTGCTGAAGTAGTCGAGTATTTTCCCCTATTTTTAAATGAATCAAAATTCAATGAGGAGACAACCCTCTCCACATGCAAACAGTACATCAAACCATCATTTAACCCCAAAAGCACAAATAAGATCTAGTAGCAGGAAATGAAAGTTTGAAACAGTTAAAAGAAAGATTCTGTTTTCTATAATGATAAGATTGTCAAGTTAATGGAATAATTTATCAATACCTTTTGTGGTTTTCATTGCTTACTTGCAATCCTTTGCAGAGACTTTGTGTGTTCCTAAAATGTGCTTTTTTATGTCAAGCAGAAGTTTTTTGGCTAGTAGGACCAAGCATATGGCCTGGTAGGGAAAAAACAAGGAAGAAAAATGAAAGGGCTGGTGTGTGCACTTCCCTGTTGTGAAATTTGTCCTGCTATGTCACACCTCATGAGCCTGATCTGTGAGCAGTGAGCATGGCATCGAACCTGAGCGTGTAGTGTGGAGCACGTGGCTCATAATGACAAAACTGCGGTTGTAAAGTTTTGATGTCATCATTGTTCAAGACTATTGGAGTCTATCCAATAAATGTGAGAAAGGTTTTATCTGGATCAGACTTAATACTACTTCCTTTTGAAAATAGTAGGATTTGTGGCACTGGCTGTAACTGAGCTAGGTAGAGTATGAATTTTGGTGCGAAGTGTAACAGACAATATCCCCTCCAAAACAAGAAGAAACACTGAACTTATTTTTTGAAGACCATACAAATGTGTATGGTCTTCAAAAAATCATTCCTATGAAAGAAATTTATTAAGTGAAGAAAAAATTGTTTAAGTGACTGAGGAATGATTCCTATGTTGTTAACTCTAGTAACATAGAATTCTCCACACCTTGCATCTATGTGAAGTCTTCTAAGATTTTATCTTTGTCCTATGGCTTTCTACATATGACAAATTTTATTCCTTTTCAATCTGAGAAGGGGAAAAATGACTTAAATAATTCTTCTCTGTATTCAGGGATGTCAAAAATGTTTTGCTGACACTGCCAGTTCAAGACTGTTGGAAACATGAAATAAACTGCAAAGGACTAAGAGGAGCATTTAAGAAGGTGCATTATCCAAACACATGTATGCGTGCACACTCCACTAGTCACTGGATATCTGGTTGAATCTGGATTTACTACAGTAACTTTCAGGTAATGGTGAGCATGCACTTGCCACTAATTACAATAGAAAAATACTGGATCCTGTACACAGCACTGACAAATTGCTCCCAGTGGTATCTAAGCTATTTCACTGTTGTCATTAATAGCCTCTAGCAAAGTCAGGATATTTGAAAAGAGTATGGTGACTGCAACATATTAAAGATATTATATCCCTATTTATAGTCCAATTCCATGAATAGAAAATTCCAACAGAGAATGTTCACTCTAGAATTTTTGGAGTATGGAGCTTTTAAAGGCAGGTATGTTTATTTTATGGGCCAGGTATTTAGAAAAAAGCAATTAAAGCCACCTTGCTCATTAACCTTTCAGTTCATCGTAGAGCACTTTAAGCACAGGAAAGTGATTTCATTTTGATTTGTAATGCTTCAGTGAACTGGCCCTCTTCTCTGGGTATGTGTGCATTTTACTAGAGCACAAGCTCTAAGCACTTGCATGTGTTTTTGTTTCACCACGATTTAACTGATGTGCTGATCTAAATTCTTGAAGCTCATGGATTCCAAATGCCTTTTACCATTTACTTTACAAAGCTATATCACATGCCATAATGGCATTATCATGGTTATTGCTACTTGAGAAGACTCAAAAAATTATAAGCAATATCAAATCAAGACAATGATTTATAGAAATATAGCTTGACTTTTGCACTGTAAATCAGAAGAAATGACAGCATATTATTTCTCCATCACTGAGTATGATGACCACAAGTCAACAAACTCTTACTCCTTTTAGAGGGTATGTGAGGTGAGGAAAAATACCAAACTACATCCCATGTAGTTGGCCTAGAAATGGATTAGCTGAATCAGAAACCTTTCTCTTAAAACAATGTATGTGTTAGCAAGAGAGACATCTTGAAAAGAATGTGACCTCGCAGAAGCTGATGAGAATGAATGTTTCTTGGCAGAGATGATGCTCGTATGTTAATCTTTTCATTTTCTCCCAACAGCAATTAAAAATAATAGATAAAACTAAAGAATTTTTCCCTATCTTCTAATTACAGAAAAATAACCTGTGTGTGGGATGAAGTTTTTTCCTTATGCTTTCATAAAGGCATGTCCAAATAAACCTAAAATACAGAGCTTCTTAAAATGCAAAGGTTTTTCATCATCTTGGCAGCTGTGACATAAAATTGTAATACACCTGATGTATCCTTGTCTCTACAAAAGCTTCAGACAGTGGCATTTTGCTCTTCATCTTGAAGATCATGACTTCAGTGTTTGGAGACCTTAGGTTTTTATTCTCTTCGTATTTAGCTTCATATTTTGTAGTGTGAGTTGTCACTGCAGAAGTTGGAAATACTGACTCTCTTAGTCTCCCCTTCTGAGCCTGTCACATGCATACAGCTTGACTAAAATGGTTTGGTCCAACTAAAATAACTGGTTGAGAGATGAGAGTTTATGATATGTAATGGTAAAAATAGGAATTTCATGTTACATGAATTGCCATGCTATTTGTATTGTTTTTAGTACATTTTTACAAAATCTCAGTCTATAGGCCTGCCTGTACTTCTGGACATAACAATTTATGTTAAACAGCTTTTTTACTGCCAAAACATGTTTTTGGATTGTGAATTTCTTAATTTAAATGTAAAACACACTCAATTTAGAGTTATTATCCAAAAATTCTGTCTTTTAACTAAGGTCTAAAGAAAGTAAATAATGTTGGTGTCAGAAATCAAATTGTGCAGAGTGATAGGGGGAGTTTGTGGCAGTTGTCCACTTGATGCAGATATTTATACTCCTGGGTTTGATTGCAAATCTGTTCTTGTTTAATTAGGAGACGAAGATGTTTGGAATGTTTCACAGTGGTTCAGAAGCAATTCTTAAGGAAAAGCAAATAGCCATTTGATATTACCAACAAAATTATTCATCACATGCACTGTTATAGACTTCATCTTGGTGGCTTTCTTATTCTTTTGGCACTCCTGTGGTAAAAGATAATTAACTTCATATGAAAAAAACAGAAAATGGTAGCTTTTCTGCCACAATGAAATGCTGAAATCTGAATGAATGATGAAGCCTTTAGAATTTAGTGGCAACATTACTACAGTGAACTGAGAGAGTGACCTGCCCTGAAGGAACAGGGAAAAGTAATAATGTTAATGTCCCGTCTGTCAGGAAGGTGTAGGAGACATTTGTTACATAATGACTGTCCCATTCACTGAAATATTATGGGGATTAGAAAATACCTTGCAGAATTTATATACACCATCTCTATTCTGGAACCATACAGTACGCTTCCCACAGACAGATTAAGCTGACATTCTGAACTATATGTATGGTTTATGTGGGTAACATAATACATTCAAATTATATCTGCTATGAGCCAATAAAATTAGTATGGGGTAGTTAGGCAATAGCCTCATAACAGCTAAACCAACAAAGGTTTATAAAACACTTCTCTCCTAATTTTTCATGGGGCAGTCAGTGTTTTTTGGTTTTTTTTTCTCCTTAGCTTTACTGATGAAAGGAAGCATTAAGAACCAGCTCTCTTACTAGCCAACATGCTGGTGTTCTCAGGCATATATAGAGTTTGATTCTCTCTCTTCTGCTCAAATAGGAACTTCTATGGTTCAATAACTGAATTTTCAGCTAATATAGAATTCCCACAGAGCTATGATAAGTTACACCCACTTAGAATTGAGCTTCTTGAAATAGAAAATATGTTAATTTTAGATACACTGTCTGAGATGGCATTTTACTGTTGCATCAGTTTTTATTTCTGTATGGATATTTTTCAAAATACCTTCACTGACTAAACAGTTTCATTTCTATTAGGGCTTTGTTTCTTTGGGTTTTGGGGGAAAGGGGGTGCTTTGTCTTTTGGGAATATCCCGCTAGTACACAACCACTGGCACTATTTGACTTCTTGGACATAGGTTATGAAGAACTATAAATCTATTCAAGACAATGACAGGACAAGAGAACTGATTATTTCCTTTATCTTGGGTTTGTCTGTTTCTGAGGCGAGAGAGATAGAGCCAAGGCTCGGGAGTGAGGAGGCCAGCAATGCATAGCTTCTTCATCCATCTGGAAATTGGCATTGGGTGCTGAGCTGTATTAGCTCAGTGGTGGCTTTGGTGTATTTTCTGTGTCTTCAGGAGGATCAGCCTGACTCCTCTTCTGCCGTGGAGGATAGAGCTTTCTGTTGACTCTGCTTCCAGGCCAGGAAAGCTGAGTTTCCACAGACCTACCAGCTTTGCTGCTGCTGAAGGAGGTAGCCTGGCCTGCCTGCCCACTCTTAGGGAGAGGCCAAGTGTTTGTGTGGCTGTGTTTTCTCTTAGGTGAGATGCCCTGCTATCCCAGCACATATTCTCTTGTGTGTGCTAGGGCAAAGGCCGAGATACGTATGTGGGAACATATGGCTGGGGTGGGAGATTTGTGCAGAATTTTCTCCTGGCAACATTAGTGGCTTATGCTTTGTTGAAGTACAGCATTCAGTGTGTATATTCTTTATTCCTAACCACCAGTTTAGAAAATGGATATACATTATGACTAAATGAAAAGCATTGGAAAGGAACAGAGTTTCTTCTTTCACATTACTCCTTTGCAAAGGTGCAGAAGGTAGGCTGTCTTAGAGAATTATTCATGTAGTCATTTCTGATGGGTAACATCTGAACAGTAACTTTTACTATGTTTTCCTCAATCAGCTTAGATTTATTCTAAAAAGTATATTATTGTGTTTAGATCAGTTGAGTTATTTCCCTTATTTAAAATTCTATTTCATAATTTGAAAAAGTTGTTTATTTTCCATTAAGAAAAAATACTTGTTAGTGTACAGATGGCTGGAGAAGGATATAGATCTAATAAATAAAAGAGGAGACTAGGTTTAATTCTATTTCACACTTTTGAAGGAGTGGAACTGCCTGGGACACAAAGCATTGATCTGATATCTGTTCAAGACTTTCAGGATTGACATGTGTTAAAATTTGTTTTGTATTTTAAAATTTGTTTTCTGACCATTAGTGTATTATAACAACTGAAAGAGGTGTAACCTCATGAAAGAGAGCTCTTCCTACCTTTACTACTGTTTTAAACTTGTAGCAGAACTTAATACCACTAGATGCATTTGCTGATAAACTGTTTTAATTAAGATTTCTCTCACACCTAAACAAACACACCCCATGCAGAGTTCTTAGGTAAAGAGAATCTGAAACATTTCCACGCTATAAAATCAGTAGGTAATTAGTGTCAGCAACAGCATATTTTGTTTATATTTTCCTGCAATAACTATCAGTTTAGAAAAAAAAAAAAAGACCTTTGATTCTAGACAAATAGAATGGGAACAAGGCTCACATTGTATGTAACCATACTGACAAAGGTTTTGCCATCCTATTATGGCGTTTTGGGTTGAGGTAGAGTTAATTTTCTTTACAGTGGCTGGTATGGGGATGTGTTTTGGATTAGTGCTGAATAAAAGGTTGAAAACAGAGATGTTTTTGTTACTGCTGAGCAAGGCTTGCACAGAGCCAAGGCCGCCTCTGCTTTTTGTACAGCCACACTGGTGAGGAAGTCAGGCGTGCCTGGGAGAGTGGGAGGAGACACAGCCAGGACAAGTGACCCCAACTGACTGAAGGGATATTCCAGACTGTGTTGGTTTGCCCAGGCCCAGTTTCTGGTAGCAGGGGGACCCCAAAATGCTCCTGTGAGAAGATGCTGGAAGCTTCCTCCATGTCCAGCAGAGCCAATGGCTGATGGCTCTGGAGATGGACACGCTGCTGGCCAGGACTGGGACAGTGAGAGAGG
>VZRX01001256.1:144150-190216 GCA_013398075.1 Notiomystis cincta
GGGTGGGAGGACAGTTATCAGTCCCTGTCAAATCTAATTATCTTCCATTTTTACCTGCTGTGGATTTCTCCATTTCCAGGAAATCACTGTTTATCTTTCTAGCTCAGGCTTTTGTGCCTTTTTTGAAGAGTGGAAGAAAAAGTTTATAGTAATTTATGTCAGAAATTACATATCACACCAGTAGGCTATTAGAAATAAGTATTAAAATGTACTGTGGTTAGTACTTCGTGTACTTCAGTGCCTAACTTCTCATATAAAATTCTTTGCTGAAGTACCAGAGATTCAGTATATATCTGTCTGGCATAAATGCATCCCATTCACAATTTAATTCCAAACTAAACTTTTATATTAGAAACCAGCAAGATAGTGCACGGCAGGAAGTTCTTTGTGTAGTCTGTTGTAATGTTTGTTCTATTACTCTGCTAAAGTCTGATGGCCAAACTCAGGCCTAATATGAGTCAACAAAGTTAAAAAAAATTAAAATTTCATTCTTCTTTCTGATGTTTGTTTGAATAAAATAATGAAAAAATTAATTTAAAAAACAATTGCCTTAAATGTTTTTAAGCTTCTAGATATCACTGTACAGCAATTTTTAGTTTTGAGTCTTTTTCAAAGAGATGAATAATCTCTTTTATCTTCCAGATGTTGAGCATTGCAATCTTTCCTTTTGCCACTGGGCTAGGACACAGTCACTGAGGGATATTTGCCTGGCATCTCTCTGCTTAGGCTGCAGCTTTACAAATAACTTCATAACTTTTCATCTCTCAGCTGCATTATAAATACTTTAAGGTTCCCAGCTGCACTATGCTTTTACAAACATCTTAAAATTACAAGCTTAGTGGCATGCAGCTGGGTGAATGCAGTTATGAATGGTTTACACTCAAGGAAATTATCTGAACTGCAATGGAATTCTTTACTTGTTGAGGTAATCTAATGTTAGGAAAGGAAAGGAAAGCAGGGCCTGCAGATACTGGTTTTTCCCCACCATTGCCACCATGTTTTTCCTTTTACAGCTGGTGATCTGAGATCTGTGAAACTATCTTACATCATCATCTACTCAGAGTTGTAAAGAGTAACCATCTAAAATGCATATATCTGCAGTGGCTGTGTAGCAAGAGGTGATGAAGGAACAAGAAAATGATAGCTGTGGGCTTATTTATAGCACAGAGTACTTTCCAGTTTCTGTTCACTGAAACTTTTAGGATGGCTGCCTCTTTGGGAGTATGCCATAATAAACCATTACTCTCCTTACTGGATGGCCTAGTGAAGTTTTCAGTGGTAACACCCTAAATGGGGAGTGCAGAATCTTGCTTCTAGAAGGTCTGTGCACGCTAAGATCATGGTTTCTTGTGCAATATTTGTGCAGCTAGAAAAGCAAAAAAGGATGGATCTTGAAAGCAGCTGTGAGTTATCCTTGCATACCTGAAATCAATAGCAATTGCATGTATCACTTCCTAGGAGTTGCCTGCTGGCATGTTTCTACATCAGAGAACATTTAGAATCTTAATATTTCACAGATTTCTTCATTTTAGCAGATTTAAGATCCCTGATAATTTAGTGCTTAGTTTGAATATCAAATAACAGGTTTTTTTGTACATCTATGTCATAAAATATGGTGTGTTATTTTTGAACTTCATTGTCTACCTGACTTGCTTTTTGTTAATTTTAATGATCAACTCCTTGGGGCAGAAGGGTTGTTCTAAGGTTTCACAGTATTGAGTGCAATGATAGAGATTAAGTATGTGGAACTGTGATGAACTGCATCCTCTTTGGCATGAAGTCAAGAGCATTCAGTTTCTGGTTTAGCAGTTCATGAACTGGCTTTTGTTTTGACTGATGATGTATTCTTTCTTTTCAGACATCTGGGAGACTCGAAATATCTGCTAGCAAACCATGCTTCCCTGTCTCCCTCAAATGGTGTTCTTTCACCTAATGTTCATCTCTGTGTTTAACACTACTTCATAACTCTTGCTGTTGATCATATATCATCTACAGAATTGCAGAAATTAATTGTAGGCAATATAGATATGAAAACCTTTTTTCTATTAGCCATTCAGTCACCTGATGTAGGCAGAATTTCATTTAGTTTTTACTGTATTGGCTTAATTTTCCTACAGAAACTTACATATCACATCACATTTGCTAATAGACATCCAGTCTTTTGGCAAACAGTCATTTTCCCCTTTTGACTTTATCACCAGGCCTGTCTCTCATATTCATATGGCACCTATTGACTAAAGACAATGCAAGTAGGCAGGTCTCATAACCCATAATTTGTGCTTATTTTCATTTTGGATTTAACTTCCTTCAATTAAGGATAACATTTTTTTTTTCTTTTTTGCTAGTTAAAGGACTGAGGTAGATCTTATCTTTATAGGACACTTTGAAACATGGCCCAGCCTATTAGGTTTTACCTTGTGTAGACATTGCTCCAACATCTGTCTCCTGTCTTCCCTTCCAAAACCTCTTTCTGGTGAAAGAAACTCTTGCTAGGACCAAGATCAAGTGTAGAGCCAAAAATATTCATTCATACTTAACTTTTGATTTTAGTTTTAAAGTTAAAAAATGTTTCTGTTTATTCATTAAAGAAATATTGCAAGTTGCTCTATATATATATCCATAATTTATAATTGAATGTAGGGATTTATTGATGCATTCATTAATTTATAGGTTCACTAATAGATATAATGATTTTTTATTAATACTTTAATGAGAAATAGTATCATTTCTTATATTGATAGGATTACTTTATTAGACTGAAGTAAATAGGAGAGAGTAATGGTTCATGCTTGCAGCATAATAATGCTTAAAATAAAATGATTGCCTTAGGCCTGCCATCGATCTTACACAGATGACAAGCATTATAACGTAAATAATCAAATTTTTTACTACTCTTGGCACAGGTACTTGGAAAATACATTCAGTATCTGACTTTTTCCTCACTTTCCATGGTGTTTTCTCTATAAACATTCTGCCAAATGTAGAGAAAATTCCACTCACCACCTGTTTGATTCTCCTCCTGTGCTAGGATCTGTTCCACACCTGTACATTTTTTGTTCATTCTGTGCCCTTATTGGTTTGAGGCAATTTATTAACTGTGATTGTTCAGAGACCTTTTATACAGACAGCTCTTTCTTGATGTGGGACTTTGGTCTTCCATAGCTGTGGACACATGGCAAAAAATAACTTTGTGTGGCAAGCCTTTTTGGTAACCAGGAGAGCTGCTGAGCAAAGGCTTACATAAGCAAGGGTAGCCACTAACCCTTTTCTGAAAGTGCCTGAATTATATTCTGAAAACCAAATTTTAAATACAGATGAAGTTTGCATTTTCTGCTATTGTAGGAACTGGTTGTGTGTTGTAACACACTACTTAATGTATGTTTGTTATTTTCCTAACTTATAAAATGTTGATAATATGTTCTGTGTTCCCTAGAGAGCTGTGAATCTAAATTAATTTATTACAACATGCTTTGGAATCTTTAAAAGTTACAAAACTATTATTGATTAATGAAACAATCCTTTTTGCTAAAGTATTGGGGAAAATAGCAGGCTTGGGTGTTTCTTGTCAGATTCAGTATACATTCATAGTAATGTATGAAAATCCACAAAACCCCGTTTTCTAACATTTGTGTTTATAGTTTTTTGAACTTATCAGTTAAGATCTGTTAGGCATAAAAAATTCTTATTTTCAGTATTACTATTCTGATTTATCTTGTGTGTTGTTTAAACTAAAGAAGTAATTTATTCTTTCCCAGTAGTAAAACATACAGGTGTTTAAAACTTGAATAATTCAACTTTTTCAGAGGACGGACTAGCAAATTTATATTAAGAATGTAACTGTAGATCATAACTTCAGCTTGATCTGGGAAAAGGTTGAGTATGTATGAACTAGTTCACATATTTTTTCAGTAAGGAAAACCTGAAGTTAAAATTTTGGTTCAAGATTCTTGAGGTTTTTAGTGCTATATATAATCAAATTGATAAATAAATATGATATTGAAACTTGGATTGAATCTGCCTTTTATCACTCTAGGATTCATAACCAGCTTCATTGGTAGATAGGCCATTTTGAGGAAATCCAAGATATCTAATACAGTTACCACATAGACAGCGGAATCCTTTGTCATAGACCTTATACTTTAAATGATCAGACTAAATGATCTTTTAATGCAGATTTATATTCTGGGAGGCAGAGAACAGAACTCATGTCATTTCATGTCTTTTCCACTGAAAACTATCTTAGACAGCATGTACTCATGCAACCTGTTTTTGAAAGAAAAGAATTAATGCAGGAACCCAGGAGATAGAAAAGGTTTCTATTCCCTAAGCAATGCAAAATGATTTATCTTGAATTCCTCTTCCAGAAGACACTCTAATACTGTTAAATTTGTCAGTGGGAATTTTTTTGAGCCTCCAAAATAATGGGGTAATGAAGCACCTTCTTAAATATCTATATTTTCCAGCCTTTCCAATTGTTGTAACATTACCCATGAAATGCAGTACCAAAAGATTTTTGTATTTGGGAAAAAAAAAAAAAACAAAAAGCAAGGTGTAAAAGAATTCCATAATTCTTTACATTTTGAAGAGAACGGAAGAAAAATAAAATTTACTGCTAAAGCTCTTTTTGTAACCTCAGGAGTGCAGTATATCAGAGTGGAGGCATTTAAGTAACAGGAAAAATAAATGTGTTATAGTATAACCCAAGAAAAAAATAGATAATTGCAATACCTTTAATATTTGAAAATCTTCTCTGAATGCTGGATGTGAAGAAAATTAGATAAAATACTAGAGTCATCACTTTGTTGGTGTAATTTTAATATCACTAGCAGCACAACTATGTTCTCCCATACTGGAAGGAAAGATGATGGGATCACGAAGAAATGGGAGGTCCTGGGAGCCAAAATTCTCTGCATTGGAGCATTAAATTGTTGGCAAAGTTTGTGTCATGCTTCCTCTTACATGCCAAGTCATATAATCAGATTTTGGAGTAGATGCAAGCCTGGCCCATCTTTCATCCTCCTTCTTCCTGCTCTTTCTCTAAAAGCTACAGTTCATGATGTCACTGGCAGCAGCTATACTGCCCTTATGTTCTTTCCAGTTCTACTAGGTACCAGAATTTTTAGATGGTTGGTAGGTTGGTTCTTTTGTTGTTGTGTGGTTTGGTTTTGGTTTTTTTTTAAGGCTTCCATTTACATGATTTTTCTTAAATTTTCCTAATGTGGTGGGGAATATTCTGCAGCTGCATCTTAGAAGGTTTTAAAGACTGGTAATGCCAGAGAGCAATAACTTATTCATGACTGTAAAGCAGGGAGTGATAAGTTTCTTTTGCTCTGTTGTAATGCTGATGGAGGTTGGGAAGTGTGCTTAAAAGGGAAAGATGCAGAAAAGCAGAGCCTTCAGAACTGCTTGGCACCTTGGAACCCATAAGAACACAGAAGGACCCAGGAGAGCATTTGATCAGGACACCTGTTTTGCAATTTGCCTGTGATAAAACCTCCCATGGTATTTAAACAGAGACTCGTTTCAACTAGTCAATTGCTGCCTCCAAAAAGGAGGTTGTGTAAAGCCAGCTAGCTTTCTGAACAGCACTTCAAACAGTAGCTTCAAATGAGTACTCTGAAGCAGGACATTTGCTGGGGTAGAGAGGGCATTTGGTCTGCTGTGAGGCAGACTCCACCATCCTTCCTGTGCATATGCTTACATTTCTGGGGCTACATCAGACTCTGCTGCTTCGGTGGCTAATATTTTAAATCCCTTTCATTCATGTTGAAAAGCAAAGCTTGTTCGTGTTGCCCTTTCTGATCCAGGGTGGCAGAACCAAGAAAGCTTATTATGTAGCTGAAACAAACAACCCTATGAAAAAAAATTATTGATAGCTTTAACAGAGGTGTTTCCTTCCTTTGAAGGTGGAAGGGGGAGAGGGTGGGGGGAGTTTGGGTTTCCTATTAATGTAGTAAGGGTTAAATGAAACACTCACTCTGAATGAAAGCAGCCTCAGTGCCCTTGTGTCCTTATGAAAAGGAACATAAGACCTGGGAGCTCATCGATATTAGAGCAGGGACATCATGGGCTGCTGAAAGGAAAATGAAACAGCTGAGACATTGGAAGCCTTAATGCAAGAGGGAAATGCCCAATGTTGATATAGGTGTTCTTCCTCACTAAAACCTTTAAAACACAAGCACAATAGGTTGGCAAAGATATTGCTAGTATATTAATTTTTGTTTGATGATGCTAGACCCTGTACTGGGAAAACCCCCCAGTTTTAACATGTTTATTTTGTGGGTTCCCTCTTCCATGTTTCTAGAATGATTAATAATACATAACTGCAGAAAATACCCAGCATGAAAAAACTCATGTTCCAATTACATTTATTACAATATTCAATACTTGCAGCTTTAACATTTAGAGGTTATAATCTAAACTCCTAGTCATAAGTTTGGATTAAACACCTAAGTATTTTAAACTGATAAATTTTCTTTTTTTCAACTTCCCTTTCAGTGCTAGAGCCTGTAGGCTTCTGTTATTTAGATTTATTTCCCTACACTCAGAGGCTGAGGTGCTTTAAAAAAAAGAAATTTTATCACTTGATATAACTATCTGAACTTGGTATTCTTAAAAAGAATATAAACATATTAACAATAAATCACCAAATAATTCAAGATTTTTTATTAAAATCACAGGATTTGGCAACACTGATTTCCAGTTAAATCAATGGATATTAAATTAATCCTTCTTTATATGACATTACAAAAAGTACCTAATATGTTGTTCAAAATTTAGTTCATAGAACATCAGGTTGAAAGGGGACCTCAAGGATCGTCTGGCCCAATCTTTTTAACAAAATACTGTCTAGATGGCACACCACTCTGCCCAGATGAATCTTAAGTGTCTGATCTTGGGGAATTCATCACTTCCCCGAGGAAATTATTCCAATGTCTTATTGTTCTCGTTGTGAAAATTGCACTCTTGTGCCTAATCAGAATCTCCCAGCAGTAACTTGTCCCCGTTATCCCTTGTACAGAGAGAGGCTGCGTCTTCTTTGTAGCCACTCTTGAAATACTGGAACGTGGTGATAGGTCTCCAAGCCTTCTTTTCTCAAGTCTGAACAAAATCAGTTCTTTCAGCCTTCCCTCAAATGGCAGAATCACAGTCCTTTGATATTTTGTGTTCCTCCTATGGACTCTGTCCAGCCTGTCAGCATCTTTTTTGTAATTCTGACCTTTTTTGTAATTTTCTGATTCTTTTTTTCATGGTATTCTTAGCTTTTTATTCCCTAGATACAGTTGATTCTCTTTTATATTTTACTGCATACATTTTTAGGCATCAGATTTTTTTGCAGTACTGTACTGAATTCTTGTAGCTCCACCAAAAAGCACTATGCAATAGTCATAGAATCATAGAATGGTTTGGGTTGGAAGGGAAATAGCTGCATAAAAAAATAATCTTTTTGTCCTAAATCTCTAAATTGTTGCCTGTATCTGCTAAACTGGTCTTATAAGAGCAAAATTCACAAAAATGTCTCAAGTTCTAGTGCCTGTTCTGAGAACCAGCACACATCATTGCAGTCTTGATGGTGTTCTCATCCACTCTTCCTCTTGCCAGCCTGGAATGGGCCATCCACCAGCCCTAGGGTAGAACTGCTCCAGCTTCCCCAAAGTGTCGCTGCAGCTTCCCCAAAGTGTCACTCCAGCTGAGTGTTAGGTGGGTGCCATTTAGGTCATCTGGAGACTTCTTGTGACACATGAATTCCAAGAGGGAGAGATACCAAGGTTTGGCCTCTTCCTAGTGTCAAAGGAACAAAAAACAGTCCAGAATGACGTCCAAAACCTGGACTGCTATTTAATCACCTTACCCATCTGTCATATAAGTGTTTGTCAAAGTGTTGTGAAATCTTCATATCTGGAATACTTTCATGTGGAGGACATTTGCATTTGAATAAGCTTCTCTGATGAAAATTGCTGTATCAGCAAAACCTGCATGAATATTGTTTTTAAATGCCACTTGGTACATGGCACTTCATTAGTTTCAGTTACCTTTCCTTTTTCATTGAATGCCATTGCCTTTGCAAATGCTGTTCCCCCAAAAAGAAGAAAGATTTTCAGTTTTAAAATCAGAAAATTGCTATTTATAGAAACAAGTTTTCAGCCAGTAAATGCTATAGAAGCCTGGACTGAAAGGTCACTGCTGCAATAGCCAGTCAGGGTCTGTTTTATTAATGGAAGTAAGTATTATGTGTCTTTGTTACATAATGTATTTTGCTGGAAGGTGAAGCTGTACAGCAGTGAGCTTTCTCTAGAGGCCTGTTCTCTTGGCTTTATGTCAAAGAGAGGCTTCAGCAGTAAATGGCTTTAAGCTTGTCAAAGAAAGGTTATTAAAAATGTTCCTGCCTTTCAGTCTCCATGCTCAATAGGTGCAAAAATTCAATACTTTAGGGATGTTTCTCTATTTAGTCATGTCATTTGGCATTTTGCCTATAGCTAAAAATGAGATACCATCTGGTTATAAGCTCACTAATGATTCTGCTTTGTTACCTGAACTGGTTCACTAGTTTATTGTTAGCACTTAAGAAATAAACTTGCATTCTGCTAATTGCACTTTGGTTACTATGTTTTGTTAAGATTTTAAATCTCAGTGATTTCTTGAGGTAGTGATTTGGAATCACAGTTCTTCTGTACTCACAGACTTCTGTACTGGTGCTCTGGGTAATGTTAATTTTGCTGCCTTGACACAGCTCTTTTATCACAATATGTACTTAAAATGTAGTGGGACATCATTTGCCTTAGGGCCTTTAGAAATTCACTGACTTCTGGTGCGAGGTGACTGCCAGGAAGTTACAGTGCAAGTGCTGAGAACAAAGTTGTTGTTTTGCTGAGCACAGGCATAAGATGAAATAAAAGGTGAAGGATTACTTGGGGCTCCCTGCAATGATAGTTACTGTATTGGTTTGGCCTGGTTTCTGGTAGCGGGGGGGCCACAAAATGCTCCTGTGAGAAGCTGCTGGAAGCTTCCACCATGTCCAGCAGAGCCAATGGCTGATGGCTCTGGAGATGGACACACAGCTGGCCAGGACTGGGACAGTGAGAGAGGGTGGGAACACCTCTGTGATGGCAGATTGGAGAAGACAACCAAAACGAAGTCAAAGGTTTCTACTTTTGGTATAGAGAAGAGGAGGAGGTGAGAATATGTGAGGGAAAACAACATGGGGACACCAAGGTCAGTGGAGAAGGAGGGGGAGGAGGTGCTCCAGGCACCAGAGCAGAGATTCCTCTGCAGGCTGTGGTGAAGCCCATGGTGAAGCAGCTGTGCCCTTGCAGCCCATGGGGATCCACAGGGAGTGCAGAGATCCACCCACTGCCCACGGAGGAGGTGCCCATGCTGGAGCAGGTGGATGCCTGGAGGAGGCTGAGATCCAGTGGGAGACCCGGAGGAGAGAGAGGGCCCTGCTCCCAGGCTGGAGCAGCCTGTCCTTGCAGGACTGCACCCCGTGGAAGGAGAGCCCCACTCCACAGCAGTTTTGGGAGGGCTGTGTGCCCCTGGGGGAGCTCACAAAGCTGCAGGTGCGGTTTGGCTGCAGCTCGTGAGCGTGGCCCCACACTGGAGAAGTTCCCACAGAACTGTCTCCCATGGGAGGGACCCCATGGCCTCACAGGGGATGGACTCCTCTCCCAGGGCAGGGGAAGAAAATCTCAGTGATGAACTGACCAAACCCCCCTGCCCCGTCTGCCTGCGCTGTCGGTGGGAAGGAGGGAGGGGCTGGGGGGAGAAGGTGTTTGAAGGGCTTATTTTACTTCTCATTATCCTCCTCTGATTGTCAGTAATAAATTCACTTTTGCAACTTAAGTTGAGCCTGCTTTGCCCTTGAAGCATTTCTCCAGGTCCTTATCTCACTCATGAAACATTTGTTAATTTTTTTTCCTCTTCCCTCCTCTGCCCAGCTGTGACAGGGGAGGGTGAGCAGGCGACTCCTGTGGTGCCTGGAGTTTGGGCCAGAGTCAAACCACGACAGTCACTTTCACAGGAGATGCTATGAGCACAATTGAATCTGTCAGGACATGCATACTTTGGCTACAGGCGATGGGAGGCTTGCACAGACCTGGACATAATGCCTGTATGAAGGAGTCTTCCAGAATAATGATGTCTCCATGATGGTCTGTACTCATGCAGCATATCTGAAAGCTATTCCTACACTCACAGCTGTTTTCTGATGACTTCTGGGAAACTTGTTGACTGACAAAAATGTTGCACTCATTGTAGAATTTTTTTGGATGTGAATCAATGGACAGTGGAGCTTTGTTCTGCTTGACAGTGGGTGCTTACTGGCAGGGAGAAGTGTCTTTCTATGACACTGAGCAGCCTCTGCACTTGGAGATGATCTGGGCTTGTTCCTAGATTCCACCCATTGTAAAGCTGCTCCTCAGGATTGGGGGGTGTCATAACATTTCTTAACAAACATTACATTTTCCTGATCATTCAGAATAGTGCAAATCCATCATAACTGAATACTAATGTAAGCTAGTGAGCCTCTCTTTGTCTGATGACACCCACTGCAGTCCAGACACATAGCACATCTTGTTGTGTAGGAGTGTGGAAGAAGGTATTTCCCCCAACCCTCTAGCCTGAATCTAAGGTGATTTCAAAAAGAGCTATTAGAAAGAATTAGGGGACTGTTTTGTGTGACTGACAGATCTAGGAGCAGCATTTTTATTGAAAAGAATGAGCAAAGGCTTTTGTTTGGTGCTATCAGAGCTGGGATGTGTGCCTGTATTCACAAGATAAATTCAAGTCCTTGAAAGACTGTCTAGGACTTTCAGAAAAGTAATTTATGTGATCAGAACACCAACACCTTGAAAAGCAATTGTTTCCCTGTAAGTACCACTCATAATGGAAACAGAGATGCTTCTCTCATTATGAAAACTGATTTTGTGAGGTTCCTGCCCCAGCTGCTTCAGATTGTATGAGGCCAAAACCCAAATTGTTTTGCTATGTTTTGTTCTAGCCACTGAGCAGTGCAGAAAAGTAATCTAAAGACAGCCTTGTGTGACTTTTTGCCAAAATCTATTCGCTTCAGAAAGACACCTTGGAATTTTACAAGCAGCACCCTTTACAGAAGGTAGTCTTTAAAGCCTTGAAACTGCTAAGATGTATCAGTCTGAAGCTTGGCTGTTGCACACACTTATGTTACTTCTAGAATATTTTATTGTCGTGATGCTGTGATATAGGTGGTAATCACTTCCTGATGTTGTGATAAAATATGCACTTTAGTGCAAAACAGGAACGGTTTCAAATTCCTTGAGTTTAAAACTTTCTAGCTATACCTTTCAAATATTTTAGTTGCATTGTTTTGCACTCTGGTTTGCAGTAATGAAGTACATATGTAATAAACTGGAAGGTATAATGGTGTCATTTACAAGGAAAATTGCTGTTTGTAGGGGGAATCTTTACTGCTGTTGGCAAACATTTGCACGTAAAACCATTTAAAATGGTATGGAAGCATTCTCAGCATTTAGCTGTGACAATTTTCAGTAGCTACACAGCAAGAAACCAAGGTGGGCTTTGATTGAGGTGTATTATGTTTAAAATTTGAAAGATTTTATTACTACTTCTCCTACTCACAGTCAGTAGTTGTACTTTTGCCTATGATTAAGGCCTTACTTTTAGATACTTAATTTTTAGAAGAGTCATAATACAGGTCTGTGAAGGTTTCAAAAAGAAATTTGGTGGCATCTTGAATTCTGTTCACATTTTTTTTCTGAACAAGTCCGAGCCACACCTATCACACAAGATGTCAGATATGAATAACTTACAGTATCATATTTCTAATGCACATTGCTTTTGGTTTCTTTATTTTGCTTAATGAAACTCACATTATTTATAGCTTAGGGTGGAAATGCTTTTACTTAGCTGAATGTAAGCAACAGAAACTATGTGTATATATTATTCTAACTATCAAAATCAACTAATCTTATTATACTTACATTCTGTTCTCTTTTTCTGTGATTATTATAGGAAATTTAATGACATAATGACTATTCACTAACAGAAGAAACCATAAGAGAATATTGCAGGATATGGGGTTTGGATTTTGAATATGAAATTGCTGGTAACTTGTTTTAGGAACATGATCATCATCATGTCATGGAAAATAAATGTCACTTCAGTGATTGACTGACTTAGATTTCAGCATGTTTTTTGTTTAACATAAGAAAAGTCTCAACAGATATCCTCAATAATTATTTCATTGTCTAAAATACACTTAGAAGACTGAGCTATTAGTTTCACAAAAGACATATTTGTTTAAATGGAGAATTTAATGAATAATTCACAAGGGAAAGAAGAAGTTAGCAAACAAGCTGTACTTCAGTTGGTGAAAAGGTCTAATAACTTTTGAATGAAGTAGTTGAAACTATTTTCAGACTGGTAATAGTAAGTGTACTGTATAGTTGGACAGGATCCAAAAGGATCCATAAAATTCTGTGAAAACAGACTGTGGAAAGCCAAAGTAGAGAAATTTAACAAACTGTAAACATAGAAATAAACAAATGAGATTTATCGCATAAAAGGCCAATGATAAGCACTACATACATTAATTAATGTAATTTCTAACAAACATGAATCAGAGAAAGCTGAGGTACAAATACTAGCACAGAAGTTGAGAAATTGTGATGGAGGAGAAGAATGAGGAAAAGAAGAGAGTAGAACAAAAGGAGAGAGAAGATAAATGTATCCAGAGAATTCCCCATAGGTTTTATATCTCTAAGTCTTAGATATCCATCAGAACAAAATGTTCTGGTGAAGGACTTTATGCTTACAGGCCAAGGTTTATACAGACTGCTACTATCTCTGCATACCCCTGGATCTTCCTTGCAGTTTCCCTTGCTGAAGCTGAGAAGGGCTGCTAAGTGGGGGCATTAAAGGCGCTAGAGGAGGGAAACACCAGCCCGTATGGGTGAAGGTGCAAGAATCTGTAGTTAAACAGAGAAAGGAACAAAATGAAGTCGTTGTTTTCTTGGCTGAGGATGTGAAATCCCACCACAGCTATGAGGAAGATTTTGCATGGACATATGGGACTTTGCTGTGAATACCTCTCACTGTGGTTCCCAAAACCTCTCATAAACTTGAAAGAGTTCTCAATGTAAAAGTCCAGATCTAAATGCAGAATTCCAAAGAAAGTAAGGCTGCCTGGCTATGAAGTTCTGGGCTAGCTGATTATAAATGCTCTTGAAAGTTTGGACCAGGAAAATTTTTGGATGGGGTTGATCCTTCCTTCCTCACTCTAGTCCCAGTCTGTACTCCCTTATTTTGAAAATATTTGGAATTTTTTTTTCAAATCAATACCAGTTTGAATAATATGCACTATTTTTTGTATGACTGATAATTTTACTCTCTTATCCAAAACGTGTTGGTTCATAATCAGTCTCTGTATTGCTGTTTATAACTAACACTTATTTTACATTTTCTATTAAAAAAAAACCTCAAGTGTTTTGAACTGTAAAAGATGTTAACTATTCCTGCTGGGCATATGCCCCAGGATGAAGATGTTAGAAAAGTTCCTGCAGAAAATGAGTGGAATGGGAGAAGGGAAAGAAAGAAGCAGCAATAATTCTGTGGCCATCAAAGTTCTGAGGGCTTGGTTTTGCACTTTAATATTCCTTTTAAGTTTTGTACTTCTTGCTACTGTCTCTATTTGCCTGGATATTTTTAGATTCTACAACTCTAACCGGACTGGTAGGGGTATATGAGTGAATCCCTAAGTCTTTTCGTAATTAAATTAATTGGATTGGATCCTAAATTATATTTATGTAATTTTCATGTAATATATTTCTCTTGTCTTTAGCTAAAATTACTTCAGATTTGATGAGAAATTGTTCTATATTCTTTCTGGTGTTTTGTTCCCTGTTCTGGGAGATGACAAAATAAACACAGGCAGAAGACCTCAAGAAAGCTCAGTTTATCTGATCGTTTTCCTGCCTGGTGCTGCCAGAAGGGAACAGCTGCTTCCTCCTGTTGCTCTGTGGTCAGCTTCTCCAGCCTGAGGGACTCCTTATCCTGCAGCTACCCAAGAACACTGTCACTCTCCTCTCCAGAGAGAGAGCAGCCACTCCTGGGTTATCACTCCAGCACAATTAGATTATGCTATACAAAGTTTGTAGCTTTCTATTACAAATACCTGCAGAAGCAAAATGAGCCAGGTCATCAATTTGTGACTTAGAACCCCAAAACCAAATAATTTTGGGAATGATAGAGCAACCACTTAAAAGACAGTAGTGCAGCATCATGAAATGGAAGTGCAACCTGAAAAATTCCCAAGTGTAAAATGAAGCAATGGTTATTAAACCAAAAATCGTGCTAGGATCCAGTACCTTAGACAAACACAGTCACAACTTCAGGTCTAAAAACAGAAGAAAAGCTTTTCCCAACATTATCATGAAATAGACATGTTCCAACTCACGCGATAGAATACCAAGGAATAGAGTGAATATTCATAGAATATACGTTTATTTAATGTGAAATTTTGTTCAGGGCAGAGATCATGTCCTTAAAAGTTTCTTTTTGTTCTCATTTCAAAGAAATGTAACAATTTTTTTTCCATTCTATTTCAGTTTCTATTCTATTCTATTCCAAGACAAATGTAATTATCTGGGACTTTTTCTTTATGGATGTGGTTGCTCATTAAATGTTGGCATCTCTGTTTTTCCTGAGTTCTATTTTCACATTTAATCAATATGTATACATCTGAATCTGTCACTAGGCCTGACCCTCATAGTCAAAGCCTATTTTAATCAAAACATTCCTCTGCTTTAGCAGAGGGAAAAAAATTGTTGATTCATCAGTGTAGTAAGTATAGTGACTTCTATTTCCTTTTAAAAAAACACACAAGAGAGTAAAAACTGGAATCGAAGGTCTGCAGATTTTTCTTCTCCTCCCTCAAAGCCTTACAGAAGTCAAGCAAAGAGAATCTTTTTGTTAGTTTTCACTTGTGTCTGGCTGGTGAGATGTTTTCCACACAGGAGAAACTCAAGGCATTCATTGAGTTTTTTGGGTGGGGCAGATATCCAAGGGCTGTTCACACAGTTTACAATTTCTCTCCAGAGCTGTTTAATCATCAAGCAATGAAAAATGTCACTTGCATAGCAGAAGCAAGAGAACACTCAGTTGTCCTGTGGGCATTCCCCAGCCTGAAATTATGTTAAAACAAATTACAGTAGTAGACCTTGGGTGACTGCTTTAACTTCTTTATTCTACTGAACCTTAGAAGAGGGACAAATGTGCTTAAATGTGTTTTGAAAGAACTATTACCATGAACACAAATACTCTGTTGAACAAGAAATGCAACATTTTTCATTTTTTCAAGTACAAATGCAGAGCCTCTTCCTTCTTTACTGTTTTAAACTTTCCTGATCCATTCTGTGAACTGATTGCTTTCCAATACCCTGGGGTAAAGTCATACATTCCTTCTGGGCAGAACATATTCTGGTGTCCTTGTAGCTGGCAGGTTCTCATAGTGCTCTCAGAGCCTGCAATGTAGGTAGGAAATATATTTTCTAAAAGCAGCAAATATTAGGTTTAATTGATATATTCATTCTCTGTGCATAAAACTTGTTTGTCTTATACCACCACTAGTAGAGCACCAGCCCTTGACTTCCTCCCACCAGTTTGGAGAGCTACCAACCTGTAGGCAATGTCCAGATGCCATGAAATATTTTTTTTTTAACTGGTATGTGAAGAAAGTTCAACTAACAGCCTGTTCTGCTCCCCAGTTCAGAACTATGTGGAAGATGGGGAAGAGTAGGGTAGCGTAGGACAAAGTCCTAAATGACCACTGCTTCTTTTTGTTCTCTTTCTGCAGCAAAAGACACTATAGGTTTCATGGTTAGGAATTACATGAATAGCAGCTTATATTTAGAAGGTTTTAAGTTACTGAGAAAAAAAAATTAAATATTCAAGAGTCCTCTCAAATTGGTCTTGAGACTTTTTTGTCACTTCATATATTCTGAGAACTTGGGGCAGGCAAACAATTGCAAACAACTGCGATTTCCTAAAATAACACAAGAGTGCAATTTTTATCTGACTGGCAAAACCAACTTCACTGATGAAGATTTTTCCCTTTTCAAACTTTTATCTTGATGGAAGTATCAGGCCATGATGCTGTGAAGGAGCACCATGATAGCAAACTTGTGTCTTTAATTATCTGGGCAAAGAAATTAAATTCCTTTGGTTGGCCTGCAATTAAACAAGTTATACTTTCCTCTGTCTTGTTCTTGAAGAATACCTTTTGTTTCAGTGGATGCATTCATGATCTTTAGGAGTACCTGAAATTAACCTCTGCTGGGTAGGTGCCAGTTATTATTTTAAAACAAATGATCTGGAACTCTGTGAAGATAATACCTATGTTTTAGACCAAAGTTTTGACTGCAGCTTGTATAGACCTGCACAGCGTAATCTGGCTACTGATAACACTGCAGATGCTGTGCCATGGGCTTTCATTACAGGATACAGACCTCAGGAACCAGAGGGGAGCAAATGATGTTATTTTTATTATCTATATAAAAAGCTGATTCAGAGCTGGTCTACATACATTAACAGAAGTTCTGATCACACCTTTATACTGCAAAGTAGACATAATCTTTAGAAGCAATGTCCTAGAAGAGGCAATCTTTATATTTACTCCTGGAAAATCAATTGCTATGACTTCTGTGCATGCAAGTAGTTTTTAATTTTCTTCTGTCCTTCAAGCAGGGAACCTTTGTTTAGCTCTTGTCCTATATTGTGACTGATTTACTGTAATCACTAGGTTTATGCATTTCTGTGATTTCTCAGTATTTTCATAGATTTCATCAAGTTTAGTCTTCCTGACTTATAGCCTTAGTTCTAGGATATTTAAAGAGATGTAGAAGGTCAGTGATTTTTTTCTTATTGTAAGTAAGTAACAGAAAGAAACCAGTATACTTTGAACAGTACCTAGAGTTCAGAGGCTAGGAATTGAAAAGAACATCAAGTCTCTGTATTCAAGAAAAAGAAACAAGTCATGTAATATCTCATTATTTTTTCCTAATGCAACTACTCTCCTAAGGAAATATATTAATACACATTCATCAAACGCCAGCATCTATCTTGTACCATATATCAGCTTTTAACCATGAGTTCATCTCAGAACTCTTTAGAAAATTAGCCTGGGCTGGAAGGATTACCATAAAAACACTTTCCGTATATTCTCAAGATAAGACGTGTGCTTTCACTGAGAAGAATTCTTTATTGGATAAGCACTGGAGAGGAATTCAGAAAAACTCAGTTCTAATCCAACTTTGCCATTAGGCAGTGGAATTAATTTGGTCAAGTAATTTCTTCTTCCTGCACCTCAGTTTCCACGTGTATGAACTAGGGGTCTAGTGCAATCCTTGTGAGGCACTAATAGCTAAGAAATTCTGTTCCATTTTCCTTGTAGGTGTAGAACATCCCCTCTCCATCTTCTCAGAATATTTGAAAATTCTTCCTAATAAGTCCACATTTAGCCATTAAAGACAAGTAAGTCTTTTTAATAAAAAGCATTTTATTCTGTTAACGATGACAGTCTTGCACATAGATTATTTTAGTGCAATTTTGTCACTACTTTTGAATTTTAAAGCTTCAGGATATCATAGTGCCTTATGATTTTGTTGCTTTTTGAGCAGAGATAGAATAACTATCTTTTTGCTTTCTCTTTTTCTTCCATGAGTTTTTCTCTGGTTTAATTTATGATTGTTTGGGCAATTGTTGGTCAGTATGCACTCACGCTTTCTTTTCCCTTCCTATCTTACACTCCTTTTGCTGGTGTAGTATTTTTATATCTACGTGCATGTGTATGAAAAAATGCAACTGTACATACAATTGTGCAAGTCTGTGTATGGCTGTTACATCAGCTGTGTACGAGCAGTCATCAGCCATAAAACCGTGAGAGTGAAAGGCCACAGACTCCAAGGGGAGGGAGTTCTGGAGTATAAATCAGTGTGATTTAGATGTAAGTGGTTCCTTGCCTATGTTGGGATGAAACATTAAATCTGAAGTCTGTTGACTACAGGAGATCACTAATCAAGGCTTCTTTATCTTTTATTGACACTTAGGAATGCTTCACTTCACTCGCATATGAGAACATTTGATAAATACAGTATAGGACCCTTTACTTACCTGTACATCCAGAAAAAATAAAATTACTCTGTCTTTTCAAGGATTTTAAATAGCCAACAAATAGCAAAGCTATTGTACATCTCAATGTTCTGCCACTAGAGTGCACCAAAATGTTTGGTTGTAATGGACTGATTGCATTAACTTCCCTTGCCTTAAAACAGCGTTCTTTTACGTTAAACAAGTCTCTTCTAAAACGTCTGCATCATTTTGGCCCATTTTTAATATATATGTCTGATGAGAAAATATCTGCTTCTAGGTGTATCATATCAAAAAGTATAAATTAGACTTTAGGCTTGCAACAGTTAAGCCCCATTTCTTTCACAGTTCTTCCCACAAAAGCCAACTGAGCTTGCTAATTCTGCCAACAGAAATTTTGAGCACTTGAGTTTGTGGCACTCAATTTTATTGAGCAAGTGTAAAGTGGAAAATACAAATTATTATTAGAGACAGAATTCTGACAGTTTTTTCTAGATAGAATTGCAATTAATGTGATTGTATCAGCGTTTGAGTTGAGAGATGAAAATCTGGTCCTGACTTGATGCCAAAAATGAGATGCTCATTAAAAAGTCATGAAGGTTGAGGCAGATTTCAGATATGGACTTCCTTGCTTTCTTATTTCTCTGTGTTGTTGTGTTAATACTGCAACCTAAACTTGAATGCAAATGCTGATTCATCTGTGCTTGAAAACAAGAGAACATGTAACAAAATAAAATTTTGTTTCCACTTTTAGGAATAGCAAAGCTTACACTGATTATGATAAAGACAGGATTTTTATTCTCAGTGTTGGGGGAAGAAATATCTTTAGCTGTGGGAAGTGTACTTACTGTTCAAAACAAGTTGTAGCTTTTCTTTACTATTCAGAAAGATTCTCCAGACCCTCATCACATGAGGATCTGGTACTCTATTCCCTGGTTTGCAAGGTTCACCTTGATGGCCTCAGCATTGCAATCTCCATTCTGTCACCTCATGACACACAAGAACTAGAGTAAGCTGGGCCCCTGAGGGTGTCTTTTTTAGTAAGCCACCTAAATCAAAGGATCTCAGAGAATGCCTTTGTCTAGTAGAGGATGCACATGAGAGCAGATTGAAAATCCAATTAAAAATGTGTGACAATAGTATGGAATGTTGTTCTCCCAGTCCTGAACTGGAAAACTTTAGTGATACTGAGTCTCTGAAGAAATATACGTATGAAATATTCTGGACTAGAATTGCCACAAGAGAGGTGAAAGAGAGATGTCCAGGTTCTGCTATCATAGCCAATAACCTGTATGTGTAATTTGTAACATTAGTTTTTGATTACTGGGGAAATAAAGACACAGGCTTCTTAGTCTACCAAGAATACTGATTTCTGGAATTTCATTTCACCTTGCAACTTTTAACTGTACATTCACAAATAAGTAAGCAACGATATTTCAGTGCATTAATATCACAGGTGCAAACAACAGAGAACTCTGCTTCTGGACAACACATCATGATATGTTTTAAACATAAAGCTACCTTTCTTGTTGTAAGAACACTGCTTATTCTTTTTCCAGAAAAAGCAGTCCCAACTCCGTAAACACTGATCAATCCTGTGCTAAAAATGCTCATTTTAGCCTTACAGGACTTAATTTATCTGTAAAAGGCATACTGAGACTTTAGTAAAATCAAGTTACCTAAAAGCCTAAAGGTCCAATATAATTAGTGGTGATTGCACAAATATCCAATAGATGATCCTATCGGATTTTAGAAGTACCAAGCCTTGCTATTGAGAAAATAAATATCTTTCCTAAAGTCCATTAAAAGAGGAACAGAACATACAATAATAATCACCAGCTTGTTGTACAAGACATGAGGATCTGCAAAACCTGGTATTAATTTCAGGAGGTTTGATTCAACCAAGTCCTCAGTCCAGAAAATAAAGAAAAAATATACCAAAACATCTGAGCATAAAAAATATAGTCAAATACATCTGCTTTAGCTAATCACTTAACTATAACTTTTACATAAGTATCTTCTTAGGTCAATAGCAAGAGACTTGAGTAAATTTAAGTACTTGATGAAATACTATGATGAATAGTCACAACCTGATGAATGTGGGCCAATTGCTTCATCCAGAACCATCCAGAGTTCAGAAAAAGTTAAAATTCTCACATGCCAATTATTTATTAGAAGGAAAAAACAGTTTTGACTATTCTTCTGGTGATACCACAGAAGCAAAATAATAGAATCGGAGAATCATTTATCTTGGAAAAGAACTTTAAGATCATCAAGCCCAACATTTACCTGAGAACTGCCAAGTCCACTGCTAAGCCATATCCCTAAGGCCAGTCTTTTACACAGTTCCAGGGATTCCACTACTCCCCTGGGCAACCTGCTTCAATGTTTGACAGCCCTTTGGATGAAAAACTCTTCCTAATATCCAATCTAAGCAATTTGAGACCATTTCTTCTTGTCCTGTCACTTTTTACCTGGGAGAAGAGACAAACTTCCACCTTACTGCAATCTTCTGTCAGGGATTTGTGGAGAGAGAAGGTCCCCTTGAGCCTCCTTTTCTCCAGACTGAGCCCCACAGTTCCCTCAGCTGCTCCTCTTCGGACTTGTGCTTTAGAACCTTCACCAGTTCGATTTCCCTTCTTTAGACACCCAAAGTTTACCAACAGGACAAAAATTTTTTTTTTTCAGAATTACATTTTAATAGTACTGTTAAGAATGAAAGAAATATTTCTATGTAATCAGAATGTTTGGTGTTTTTTTTTTGTTTGTTTGTTTTTTGGTTGTTTTTTTTTGGGTTTTTTTCCCAAATATGTTACTTCAAGGAATTGTCTAGATACACTTTTTGGTTCTTTTTTTTATACCATTGATTTATTGCATGTGTTTACACTAGAATAGAGACTTAAAGGATCATTTTCATGTATGTTTTAAAATACATTATCCAACTGCTTCTCCCCAAATCATATTTTTCTTGGCTCTGTTTAACTCACATTGCATCTGTGGCAATAAATATCAAATGGAAAAAAAAAAAAAGGTGAAGGGTGAAGGCAACTCCATTGTAGTAATTAGATTACTCTGGAAATAAAGCGGTGGATCACTAAAATCTAATTTGGAAGTGATGAAGTGCATGTGATTGCCAAGTAATTATTTCTGCACAGTCCTTGTCCATGGGGAGAACAGAATTATTGGACTCTACACAATGTTAACGATGCCATAGTTTGACAATCTCATGAACATGCAGAAACACTGGTCTTTCGAGGACATTTTGTGACAATTTGTATTCATCCAGAAGTCTGTATTAATTTGTGCACCAAAATTAGACTGTGTTAGCAGCTTTTGTTGCTGTTTATTTTTGCAGAATAAAACTTGAATGTGACTTTATGATCAGAATTTAGCTTTATATGTTGACTCACTTGCAGAAGAAAAAGAGATGTTGGGGGAGACAGAAAGAAAAATGATGCAGTTATGGGAGTATGGAATATTTAAATTTTGTTTGTAATATTATCTGAAGTTTTCGCTAGGCAATGGGAATTGTAGAGATTGCAGCCATGGCTCCATGATTATTAAATGTGATTATATTGTAATTAAAAAAAATTAATTCTATTTCAGACTTTTCATTGTATTTCAGATCCATTTTTTACTAAGCTAAGTGATTGAATTTTCCTTCAAGAATCACAATATCTCATTGTTGACTGTCAGAAATGCCAAAGGAAAGAGAAAAGATTAAAGCATAGATGCGCTAACCCTATACCAAGGGTCCTGATTCCATAAAGCATGTAACAGTATTAGAAATTCAAATTTTATCTTAATTTTAAAAATCATAACTTGTTTTACACAGTTTTTGTTTGTAAGCTCTGTTCATACATAATGAAGAAGATCTACGAGTATTCTGAGCTTGCAAGTAAGTCCTGCCACTAACTGGAAAGGAGCTCATGGTTAGGGTGAAGAAGAATACCTTTTTAAAGTGAAGAACCAAATATGCTCTATGCTGAGAATACTGCATTATTGATGCTGTTTGAGAAGGAATTAATTCTTATTACACTCTTCTTACTTGGAGGCAATAGCAGTGTAACTGCCCCCAGTGTTCAGCTGTAATGGTCCATAACACAAATAGTGAGGAAGCATCCTACTGGGAATTGCTCATATTCTACTGACTGGACTCACAGAATCACAGAAAAGTTAAGTTTGTAAGGGACCTCTGGAGGCCGTTTGGTCCTGTTCCACTTCTCAAGTAGGATCATTCTAGAACAAACTGTCCAGGATTTTGTCCAGATGGTATTTGAATATCTCCAACGTGGGAGATGTCCATGACCACTCCAGCCAACCTGTTCCAGTGCTCAGCCTTTCCACCCCTACTGGTAGATACATTTTAGGTATCAATAAGGATCTATCACCAAGTTACCCAGTATCTACTTGAAATGATTGCAAAATTGTCCCTAGAAACTGTAAAAACAAATGAACAAAGAAAACTACTACCACGACCACCACCAAAACTGATGTCAAAGTCCACATTTTCTCATTCTACTTTATCAATCTTAGATCAGAAATACTACTCAGTTAAGGTGAGCCCTACTTCTGCAAATACTAGTCAGTGTTGTAAACTAGGTTTCCAAATGGAAAAGTTAAAGACCTATATCTTTCTAATAGTTCTTTTTTCTAATCTGTTATAAACTAATGGTTGCGCTACTTTTACTTTAGAAGAGTTAGAAATTGTGTTGGTGAGGTGGTTATGAACTCTTTGGAGTAGCCTTTGTATGTTCCAGTTGGATTTGAGGCCCCTCTGTTTAAGACTTGACTCACTGATTAGATTAGAGATAATCTGCTTCATGCCTGTCCCCACTTCTTCATCAGTGATTCAAAATACACAGCATGTAGATTATAAATATTATAAGGGGCTGTCTTGAAAAAAACTCTGATGAATTAACAGAGATTTCCTTTATTCCTAATAGAAAACACTGACTCTAAAAGTAGCACCCTATGACTTGCACCCATTTCTATGGTTAATCAGTGGGCAAAATTCACATGTGAAGTGTATGAAATTTTTCTAGTACTGTGGCATGAAACATTCCTGTATTTTTGTTTTCCAAATTTGTGACTTTTTGTAGAAGTTTTTAGCAAATTTTTTCTCTCTAAGTGGTAGATTCATAGACCTTGATAACCATTTGTAGTCTAATCTCATGGAAATGTTTTATAAGCAAATTTATTTGTCAGGGTTTTCCTCCAGGCAGGACAGTCACCCTCCACCCTTTTGCATGATAGTGAAATTGTGATTCCAAAAACATTTTCTGATAGGCTTGGCAAAAGTAATCTGATTTAAAAGTCACAAAGTAAACTAGAGATTAGTGGTAATAAGAGTAGGAATTGAGACTGAGAATTACTAGTCAAATATAATTTCTAATTTTTTTTCCTGATCCTGCTTTGCTGAAGTCAGTGGGAGGTCATAGAATCAGGGTTTAAAATTTCAATTTTCTAAGCATCATTTGAAGTGGCAGCTGGCAAGATTTGCATGCAATTGTTAATGCATGCATTTGCAGAACTGAATTTCAACCAAGATCTGCATTTAGAGAGCAAGATGTGGAGAAGTATTGAATCACTTATATTGCATTTGGGCCATTCAGTAAAGTTTGAGTACTGTGGGATACTGTGGTATATAACTCAGTAATGAGGTAACCCACTGCACTGATAGCTCTTACAGTGAAGTGTCATGCTGCTCTCTTTTATGGGATTTAAGGATAATCACAGTGAGCCAAATGACCAGCAAGGGTAGAACTTTCTCCTTTAGAATATAATGATATGTTGAAACAAGTGATAACAAAACCAACTGAATTACTTTTGGATTCTGAAGGAATTCTGAAAAAATCACTGTTCCTCTTAGCTGTCTTGACCAAAAAAGAGGCAGCATCTATAGTCCATAATTTTCACATATCAAGAAATTAATACAGAAATGTTGGAGGGGGGGGGGAATAATTTTCTTTCACTTTGTCTTCCCATGCTTTGCCTTTCTGCTGAACTCCCAATGTGTTGTGCTTCCAGTCTGTGGCTGAGAACAAAGTGCTCTATGCAGTTGCTGTCCCCAAGAAAAATCTGGGGTAATTAATACCCCTGCTACCAAATTTTTGGAAGTAGCATGCAGCTCTCATAGGTTGGAACCACATTCTGCATCACCCTGTATACTACCAGTGAGGAAATGAGAACTTCTGAGTTGATTCTATTCCAAATTGAGTGTATATACTCATATATAGGAGTAGAAGGAATCAATTCTCCAAAACTAGGTGGTGTGAATGCTATTTAAATGACATGTCTCATCTAATCTCTCCCGTGACTAGAAAAAAAACCCAAACAGTCTTGTAAATGAAAACATTTTGACTTCAATGTGTGAGTGGCTAGAATGAAATCCCTGTCATGCCTATCTACTGTCACTGAGAAAATAATTTGGAAAGATAGTATGCTTTCCTGCTGGCATAACTACTTTTAGGATTAATTCAGTGAACAAAAAATGTGCAAGAAACAGAGAAATGTAACCTGAGCATGTACCTAAGATTTGTTACCTAGTTGCTGGCATAAGTGAGAAAATGAAACCTTAGCCCTAAAAATGAGAAGTTCTGCAAGAAGACATTCCTATGAAATAGATTTTCTGCTTTCCACTTATGAGAAATATTGAGGAGGTTAAAAATATTTTTCAGTTACTATTGTCTCATTTGTTTATAGAAGAAATATCTAACAAAGTAACCAGCAAAGCCATTGCCCAAAATGCGGTACAGCAGTATATTCCAACTGTCCTTTTCAGCTGAGGAAAGTAATTGGAACTGTATTTTAATTTAAAAGACTTGTAAAAATAAATTATTTCATCCTATCCCTCTATATCTGAGTTTAATCCTAAAAGCAAGATTTTAAACTGGCTTCAGTATGCTTTTTATCAAGACAGGGATTGTTTAGGTCAAGTCTCTTACCATCTGAGGAACTTGTCAGAGATGCTACCCTCTCTCTTCCACCTGCTTTCCCTCCCTCTCTCCTATAACCCTTTCAGGGGAGGATGGTTCTTTCCCAGCATCTTGTGAAACCTGCACTATTTGCAGGTGTTACTGAAACTAGTAATAAGTAATCACTTTTTTTAGTTTCACATGACAAAATCATATTCTCGTAAATAAGTAAACTAACAGAAAGTCAGGACTTTTAAAGTGTTTGGTGTTAGCTTGTTCTCTTTCCACTCATCATATAGAAAGAAACAAAGGCCAGGACAATGTATTTTGGGAAATCTCAGCCTTGGTATGGTAGACCTAGGCCAGCATAGTATTAAGCCTCCATTCTCTACACATAAGCTCACAAGTGGAAAGTCCTACTTTGGGATAATGGCAGACATGTAGTAATTGTAGTGTTTAATTCAGTCTGCTTTGGAGCTGACTGAGATCCTTCCCCGGCCCAGGTACTTACATATCTCCATTGATTAAATTGAGCCCAAAAGGTTTTACATATAGAAAAGAGAGATTCAGGAGTCACTAAATATTTCTGAATCATTTGCTGGCAAAGTCCTTACCTCATCTCAAAACTATAAGAGAATAAGGAAAACTTTAGCACCATAATTTCCCCTACTCTGAAGAAATGCTGTGAACACTGCTGGGGAGGTATCAACACCTTCCTTTGCTATCTCTGGGGAGCCAAGCTGCTCCAGAACCTGTAAATGATATGGTGGTGACACAAGAAATGCTACTATTTTGGACATCTGCAAATATTAATCAAATATATCATTGTAAGAAAAGCATCAATTACCAAATGATCAATGAAAATACTGAGATTCCATTTTCCACCATCACCGTATCAAAGCTACAAAGGACCTCCAGTGCTTGAAAAGTGATTTAAATGGATTTCTTCTTTGTTTCTAGCCTGCCACTTTATGTGATTTCTATAATATAAATGTATTTTAAACTGAAAACATAGACCAAGTGTCCTAACACCACAAATTTATTTGTGTTTTACAGAATTACATTTACAGGCCTGGTATACTCATGAATTGTATTTTCTCAAGCCAGTTATGAGACTGTAATGGGTTAAATTAATCAGGCAGTATAAAAGTGAGCTGAACATATGGTCAGGCCCTCTGAGAGTTTTAAAAAGCAAATGTCTGCTAAAACAAGTAAAGTCCAGCTTTTTGTGAGTATGTTGTCAGCATGAAAAGAGTCCTCCTATTTACCACAATGAAAAAAAGGGGAACATCTGCAATTATTTCACTTCTCTAGTTGCACACAAAGAAATGGGAAGAAAATTAATGTTTAAGTAGGAACAAAAAGGCAGAGAGGTGGAAAATCCATTTGGGAAACTGGTGTGAAAAGTTGTGGAACAGAAGAAATATTTGATGGCTGGAGTTTTAGTAGGAAAGAGAACAACTCTAAACTTCTCAAACTGCAGCAGAAGTTTTGATTTTTAAGATAATTTTTTTTGGGTTTACTCCTCATTACAACACCCCAGACTAATGCAATGAATTTGCAAAAATCCCCAGTCTTTTAAAATTAAACATCTGTCTTAAGATCCTTACTGGTTTTTGGACTGCAAGTTTTAGAGCTGATCAAAGATATCAGAGTTTTCTGTGCTATTTGACAGATAATAAAATAAATGCCTGAACTGCGACATCCGTATGATCTCTGAGTAAAAGATATTTTTATCTCCTCTTTCTTTCATTTTAAAGTACTTTCAAGCAAAAAAATGCTAGTGTGGAAGCTTCTTTTATTCAAAAGAATTTTTAACCTGAAAGTTTTAATTTTATTTTTAAAAACAACCTCCATTGTTCTGCAAATCTATTTGACAAAGAGCAAATTTTTTTCTGGTGTCCTTGAGACACTGCTCTCATCTGACTTATGAATTGGAAATTAGTTTAACTTGATAGTGACTGAAGACTCAAGAAGTCATAGGTCTCCTAAACAATAGACAAGGAAGTCTATTTTTCCTCATTGGATTTTCATCTACAAGCAAAAATTACTACATTTTATCTCTTGTTTGTCAGTTTGAATGGAGGCTGGAACAAAGAAGTCAAGGACACCATGGCCTGTTGAGAATGAAGCATCCTTTTGGAGCCCTTCCCTACGTTCCCTATTCTCTCCAGGCAATGACTGAGACAGCAGGACAGGAAAATGTGTTTATAGAACTGTTTTTATATTATGCCTGATAAATAAAGGCTCATTGACCCTCATAATCAAATTAGTATCTTTGTAGATTGAATCAGAGCTAAATAATGTAAACAAAAGCATTTTGCTGCCTATAGCTAACACTTAATGGTATTATTTCTTTTTCCTGCCACGAGAAGTTTACTGAAAGAGGTATTGACTTTAACTCAATGGCAAAGCTTATGTGCACTTGAGTATGTCTAGGATTTCTCTCTTTTCAAGACAATTGAAAAAATTAATTGATTTTTGAAATCTTTAATGTCCATGTTTAATCCTTTCACTGTGACAAAAGGGTTTCTCTTAGGAACCGGTGAAGCAAATTTGTCTTTTCCCATTAAAAGTCTAAAAGCCTTTTCCCTGCAAAGTTACTGTATATGTATATATAATATTTATTAAAAATATTTTATGGAGTAAATAGTTTGTGGCATGCATCAGTTTTCAAATTCCATATATATCACTGAAACAAATCCTTGTATTATTTTATGATAATTTATCTTATGATAAATTCAGGTATTTTATGTAACATATGTAAGACTCTTTATTACTTGTATTCAGCTTTGAGCTACATTAAGACAGTAGGGCCCTCAAAGGCAGAAGTGGCATATTACAAGTGGCACAGTAGAATGTCTGTTTCCATTGAAATTATCAATGAGCCAGTGTTTTTAAATGACCATTGATCTGTTCTCCATGGAAGTTACTAAGGTGACATAGCAGGGAGCATGGAATATCTTGAAAAATCACTTGGTAATTGTCACAGAAGGGCAGATTGGCAAAGCAACCTCTGTTAAAAACCAAGAAACAATTGTTGGTACCTGTTATACAGAAGGTGCCGAGGGATCTCACAACTCACTGACTTGCAAATATGACAATGATAAATTTGCACTCACCTTTACTCACATGCCATGACAACGTTTATTGAAAATCTTTAAGGACAAACATAAAATTCTTCCTTTTATAATAAATCTTCCTAAAATTAGGGCCTTGTTCTACATATCATCCTCCTAACTCTGCCAATATTTAGCCTTTTAAGCATTAAAAATAAAGTGTATTACTTATAACATAATTAACTAACTGTAAGACAACATTAAAATTAATAGGATAGTAGTGACAAAGGAGTAAAAATTATTTCCTCCTCTGCCCTCCAAAAAACATTCAGAGTATTAAATGACATATTCAGCTTGTCTTTTGTAAAAAGCTTTGTGAAACAAACCCAATGGCTTACAATTTCTGTCTGCAAGCCACTGCACACAGTTAATACATATGTTAAAATGTGCACAACACGTCTCACTTTCCACTAATTAGATTTCAAAATCCATCCTGATTTGCTGCTGTTTACATAGGGATATTAAAAAATTGATTGGTTACTTCCTTCCCTGGATATCTGCACCTTGCCTGGCTGCTTGTCGTGACTAGGCAACCCTTTGGAGCAAGAAGCAGACTTTGCAGCAGCAGGGGCTGTGTGGAGAGAGGCTCTGGGATCAATTAAAATGCCAGGCTTTTCCATGCTGGTTTCCAGAGCATCTGTGCATGATTCTACATAAATTTAGGGAATTAAAGATCAGACAAAGGTAAAAATTTCCATGCTTTGCTTAGCATTGCATTAAAATGAGGGTATGAAATATGACAAGACCATTCAGACTGAAGCTGTGTTTACAGTCTCCATTTTATCTATTTACATCCAATTCCTTTGTTATTGCAGGTATGTCACAACCATAGGCTGTTTGACTCACTGTTTGGGTGCAGACTATATCTGGAAGTTTAAATCAAACTACTCTAGGTATTGTGAAGTAGCATGAGAAAAAAAATATATTACCTTAGCAAAGGGATGGGGCTTTTTATTCATCATATCCCCTTGGAGACACACAAAAAATCTTTCTCAAAAAAACCCTCTAAATATTTTTCTATTTGTCACACACAGATAATTATGATAATTCTGTATCTTGGCAGACAATTTCAATATTCAACATCCTGGCCAGCACACTCCAACCACAGCTGCCTTCGAGAAGCCTTTCTTTGTTTTGAAGTAGTCAGCAATACCTTTGCAGCACATGAAAGGTGACTTCACCTCTTCATCTCAGCAATAATCTATTCCTGCAGGCACACAGACTTTGTTTCTCTGCTGCATGCAAAGAGCAGGGCTCAGACCCCTCTGGCATGCAGTGCAAGAGATCAGGATGAAGAAAGGCACACCACCCTTTGTTGCTGGGTGTAGGTGGGGTGTGGCAGCAGATGTCACAGGGAAGTGATGGGACACTGCCACTCAGCCTGGAGAAAGCACTGTCAACATGAATAAGCAATTGAGACTGAGAGAAGACAGCACAGAAACAGATTTAGAACCAACAAATAATTAAATGCTCTGTAGAAATGATGGAGACAGCATTCCTGTTAAATCCAAAAGGGCTACATACAAAAAGTACAAAAAGAAGAGAACATTTCAGGGACACAAAAAGGTTTGGCTTGAAGTAATACCTAGTGAAGACTGTATCTATGGGTCTCCTATGTTACCAGATTCTGATATTTATCTCAGAGTAAAGTAATACTTTAAATATTTTCAGTATTCCTGTAAGGCATTCAACTCCATCAGTCACTTTTCTAGCCTTCTTCAAAATTTCAGCTGAAAGAGTTTTTCCATCATTCCATAACCAGAGACTATAAACCATAAAGGTTCCTAACTGAATTTAACCTGCTGAAGTAAGTTTGGTGAGAATGTAGTGGTTTATGTTGCTCAGAAATATGAATGACATGGTGTGAGTTTTATTATTCTATATAATGAATGGTATTCATTCTGTGTGATGAATTGAAAGGAGAGAGATGTATAAAGCCTGGGTACTGACTGCAGCAGCTGACAGTTTTCTGCTGTTAAGAACCCAGAAAAGAAATGTTGTTATGAGAGGAGGAAGAACGATTTTTCCAGATCGTGGTAGTTATTTTTGTACTGCTGCTGCCTTCTCAAGACTACACAGATCACATCTAGCACCAGCAAACTTCTGCTGCTTGAGAAAGGTGTTGTCTTTTTTCCTTAAGTACAGATTTATAGCCTTTTGAAATCTGCAATATTTCTTTAGAGCACTGCTTTTTTTGTAATATGATTATATAAATTTTTTTTTCCCAGTACTCCAGCTGTCCATGGAATTGCCAGCTATTGATATTTTCAGCCCTATCATCTGGGTTTCCAGCTGCAAACCTGCTTTACAACATTAGAGAATTTGTGTTCTGGAGCTATAGGAAAGTGATACCTTTTGTTTTCAACTTAAGTGGATAGTAGCAGAAGGTTTGTCAAAATCCACTACCTCAGCATAATGATAAGTTTACAATGTTCCTTTTACCTTATTTTTAGTTCTTAATCATTAAGTGTTAATTTAAAACCTTCCAAGAACATAAAGACAAATTGCCTAATCTTTTAGAGGAATACATATGGTTACTTTGCATGATATGGCTTAACAGTTATATTGATGATGATTTTACAGGATGAGTGAAAATAGGCAAAATGTTAGCATTGTGTGATTGCATTACAAATGCAGACTTCAAAAATCTTCAACTGCCTCATCTGCCTGCCCTGCTTTGGGCTAAGTTATATGTACTTAAATCCAGAATCACCACAGAGAAAAAAAATCTTTGGAATGGTTAATGGATCACTAAGTTCAACTACTTTTTTCTTTCAATATTGAAGCAGCAGCCTTTTCAGGTGACTGCCCCAGTAGCATTTGTTTTTCCCCTCCTTTCTGGGGAAGAAAACCCAGTTTATTCTGCCTCTAGAGAGTGTTCAGAATCTCCACAGGTTGGCATATTTTCTGAGATGAATGATAATACCATTTATTTCTTCCATCTCTCCATTAATCCAAAGACTGGTTGAGAAAATAGATTTTGTTCCACTCTCTTCTTCCATGATAAAGCCTTGATTCATATCAAAAGGCAAAGATGGAAAAAAGGGTATTGAATATTCTGCAGCTTCTTGAGAACCAGTTTGCCATCTGCTGTTCTATTAGGTTTTGGTAATAAAAACAGTTTCCTAAGCCTAGTAGATTCTTACACATATCCTAATCTATTTTTAAAACCAACACCATCAGATGTACTGAGTGAAGTATGCAGTTGCTGTAGAGCAGTTTTACATAATGCTTTAGTTGATTATGATTAAAACTGAATTTTTCCTCCAAATGTTGGGTGAAAATTGCCTAGAGAAGTGTCATTATACATGCTAACAGTAATTAACACATTGAATTAGCACCTTGGACAATACAGAGTGAGCGCCTCCCTTTTCCTGCAAACACAACTCTTGTCTTAATGTTTTACATAATGAGCACTTTTGCTTTCAAAAAAGTATAAAGGTATATTTTAAGCATCTTCTACCCAGAAATTTGATATCTAAAGTAGACTTCTACATCTTAAGAAGGCCAATTTTAATTCCAAATTGCAAAGTATGCATTTAATTATAGACTGAATTAAAACCATTCATGATGCTTTTATTGCTTTTATAATTGTTGTAAATAAAAAATATTTTCTAGTCTCTTTTATAGTAACAGTCACAAGATTTGACACTCCTTTTGCACAAAACATGCTCGTAATCAGGGAAATCTGTGGATGCTGGACAACACAATGATGATTCTGAGCTTGTGGTGTCTGCTGTTTTGCCATATGTGGTTTGAAGATGACATGGTTCCTGCTCTGGTCCTTCTGCTTCCCTGGCTGGCTCTGCCTTTGTAAGATGAGTGGATATTGGAGTTGACAGGGTTTCTGCAGGACTGAAGCCAGTGGGAGCACCACAGAGCATACATGACATACATGCTCTTGTTTTGTTGGTGGTGGGCCATCCAGCTTAGAAAAGGACTTTTTAATATGAGTTTAGACCTCTTCTCAGGCATACAAATTATAAATGAAAATAGTCTGAAACAAAAATTTGACCTTTTTATTTAAGGGAGAGAGCATACTTGGAGACAGAAAAGGGGAAAGGATATCATGTTAGTCTAAAACATATCTTTGACCATTACAATTGGACCCTTCTGCTTTTGTACTGCTTCAGTGATGCCAAACACCTCTGCACCTCACCACAGCAGCATTTCCCTGGATGGAGATATCCTCAGGTGGCACTGAGCTTTCCTCAGCCATACTAGAGAATCCAAGTTCTCCCAGCACATCTTTCAAACTGTTGATCCTACTAATTGCCTTAAGAATCTAGGGGGGAAAATTGTACATTCCTAAATATTCAGAGGAAGAAAGCATATGTTTGTTTCTCAAAGCACATTGCTCAGTTTAACACAGGCAGTTCTCAATAAAAGCAGTGCTGTACCTGGCCAAAAACCTTAGCAGCTCTTTGAAAATTTGCCTCTAATGTGAATAACCATAAAGTGTATTTAAGTGCAGACGAATATGCTTCTACTGCACAAGCAATTGTAAAAATAAAATGTCTCCCACTGCTGCCAATGCATTACCCTGAAAGATTACTACAACACATGTGCTCACAAACGCAGCACAGTCTAAACTTGGCTTACTGCAGCAAACCACAGTAACTCTTTCCAAGAAATGTTTCAATGGTGTTGGCCTTAAAGGTTATTCATACTCTTGGCAGGTGACCCAAATAACAGAATGCCATGAGCACACCAGATCTCTGCTGGTGAGCAGCCATGGTTCTGCTGTTTGTGCTGCCCCTGTGCACCTCCCAGCACAGCCTCCCCTCCTGCCCTGTGGGATTGGCTGGGCTGTGCCTGTACCACCATTCCCCCCAGGTCTGTGTTTTCCAAGGCGTGTTGCTGCTACTGTACCTGTGTCCTCCACAGTCCTGGTGCACTAAGGAAAAATTGCACATCCAAATTGCACATTCCCTCAAATTGATTTACAGTTCACTAAGTCCCTGAGAGCACCATACACATGACATTTTGAGTGAGCAACCTCTCTGTTGGAACATGTCTAAAAGAAGAAGGAAAAACATATTTTCCATTCTTTATCCAAGAACTACAAGAACTTTCAAAAATCTATTATTCCTTTGTACTTCAGCAAAACACATTTTAGTTTGGTTTTTTTTGTTTATTATTAACCTGAGAAAACTTGCTGCAATTTGGGAGAGAAATACAAACAAAAGAACACTGCTGCATTTCTCCACTTTTGACAAGTGATTGTTTCAGGGTGATCTAGGTCCTAAACTTGAGTAATTAATAATATATCATCACAGCAGTTCAGCAGTGTTCCTCTGCATTCCTTGAAAAGTTCCCAAATGGATTTTCACTGTATATTCTGGTTTTATATTGTTCCTTTAATTTCTTCAACTGACCATCATTAGCAGCAGGTTTTGCCCTTAGGAAAAGTATTTAAGGTAATCATTGTAGCACCTGGCCTGGTATTTTTGTTCTGAATGTTAGTTTCAAGTACATCTGTTCGAATTATTGTCATCTTAGCCTGTTACTTTTTAAATGTATCTTTTCTGAATTGATTTCTACTCCTGTAAACTATCTCCTGCTAGTAATTACCAGATGTAGATACTACCTACACGAGTTGTTTAGTTTATTGTTTGTAAATTATTCTCATTGTGCAAATCATTGTATAGATAGAATAAATTTGATATAGAGCATGTAAGAATCTGCTATTTGATGACCTGTTATTAGTGGTCTAGAAGTGCTAATTTAAAAATTATTTTTCCCTCAGATAGCCATCTTCTTCAAAAATGGAGAAATAACAGACAATACCAAATAATGAGCATCTATTCCATTTCTGGAGGAGGGAGTGAAGAAGTAGATGAAAATTATACTACTAAAATATGTTTACCTTTCATGAATCATAAACTGGCTCTTGATCAGTTCCAAACAACTGATGAACAATCAATCATGATCTGTCATAATCTCACCTAATGACATTCAGAATGAGGATTTATGAATCAAGATTTCATTGTTTTGCAGGATTTGTTAAATTTTTGAGCATCATAGCAGTCATTTCACATAAGTCAAAATACATGTAGCAATGTCATGAATGATTTTCATTTTCCTTTTCTGCTTGATTGATGTGCAAATATATCTTCTTTTTAGAGTTCTTCAGACTGTTCTGAGGTATACTTAAAATTCAGGTATCTCTTACCTTGTCTAACTTAAGATAGAGAACTTAACAATTTTGTAGTTTCTCTGGTAAAGGTCCACAATAACCAAAACTGAAAGCACCAGTTTTGCAAGCACTGCCTGTGCTCTTGTTTGTAATGCTGGGTTTCAGAATGGCAATACACAGACAGCCAAGATTTTACTTACAGGTATTTAATTTCAATCTCCATTTTTGTTTCTGGGGTCCTAAAGGAATGAAACTACCCATATACTCAAAGTTTTTCATATAAACAAGCATTTACAGAATTGGTGCTTTTTCATAACTCACCTATATAAGGTATGTAATAAACTCAAACTATGTAATTTGTTTCAGAACATTCCTGGTTTCATATCTCATTTCCTTTGTGCTTTTTTCACCTGTGTTTGTTTATTTGTTTGAATCCTGTTGTATTATATTGGTCAAGAAATATTGAATTTTAATTCAAGAGGATTAAAACTGCATTTTTTTCCCAACATAACATCATTATACTCACGCTAAAATTTCTTAGAAAAAACCAGCAATATCTACCTCAAGAGTGTACAAAATAGATAATCAAAACTACATTATTTCACTGACAGTTATACAGAATATTAAATTAACTGTTATGTATGTCATTACTATTTAATAAACTGAATGAAGCTCCCAGTTGAGATCATGGCTCTATTTAGCCTACTGTTACACAGAAAAAAACTCTGTAGTTTTCAATCCCCCAAAATTTGTCCATTAGTTAATGATTGTCTAGTATCATTTTCCTGAAAATAAAAAGGATTTCACTGTTTTTTGTGCACCTGACAGATGCAGGCATGAAATCTTCTTTACTATGAAAAGAAAAAAGAAATCCATTTGAGAACTTGTATTGGTTATAATAAATAATTAAACATTGACATTAATTCACATTTTAAAATATCCTCTGAAATAGTTTAGAAAAGACACTAATTATAATTTAAGTTCATTGAAATTAGAACTTGGATTTTAGAAAATATTTTTCATGTACAGATTGTGGAGTGTTTTACAAAAAGAGGTGAGTTCTACAGTACAGAGAAAGCTGAGGCTGAGAGGAAGTAAATCATCTGAAGATAGAAGACAGGCCACTGGCAAGGCAAAAAATAAAAGATACTTGAGTTAATACCTTATTAAAAAATCACATTAATTCATATTTTTCTTGGAGAATTGTGACTGTGTAGTCATGTGGCTTTTCCTGGCTTTGTTCAGATAATAATTGAGAACATACATCAGTACATACTGGGGTAGGTTGATACATATATTACTTCTACATGAAAATGAAAGACTGGGGTCTTGTACCCTTCTACCAAGATAGAAAGGTGCATACTGACAGTTCTGTGAGGATCTCTCGTCATTTAAATTGGAATATTTGTTTTTGAACTGGGAAAATGCCTGAGCCGCCACCCCATGATCTTTGTGTGGCTGCAAGTCTCAGCTGAGCCATTCACTCCAGCTTAGAGAAGGATGGGGTGAATTAGCACTGCTCCTTTTGCTCTTGGCTCTTTTGCCTAGTGATATTCAAGAGTTCTGGGAAATCCAGGGAGGACTGATACTCAATAGCCACTGTGGCAAGCCTTCTGAGATGGCAAGAAGCTTTTGGTGCCCTCTAGATATTGTGTGTAGGCAGTGACAGCCACCCCCCAATTCTCTGCACATAGCTCCTTCACTAGAACCAAGTGTGACCTAATATAATGTGTTATTTTTCATACAGTGCCCCAAAAAGGCATAAGATCTTGTGTCAGAATAAGAAATGCATGTATTCCTTCTGAATTTTCACATTTCTTGACTTCTGCAGGCAGCATCTGCTGATTTGAGTCATCTTATTTTCATGTCACTGTAACATCTTTCTAAGACACCTTAGAGAAAGTCTGTACCATATGTTGTACTTTAAAAGTATACATATTAGTTATCTTCATACTTTCAAAATTAAGATGCTATAGAATATTAACAACCTGAGGATGATTTTCTATTTTATTCCAAGAGCCATTCCCTTCTTCCAGTCATCTCTCCATCAGTCCCTCTCCACAGGTACTTTCCTCCCCATGCTTGGACCCATAAGTGGTGCTAAGGCTCCCTTGTTCCTATCTTTAGGATTCTTATTTCTTTCCTGATGCATGAGAACTGACACAAGTGGTTGTCATCCTGATCTGCCCTTTTATGGTGAACAACAATAATATAAGGCCACTCTTTAATAGCTTGTAACCTTATTTAGACTGCACTGACTGTATATCATTCTTGCTTATAGAAAAGATAATGTAGATGAACGTGGTTTTAGTTGACAAACTTGCAAACTAAAATGCAAAGCTTACACATCCACTGATGATTGAGTTCAAGCAGGTAATACCTTCAGAATCCCAAATATTTTTTATAAGCTTCTGCTGCAGTTACCAGACAGAGCTTGAGAGTTTATGCACACACATAGCTGAAAATATTTGTTTGGACCAAAGGTCCCTTTTTATAGTGCTTTCTAATTATTTTGTGGAGTCCTTTGTAAGAGTAGTGATATTAATGGATATTAATTGCACTGGTGATCTTTTCTGATACACTAGTCATGCAAAAGAGCTTTAAGTTCCTAGAGAATGAGTCAATGCCAGCTCCCACAGATTGACTGAGGCAAGAAAGGCAGGGGAAACCACAGAAATGTTGCTTTCTATTTAAGTTTTATTTTACCATGCAAACCCAACCTCATAAGGGAGTGTGAAAAGTTACTCACATTCTCTACCCTGTTTATTCTCAGAAAGCACTTGTGTTCCTCTGACTAATTCTGAGCGCATGCTTACGTAACAATCAGCAATTTCAGCGGACTGAATTGCACACTGGTGCTGTGCACACAACCAAAGCTGGACTGATCACACAGAGCTGTGAGGCACTTTGCGTTCAGCACTTCCCCAGTGACGTTGCAATGCTTGGAACAGCCGGTTCAAAGCTAGCACAAACCTGCCTACAAAGTCCTTAAGCACCCATTTGACACCAGCATAGATCCAGGTAAGGCTGCACGGGTTGTTAAAGTCTTGTCTGGATTCTCAAATTAGGCACATCTATCTGAGGAATAGGAAGGATTTCTTTTGATGAATAGACATAGTTACCCCTAATAGTCTCAGAAATTGTTTTTTTTCCTGTGATACTTTCAGATCATCATGGCAAAAGCGCCACCAACAGTCTGTACCTTCAAATAATGAGCACGCTTACATGTTGTACTGGGGCTGATCAAGGTGAAGCTCACAGCCCTGACAGTGCTGTGCTTTGCATGGGTGCTGATGCTGGCTGGGTGCTGATAACAGGGCAGTGTTTTGGCCACTGCCGGGCAGCACTGTCCCTCTGATGTTCCTTCCCCAGTCGAAGAGGATGGGGGTGTACAAGATCCTGGGAGGGGACACAACCAGGCCAGCTGACCCAAATTAGCCAAAGGGATATTCCATACCATGGGACGTCAGCTCAGATATAAAAGCTGAGGGAGAGAGGAGGAAAGGGGAGGACATTCATGTGTTTTTCACTGACTGCCCTCCGGAGCAGCCATCCCGCGTGCTGAGGCCCTGCTGCCCGGGAGGTGTCCGGACATCGCTGCCCATGGGAAGTAGAGATTGACCCCTTTTTTTTAAACTTTTTCTCTCTTGTGCACGCAGACCCTGCTTTGTTTTCTGTCTTGTAATAAAACTGTGTTATCTCACCCTGCTGGCTGTGCACCAGCTTATTCTCCCCCATCCTGGCGGGAGAGGGGAGTGACAGAGCGACTGAGTGGGCACCTGGCCCTTAGCCAGGGTCAAACCACTACACATGTCTGTAAACAAATTTGCTGCAAAAAGATATATTTATGCACCAATTCTCCTGTGTGTTCCTGAAAGACAGATTCTTGTGCCCTTGTGTAGGTTCTGTATCTATTGCCTAAATTTGTCAAGTTACTCACCGTGAATCATTTCCTGATTGCAAAACATTACAAAAGGCAACTGCAAAAGAAAAGAGGATATACCAGGGTAGAATACATCTAATCACAGAGACCTGCCATTTACCAACAGCTTGCCACATAAATTCATAAAATTTAATTTGATTGCAACACAATACAAGCAGGTTATATCCCATGGAATCTGCACTGCAAAACCTTAGAACAGCATAGGTTAGTTGTGATTTTATCTTATCTGAAGGTTATGATATCTTGCAAGTGATTATCTGAGATAATGTGTAGGTTGGATGGGACTTTGGTAAAGTTGCATATCTGACAATAAAAAATATATATCTCTAGTTAAATTAAGTTATTGGCCTGTCATTCATCACATTGATTCTACTCATTTTTGATTCTACTCACTTTCAATTAAAAGTTATGTCTGCCTTTGGGAGAGAATTTAAGAAAGAAATGCTTTTCATGCTAGAGTTTCTCCTAAAAACATTTATTTGGCTATACTGAAACCCTGAGATGAACACATTCATTTTAGGTGGATTTTTTTATGTTTCTATTATAAATGCCCACTGAGTATCTTGTGATGTACAGTGTTACTTACAAGTAAATTGTAGGAGAAGGAAAATGCCACTCAGTAATTGATAATGTTATTCTGGCAAACTGTTGAGTCAAATATAGAGTAAGCTGCATTCATCATCAATTAGAAATTACATTCTTTCTCACTTTATTATATAGCATGAATGCCAAAGCAACTTCAATGTTTCAGCAACTGAAATGGAAAAGATGTGAGCTACTTACTGGATACACCTTTTTTTAGCTGCATTAATTTATTTAGTTGTAGGAATGTGCTTCTTTGGAAGCTGTTGCTGTAGTGCATCCATTTGGAAGTCAGCATGTTATAAACAAACCGAGTTATTAGGAAAATTAATATTAAGTGAAGCTTTCCTCCTTTCTCTTCTTCCATTTAAAGTAAAAATTATTTGCAAAGTAAATAGAAGCTTTTTACACATGGGAAAATAAATATAACCCCCCCAACTATTTAAATGTTTTACCTGACCTTTTCAAAGACTTACTATCATGCCTTCTAGTTTCAATAAATTAATTACTTTAAATCTGTGACTCAAAGTTTAAGTATGTGAGTATTTTTTTTAATTTATGAGAATTTTTTTTATTTTTATTTTTATTTTTATTTTTATTTTTATTTTTATTTTTATTTTTATTTTTATTTTTATTTTTATTTTTATTTTTATTTTTATTTTTATTTTTATTTTTATTTTTATTTTTATTTTTATTTTTATTTTTATTTTTATTTTTATTTTTATTTTTATTTTTATTTTTATTTTTATTTTTATTTTTATTTTTATTTTTATTTTTATTTTTATTTTTATTTTTATTTTTATTTTTATTTTTATTTTTATTTTTATTTTTATTTTTATTTTTATTTTTATTTTTATTTTTATTTTTATTTTTATTTTTATTTTTATTTTTATTTTTATTTTTATTTTTATTTTTATTTTTATTTTTATTTTTATTTTTATTTTTATTTTTATTTTTATTTTTATTTTTATTTTTATTTTTATTTTTATTTTTATTTTTATTTTTATTTTTATTTTTATTTTTATTTTTATTTTTATTTTTATTTTTATTTTTATTTTTATTTTTATTTTTATTTTTATTTTTATTTTTATTTTTATTTTTATTTTTATTTTTATTTTTATTTTTATTTTTATTTTTATTTTTATTTTTATTTTTATTTTTATTTTTATTTTTATTTTTATTTTTATTTTTATTTTTATTTTTATTTTTANCTGAATCCAACTTTCTTTTGTGGTCCTTTAATATCCTCTCCACCTAGTTAAAGAGCAAACCACATGTGATGAGACATTCTGATTATATATAAATTATATATATATATATATATATATAAATATATAAATTCAGGACATGGTCTGAGCACAGTGGGGTCTGTGACATTAGAAAGCCTGGGCCTCCTCCCTCCAAGAGCAATTATACATAAAGGTGGTTGTAAACTCAGCCTACAAAATACAAAATCACACAATGTCTTTTTGGAAAAAACTGCTGGAAATCAACTAGGTCAGCTTGTTCTACAGCAGAAACTTGTTCAGTTGGATTTTAAGATCTCCAGCATTGAAGACTCCACAACCTTGAAAAACCTGTTACACTCTTTGACCACTCTTACAGTACTCAGGTTTTTACTTCAGTGTAAATTGCACTTCCTGTGTTTTTATTACTTTCCATTGCTTCTCTCCTCAGTGGGCACTATCAAGAAGTATCTGGCTCCATCTCTTCTCCCCTCCCAACCCACAGCACTTAATCTATTGATGAGATATCCAAGAACCTCCCCTAACCTAGAAAACCCATCCTCTCTCAGCTTTCCCCATGTGACAGATGTTTCAACCCCTCAGTCAGGTTTGTGAACCTTCACTGGATTTGCACCAGTTATGTCCACATCTCTTTTGTACAGGGGAGCCCAGAACTGCAGCCAGCACTCCAGTTGTGTCCCATTAGTGCTGATCAGCAGGAAATAATCGCCTCCTGTGACCTGCTGGCTCATTACAACACTCCTTGTAATGCAATCTTAGAATGAATATGTCGTTTTAGACAACTCATTAGAAAATATTTTACTAAGCTAAAAAGGAAAGTATGTAAAACTACTGACTATTCATGCAAATAAATCTTGTACTTTTTATTCTCTTACCCTACAAAAGTTTGTCTTATACTTTTCCCCATGCCTTCTTTTTAAGAAGATTATGATTCTGTGCTTTTCCAGATGAGTTCTTGGTGCTGACAGATTTAGAGGATTTTATTACCAAGCAGAGGTATCCAACTATGTGTCATCTCTTAAACAAGTCCTTTTTTTTGACTGACACATGTCACAGAATAGCATGCTTTTTTTTCCTTGCCTCCAGAATAGACATCCTCTCATGTTGTAATGGTTTGCAGTTCATCATTGGTTTACTCATGAAATCCCAATGAGTTAGTTTTTTACTTATTGGCTAAACTATTCAAAATTCAATTTATTTTGGCAGTTGTTGCTATGATGTATGGCAAGGTAGTCAGCTGAGGCCACAACAAGAGAAAATGGAAGACCAAAACAGATGAGATTCTGTTCCTGCCTAAATCAGTAACAAAATATGACTGAGTTTGTGAGGCCAGGATCTCATCCAAAGTAATTTTTCCACGTTCCCCTTCCTAAATCTCAAATTTCTTTAAATTCCTGAAGAATTGGAAATTTAGCATGAGACATATAAAGCAGGAAATTGTTGGATGTGGATTACACTTCAACTATGAAAGCACTCTAAACCAGATATGAACTCTGCCCACCTCCATATGTTCATGCAGTTAACACCCAAATCAGAGAAACTAAGGGGTTTTTTCTTTCTTTTCCCTTTTTCTCTCCTGTCTGACTTCTCTTTGAATGCAATGGACAGTACTGATAGCTCCCCAGAAGACAGAGTGTGGGAGGGTGTTGCTGAAAAACTCAAAGGCAAATATAAATTAATAAAACAGATGCAAGTATGTTTTCCAAGATCTGGCAAGCAGAGGGATAATTAAATTTGGATTTAGGAGGTATAGAAATCTTTAGCAGCAAAAATTTAAGGAAAAAACCCTTAGAGAGTTCTACCAAATGTTAGAATAATTATCTTCTAAATAAAGCTTTATTTGCTTTTCTTCATTGACTATTGTAAATTCCAGATGCTGCCAAAGCTTTGACTGTTTGATTATTTTGTTTTATTACAGAAAACTGTATTTGATACAAATTACGTGGTGGAAACAAAAACTGAATTAGTGAGACACTGGTGGGTTAAACCTTCCCACACCTTCCCACATCTTAGACTTCTTTGATGAAATTTTCTGAGATTTCAAAAATATACCTGCTTCAGCATACATGGGAGAACTGCAATATTTTAGCAGTTTGTTCCAATATATAAAGAAATTGGAATAACCATAGACGTCTTACAGGCCCTTTGGTGATATCTCTGCTCTCCCTAAATACAGAGACTACTAAGAGCATGTGATCTGTGCCTTTTGTTCTCATCCTCCTCACTACCTCACAAAAAAAGCACCTGCATTCCAAATCCTATCATTCTTAAGTGGCAACCTTTCCTGATAGAAGCATGTTTAGCTGCAGCCAAAACAATTCTGGTTTTGAGTATCTAAGGGTGTTTTTTTTCCACTTAAAATTCTGAGCTGATGGTAGTAAGCAGACTTTTTAGGTAGAAAAATAACAATACAAATAACTGAAAATAACATTTTCTATGGAATAATTTGGATGGTCTTCTACTGAATAATTTTGATGAAACACTTCCTTCAAACCTACTTATAGGAGAATTTAATATACGGGCCTAATATTTCCCTTTACTAGATCTTATAAACTAATTATTCTGTTTCATTTTGATTGCTTTTTTAGTGTTGGGTTACTAATTTAATCTACAATATTTAGAAGAAAAAATGAGAGCTACAGAGAGCAATTTCATGTGGAACTACACTAATATTAAAATTTCCCATATGAATTTCTAAGTCTTTCAGTAGTTTACAGTGTGTTTTTTGAAATGTGGCAGGGAAGTAATCTTGCAATCTGCTGAATTTTGATTTCCCAGTGGAAATCAACCAGGAATGGTCAAGGCTATGAGCTGTGTAAAATTATCCTTTGCACATGGGAATGTTCAGGACTGGTTCTGTGTGAAGGCAAAGTAACCATTTGGCAGTGGCAGCAGAGAGCTGAGGAAAACAAAAGGCTGAGAGCTCTGGAAAGCTAGGCCAGACATGGTACTCCTTGGGAAAGAAAAAGATTCTCCCACAGACATTATTTGCCATCTCACTTTTCCACTCCCAAAGGAAAAGTAAACCCAGCTTTGCACCTTTCTCTTTCTTACTCTCCGTTCTGCGTAGCAGAATTACCTGGGCTGTATTCCTGCATCTCTCATAGCTGAGCACCAAGTGCTAACAAGTAAGACAAATTTCAGCCATTTCTGATTAAAAGGCATTTTTCTGAATGACTGTGGTTGACTTTCCTATTTTTGCCTCTAGACATCATTCTCATAGTAGTGGAAAGGGGAAGAGAATCTGTCAATCCAACTACCAGAATTTGGCCACTGCATAGCAAGGAGTTCTGTGCGCCTGTGGCAAAAAGTTGTCTCAGACTGAAGCTGACTTTTAACCACTATCAGTTACTCTATTCTAGCAATACAAAGGGGAGCTAAAATTTGTGGTTCAGATCTTGGTTACAGCTTGTATATTTGGGTTCAGTTTTCTTGCATATGCTGTACAGATATCATTGACTCACAGTAGGAAAAGGAAATTCTTTGCATTTACAAGGTTAGTATCTGTTGTAGTTTAACTGAACAGGGGGCTTGTCTAAATAACTCTACTACTCACATACTATCTACAGATGTTATCTTGAGGTTATGTCAATTTAAAGACAGTCTGTTTACTAAGTACTGTAGCTTGCTTTATCTTTAAAATTAGACAACACCTATGTACATAAAGTGTACCTTTAGTTATTATCAGCAAATAAACCTTTAGTAATGAGGTTTCAGATCTATTGGTTCAGTGTTGATAATAATTCTCTGTGGAACTGACTTCAGCCCATTAAGCAAGCCTGCTTCTGCTCCTGTGGTTGTTAATTTGACAGGACTGTGTCACATTAAGTAGAACAAACATATTTTCACCCGCTCAGCCATCCAGAACGGACATGGCTGTTACTCTAACAACTGGATATTGATTGGAAGCATTCACCCTTTCTGACCTAGGGCTGGTACATGAAAACAGAGCCAGGACTGATTAAGAAATTGTATGTGTTTGTGCACATGTGTGCAGTGTTAATGGGCCACATAAATTTCAGGCCTTTTGAATTCATGTCATGTTAATGCTCTGAGCATGAGATCTGTCACTCATTTCCTACAGAAGCTGTGAGGCCTCATTTATCTTTAATTATTTATTTGTCTACATCCTTGTACCCATCTGGCCAGACCATGCTTTCAGGGTCCACTGCCCCATATTGAAAAATTTGTTTATTAGCTGTAGTTCTAATAAAACTGTCTCAGGAAATGATGAAATTGAAGAACTGTTGAGACTGGCTCCTGGTTTTGACCTCATGTCTGGCATAATTCGGATAGCAGTGTGCTACTTTTGTGTATTCTTAAAACAGAATATAATTAGCTGGTCTAATTTCTGTAGACAACCAAGAAACAGAGGAAATAAAGGGGCCAAAAGAAAAAAAAGAAAAAAAGGGAGATTTTTCATCTATTAATGAAAGCAGACTACCTTGCAATGTAAATGTTTGATACACTGCACTTCCTTCTTACAAATTTTGCTCTATTGCTTACATTTAGTACACACTTGGATGTGTGGATGGTGTAATTAGCAGCACAGAGAGGAGGAAATGGGGTGAACTGCTACGCTATCTCATGCTGCTCAGCCATGATAAGCCAGTGTGGGAGGAATACCCTACTTGCCTTGCTCCAGGAGAAGGGAAGCAGGTAGCAAAGGAGAGGGAATTCTCCTGGGTTCAGTGAAGTCATGTGCTTCCACTGCCTGCAGACCTTCCTCAGTGAAGGCAGGATTTTGATGATGATTTATTTTTCTTTGATATTCTTCTCAATTTGTTTTTTCTGCTCCCTCTCAAATATTAAGGTCTTCACCAACTATATTATATGATTTGGTAGAATTATACTACATCTGCTCAGTTTTACTGTTTCTAAAAATAGTACCAAGAGCTGATAATAAGTTTTTACTTATGAAGGTAACTACAACACATTGTCTCATAGTCAAAAGTAAAATTGGGCCACTCAAGGTGAGAAATTGCAGGTTTAGGAGGATTTAACATGGTGATAGAGGTATAATCATAAGGGCTGGATATCTCTCATTCACTTTTTGTAAAAATAATATGCATCATATGTAATATATGCTTTCCACTATTTAATGTGGGTTTTTTCCTAGCACTAGAATAAATATTTATGAAAGATACAGATATTATTAAAAAAAATAAAAAATTTTAAATAGTTTTTTAAAAATCTAGATTTTTAAAAGTTAAATACTTAATTTCCAATGTAAGATACTTAAGAAAACAATGTAATATTATTAAAAGAAAATTTGAAAATATTTTTTTTTTTAATTATTGGTTTCAAGATATAGGAAACAGAAACTAAAATTGCATTGCTCTGGCATTTCTCTCCTTCATGAAGCAGGAACAAGCAATGCAACAGTGAAGAAAACAACATTGAAGTCTACCTGAAAATAGAAAAGAGATTTTATGGACATGGTTCATAAACATAAAATATAAATATACTACAGTGCTGAAATTCAAGAAAAATAGGGATGAGAAAACTGCTTAACTAAGTAATAAATGAGAGGTTCTGAGCAGCAAAAGATAACAAAGAGAAAAAATTCTGTTATGTATAGAAACATTTCTCTCAACAATTTTAATGAAATACTTCTACAATGAAAGAACTACTACAGTAGTGCTTCAGGATATTATATAAATGTAATCATGTATATAACAAAACCATCCATCACACTGTGATAAGCAATTAGTGTTCAGTTGCAGCTAGTCAATATTACTGTTCTAATTTTGTTAAATGTTGAATTCTAATGAATATTTAATTTGGAAATTTTAGAAGTGTACTTTAGAAGTGTACTTTACAGAATTTTTTGGCATTCTTAACGTGATTTGTATAAGCACAGAATGGGTAAGGTTGGAAGAGACCACAGTGGGTCATCTGCTCCCACCTCTCTGTTCAAGCAGGGTCATTCCAGAGCACATGGCACAAAACTGCATCCCAGTGGTTCTTGAATATCTCCA
>VZRX01001257.1:0-15301 GCA_013398075.1 Notiomystis cincta
GAGGTTTGGGCAAAATGAGGAAAGGATGATACTGGATTGAGTCCAGAGCACAGTTCTCATGCAAACCCTGTTTTCAGGACCCACTTCATTTTCTCTTGCTGTATACCTGTGGTGATCAGTACAGAAACACTTAATACCAAGGAACAGAAATGCCTCAGATGGGACACCCTGAAATAAACTCTTTGTAAATATACTTTTTTTCCCAGAGCTTTTTCTGCCACAAACAGCACGTGCCAGATTCCCCAGCCATAAAGCCAGGTTACACCAAGGCAGAACACCCTTGATGCAAGCCCTACAGGAATATTGCTGTGCTCACTCTCCCTGGGATGTATGCACTCTGTGCTGCCTCAGCTTCCATGCATAACTCTTCCCAGACAACTGAACTTTATGGCTGCCAAGACCTTTCCTCTGCAATCAACTGCATGAACAACGCCCTGGGTTTTTTTTTCTCCTTTTTCTTCAAGTTCTGTCTCTCCTTTATTTCTTGTCTCCCCTGCCTTGCTGTATCACCAAAAAGTGTGTTAATTTAGCTCGTATTAGGTATCTCACTTGGTTCAGAAGCCTTTGGGTAATCAAAGGGCTATATATGGGAAAGGTGTTGGGTTTATTATTTGCATCAATCACATTATGTAGACCTATACAAATACAGGTACATTGCACCCTGGAGGATTATCTTCATTTTAGTCTTCACATCTTTAAAAGAAAGGTAAGGCTGAAGTGAACAAAGATCACTCGTGAAGGACACAAGATGTTTATCAATCAGATTTTGGAGCACTGCTGAAAGGGAATGTCTTGACTTCTTGAAATCTCACCTTCATGTAGGGCCAGGTATGTCTAAATCATCTCCCACTGTTACCTTATCTCTTATGCTCCAATTTAAAACTTCATTTATGTTTTCTTAGTTTTCCAGGCCTTCCCAAGGATGTCAGCCTGCTTGACTCAAGAAGAGACTGAATCCTCACAAATCACTGTGGTCACAGTGTTCAAAATAGAAATCAGACAGCTCGAAGCAAGACAGGAAGGGAAACCCTAAATCCACAAATCCAGTTGTCATTCTACCTTAAAAAAACTAAATCTCACATAAGAAGGAAAGGACTGTCTCAGACCAACATCTCTTACCCCCATATTATTTCTCAAAACTGCTGAAAGCAAACACCTGGAGAATAGTAAAATAAGATGTGGTATTTCCCACAGGTTATTACCCTTATTCAAACAGAGTGATGAGAAATGCCTGCTGTATCCTGAGTGAGCCTTTAGACACATTTTCCCATGTTTTTCTAATCTCTGCTCAAATCCTAGGATCTTTTTTCTTTTTTTTTCCCCAAAGTAACATCCTTCCACTAACAAACTACCAAGAAAACCCCACAAAGTATAAAGCAAATATATTCAAGTCTTAGCCTCACACTTCTAACAGGCAAGCTTTTAAGGCAGAAATGTCTATTATTTGCTAAGTCTGTGACTCCAGACTCCACACTATGACACTTGAACTTTCCCCTCTTCAACCCCACGTCTACCATTTCCTGGTTTAAAGATGCAATATCCCTGCCCTTCCCCATACTGATGACACTTCCTAGATCTGCATCCTGAGCAAAGTTCACTACAAATTAATGATTCTTGTCCCATGAGTATCAGTGGAAGTTTTAAATAAAAGCAGCCCCAGAACAGAGACTTAAGAGGCCACACAGTCTTTTTTTCTCCCAAGTGTGTAACTCCAAGTGACACAGTGCTCTGAAAAGCAGAGCACCCGTGACTCATCCCAAATACACACAAGTAAATGCCACACACCAATAAATACATACCCACCTATCCCAGTTCCTGGGATGCAGCCAGGTTAGGGAGGATGATGGGCAGGTCCCAAATGCCTGACATGACTCCAGTGTCACAGTGGCACTTCACCAAAGGTAAATGTACCATGCAAATATAAATTAGTGACCTGATTTAATTCTACAGTGGAATGACAAATGGCAGTGAAGAATACTCCTCCATTCTCTGTGGCACTGCTGCAGATCCTATGCAGATGAACAGCTCAACCTACTGCCATGTTCAGGCTAAACTCTAAAGAAACCTGGTCCTGTGATCAGGCTAAAAAATTAAAAAGAAAGGCCCTAAGAACCTTAAGCTTAAAGGTTTGGGGGGAGGGGAGCGGGCTAGTGGAGGTTTTCTGCTTTGATTTTTTTGTCTTATTTTTGATTTAGATCATTCTCATCTCCTGACTTGCACACAAAAATGGCCTGTGTGCTAAATGGCTAAGAATGCCAGTGGCAGATGGACAATTCACAAATTCCTACACTTCACAGAAATCCATCCACTGTGAGAATTTGAGTTATTATGCCTAATGTGTTTTTCTGATTTGGGTTTCTAATTTGTACACCATTTATCTGCTTACAGACTCTGTACATCACTTCATCTCTATGTTCTGCATCTTGAGTCTTCATACTGGACTGTCTGGATGAATAATGGCTTTCAATTCAGTTGTTACATAGGACTTTATAGTTCAAAGAACAGCAGTTCTTAGTAATGGGGAAACACAGAACATTTGTCAAAGGATGAAAAAATGCAACTCAGTTCAGCTAGCGCCAGTCTCCATAAAGAAGCTTGATGTAAACAAACTTGACTTGTTTATATTTTAAAATATCTAATTGTCATTCAGTCCTTTACAGAACACATTTCTTGAGAAGTGTTATGATAATCAACTTAACTAGAAATAGTACCATATAAAGCAACATTCACAGCCATAACATGAACGGACTACGCCAAAAGCTGCTCTGCTGCCCTGCCAGAAGATGACGTGTCCTAATTATGAGAAAATGGCCAAAAAGATAACACAACTGGGCTGGAGATAATACTCCTTTCTAATGACCAAAGCAATTCAGAGCCCTGCTGCAAAATAAATTTAATAGCCTAAAACCTCACCTGGCTAAATAACTGTAACTGATAATCTGGCATGACATTTAATGAATTTAATGTTTATTATCTCTATTTTATCTTTCTAAAATATTAATATTTAATTTTATATTCTTTGAATAGACAGTTACCACTTTTCCTGGAAGGCAGTGATTAGGACTGCAGGCAGGAGCTTTGTGGTTACTTGTAGCTAATTCACGTTTCGTTCCCTCCCTAGGTTTGGATTGCTTTCACAGGTGCAGTAATGGTCATTTAGCTTCATAACTCTCCTTGGCATTTCTCTCCTGAACTGCTACTACTCTCAGACTTTTGATCTCTTTTCCAAAGCCAAGTGAAATCCATTTCCTGATTTAAAAGAGAACACTTAATTGGATAAACAAGTGGCATGTTGTCTCTGTAGCTTAGCTAGCAATAAAATAAGAAACATGCAGTTCTCTGTGTAAGGGGAAACCTGTACTTTTCTAATTTATCTCTTTTTTTTCCTGACAGCTGGGACTGGGGTCCTGCTTCCAAGAAGCAGCAGTAGCTTGTTCTGTGCATTTCGATGAAAAAAGGATTATAGCACACCTGGGTTTTTTGACAAGCATCTGCCACCAGCTGTGATTTAACTGAATTATATAAAGATACATCAAAAAATCTCAGCAAGGACTCAGCCACTCTGAACTGACATGATGTGATAAGAAATACAGTTTCTCCTTTTGATTATAAGTTACTTAGAAAAAGACAACAGTTGTTGTAAAATATGCAGGCAATGCAGTTCAAACACTTTGGTGTTGTCCACACACACAGCAAAAACAGTTTAATTAACATTAAGATCAACTGAGGCTCTTTGAGCATAAAGATCCAACAAAGGACATCCACACTCCATACAGAAATTAAAGCCAGTTTTAAATAATTTATGGTTTTAAAATACTTACACCTCATGTCAGCAACAACCAGCAATTCTTGCTTTCCATTCCACGCACAACTCTGAAGAGAAGGCACTGATATTAAAAAACAGATATGGCAAAAATACCCTGGTTTGGTATAACAACACAGCAATGGCCAGACTGGGTTAAAATAGAGATCCTTTCAACTCAGGAGCCTTCATCAGCAGACAAGAGCAGGTTTTTATGGAAAGCCTGCAAGAACAGAGCAAAGATAAAAGGACACAGTCACTGACCTCCAGATGTTCTGGAAAGCTTCTAGTTTGGGATGTCTTGACTTAAAGACCACTTTCTTAACACTTTGCTGGAGTTCTTCTCCACCACTTGCTCATTTTATCCATTTACTTCCACGCCATTCAAGATACCTCATTGTCTACAAATGTACCCATCTTCTAGAGTCAATTAAAATGATAGATTAGATCTCACAGTTACCAATTCAGCAATTTTTATATTAATTCATTTGCAACTGCAACCTAATGCTTTTTTGGGGTTTTTATTAATAATGAAGCTTCTATGCTACAGATTTTCTCCTTCAACAAATTTCCTTGTCTTTACATCTGGATTAAAAATTAGTTTATAATCTATGTTATACACATAATCTAATTGTTATGCAGGATATTGGAGAACTCTAAGAAGCTATTTAAGAGAGTAAGGACAAAGGACAACCAACAAATGTCAGAAAACTCCTAAGACTGAGCAGCTGGACAAGTAAGGGAAAAAAATGTAATTAACAGATTAATGAAAATTGATACAGCATTGTACAGTGAAGGGAGAAAGGCAGCATATGGACTCTGATCTACCTGCAACTGTGCAGAAAGAACCTAAGCTGCTGTTTTCATTAGGAAAAAAATTGGAATTATATAATAAACTAAGCTCAACAGCTGTCCAACAAAGCTGTCAAGTGTTTGGAATTGCCAAGAAACAAAAAAATATTTAGGAATACACTATGTCACTGAGTAAATCATCTCAAACACTATGCTCAGTGTTCAACTGTTCACTGTGTCCTCTAGGACAACTCCAGGAAGCATCAAATGAAACTTATAGAAAGCTAGTGAAAATGAAGACATCTCTAAATCAATTTTTAAATGCTATAATTCAGATGTAAAGATTCGTATTTCTAACACAGAGCCAAGGGATGCCCAGAAAATATGTGAAATACTAATTCATCAATAGGTTTTCTTCCCAAAATTTGATTTGAGTTGAAAACAGAAGCAAGGATGACCAAATGGGAGATGTCCAACTGCCATGTTCTTACTCATATCCAGATATCTACTTAGTCATTGCTGGACAGAGGAAGCTGGATAAAACAGACACTCACCCTCTCCACAGTCTCCATTTTTATGACTTTGACCAAGTTTGGTCTGTGACTGTTACAGATGAGGAAACAGACAGAATTAATACTGCATACAAATCAGCAGACATATCAAGTCTGGACTGATCATTTAGAATGGTCTGAGTTTCAAATACACACATTTAAAAAGGAGATGGGAGGGAAGAGTGAAATTTGAAAAAAGAAATCTTCAAACCAAAAGCTGCATCTGGGTGAGCTTTTACTGCAAGTTCCAACCAGAACAAATTTAGACCTACTCTTGGACTTCCCATGCACCAACAAGCAGTTTATTAGGGATTTGCTGTTTGCCCTGAGAACTGTAGCACACAATGAAGGTGTTTAAACACAGCCACTGTTTAACCAAGACCACCAGCTTTTTCATGACCACTTGTTCATTTTTAATGCTCATCCTCCTCCAGAGCACACCTGTGTGTATAAAGCAACTAACTGTGACTAAATAGTGACTAAATCACTAAATACTTAAATTCTGTTGTAATTTACAGGTGAGTTGGGTAAGTCCATTGTTAAGCATCGGATTCTTGAAAAAAAAACCAAAAAACCCACAAACACAACAATTTTTTTGGCCACAGGCTGGTAACAACCAATACATGGAACAGGACAGAAACCTTCTCAGCACACCAAAGAGATCTGAAGCCAAGAGCTTTCTCTGCAGTGCAGCTGTTCTGCAGTGACACATCTACATCCATGGATACAGATTTGCACGTGTGTGTGTGTGTGTGTCTGATGTGTGTGTAAAAATAACCAAGTTCTGATGCTGACACCGTGCAGAGACTGCAGCTGCTCCTCTCTGACAGACAAAGACAATTGAAGAGGCAGGGCCATCATGAAAATGGAATACAGAAAAAAACAAATTTATGAGCAGCAGAACTATCAAAGCCTTGTTCCCCCACAGATTCAGATTTGCCTCTCACATGTGCTCCATTTTCCCAGTCAAAGCAATTTCCTCCCATCTCTCCTGAACTCCCAGCTCTCCTCACCAGCAGGGACAGCACTGCACCTCACCCAGTAACAACTCACAGCTGTGCTGAGCCACTGGCCAAGCTGAGTGTGTACATCCAGCAGTTCACTCATCAAAAGCTCCCACCTTTACCTGCAAAATTCTTAAGAACTTAATGGCTTTGATACCTCCTCTTCTCTTTCAGAGAGTGAACCAAAAGCTTCAAAAGATACTAGAAGATACTAAAAGAAATAAAGACTAGACCATTTTACAAACCTTACATTATTAAGAATCAAAGCGAAATAGATGTTATGCATATTTTTTACTTCTGCAACGTGAATCTGAAGTCACAATCTCACAGGTTGCTCTTGGTAAACATAAATTTTTAATAAAAAACCACCAAAGTAATGAAATCATGACATAGTAGATTGATTACAGACTCATGGAAACTGGAAATATGATTGACAGCTCTGTCAATCCTAAATAATTAGCAAATATATAGATATGTATCTAAACAAGAGATTAAGATTCTTTAAAACTTTAAATTTAGAGTCATTCTTTCATATTCCCAAAAAAATCATTATCATAAAGGAGCATTCTAAATCTGGGTACTCCATCCAAACCAGCTCATAAAGACTCATCCTTATTTTAACCCACCCCACCAGTGGCTCTCCCAGTGAAATGCAACCACAATGTCATAAAAGCTCCAGTCAGACCCAGCTTCTGGTCCACCAACTTCATACTGGTTAAAGGTGACAAGGCCACAAGCAGGAGCCACAGACACGGCCAGATTCTCATGCATTGAGATCACTGATGAGATTCGTTTGACCTGTCAATTAGAGTATTTCTGCAGACAAAAGACTGGGGGAAGGGAGCTGGCAGATGGATAGCTGAAGTTCAAACACAAAGGAAAGGGATGGATGGTAAAGCACCACAGCAAATACTAATGAAAGTTTGAGTTTGAATCTATTGGGGGATGGGGGTAGACCACCACAGACCACCACTGCCTTTGGATCATCTTCAAAAAGAGAAACACAACTATGCACCACAACCACATAATGCAACCATAACACACAACACACAGTCAGTCAAGGAGAATATCCAGATATTTATTACCATAATGGAGAAACAAGGCAAACCAAGCACAACAAAGGACAGATGCATAGCAAAAACTGCATTTATTTTCAGTGTATATTTTTCTACTTGTATTATTTTCTACAGTACTGAATGTAAGAAGAGATGTAGAGCAGCTACAGAACCAGGTTAGTTGGCAGGTCTCTCCTTCTTCAAGATTGCCAGAACAAGCCAAATTGCAACCATCAGACTGTGGAAACTCCAGCCAAGGGGCAATTCCCACCCTCAAGGAAGAGGCTGGCAGCTTGACTTCTTTCCTGCTACTCTCCAAACACAATATTCCTACATTCTGGCTCCACCAGATTGTCCCTAGCCAGACAAACCAAAAGAGGCTGCAGTGGAGGTGTCACTGGCACCTAAGTAAGAAGACACAAGTGGCAGACAGGGCCACCTGACATACTTCCAAACACAAGCAGGACCCACCCAGTACCACTCCTCAGGGGAAAGACAAAGAAGGAACCAAGAGACTGCCTTAGAGGAAGAGAGGAGAGATGAGAGAGAAGCAGGAGACCCCTGAATAACTGTTTTTGTCTCCCAGAAGCCTTGTTCACAGAATGGAATTCATGTATTTGAGGAAGCACTACAGGAATACATTTCAATTCAACTCTAAAAATAGCAGCCACCTAAACAGCACACATGCCCACCTGTGTTCTGGGGGTGTCCAGCCACAGGTCAGGGATCAGCACTGAATCCAGTCTCAGGTGGTCAAAAGTTCAAGTGAGGAAAACATTACATGCCCTCTTTCCTTAATTGTCTTTCTCACTGCTGCTTATTTTGCCACTTTTAATAATCAAAAGACACTTCCATTGGAAGAGGAACAATTCTACAATTTCTGTGTACAACCAGAAAATAAAGACACAGTTATTTTTCCGGGCTTTAGGAGTGAATCGAGCAGTACTTCAGCTTTGTTAAACCCTGGTAACTACCTTTAACAACAGATTAACAAATGGTCAGTAATCAAACAAGCTGAAATACTAGGAGATATAGAAGCAGATAAGTATATGTACTATAAGCTTAACAAGACATTTTATTCTTCCATTACTTTAGGACAAATATTTGAAAACCGTTTTAAAGATTCTTTTATTCTTAAACCTCATCTACGGAAAACACCAAGTCCAGCATGTTGAAGCATGTTTTCTTTATCTGTATGAGAGGAAAGTCTAAACAGCAGTATTGGACCCCTGTCACAGGGCCCACTATCCCTCAAATTCTGTTATGACACCTGCACAGAACTGTTCAACTTGGGACAGATGATAAAACAGTAACATGTGGGTCAACAGGAAAAAGGCATCTCACACTAACTAGAAAAGCTTATTGGCACATAGCAGGAGAACAGAGATCATGCTGAATTCCCCCAAACTGATGCAAGTCTGCAAAAGATAAAATGCTGCTGGTAGATTTTATGCTCCACAAAGGAGACATGGAACTGTGTGAGTAACAGGGCTCACTCCTGGCTTCATGCAAGGGTGATATCCTGCAATAAAGAGAATGGTTACATTCAAGCAGAACTCAGTCAGCATTCCATGCTGGTGACAAGCTTGTCACAGGTGTCAGGACAGACAAAGATGGGCCCAGAGAGGTCCCACTTAGAGCATCCCCTACCAGCTGCTACACCAGCAGCCACACAGCCACCAGTTAAAGGCCCACAAAGAGCTGCCCTGACCGTGGCTCAGCACAGAGAAAGAACAGAGCTGGGGGAAAACTTCCAAAAATCTTTTCAAAGGCACCTAGCACTTCTTAAAAACGGTGATGCCCAGCAGGACAGAGGCAATGCTGTGACCAGCTGCAGAGCCACAGCAGGATCTGCCCACAGGCCTTGTGTGGCCAGGAGCTTACCAGGTACACGTGCACAGATTTCCACACTACTGTCCTTCCACTCTCCTGCCTTTTCCCTGCTAATGCTTGCACTGCCTTTGAAGATAAACATATCCCCCAAAGCAACTGCTGATTGACAGCTCTGCACTGTAAACAAGTGTCAAGGAAACAAAGCCTTAATGGTGCTCTGTCATCTAAAAATACTATAAACAATGTCTGTTTTACTGAGGGATAAAAGAGGGCCTTGTTCCTAATGAAGAGCATGGACCATCAGAGGAAAACTCCCTTCCCAGCTCTGTAGGACTCAGTGCATATAAACCTAGGGTATTCATTCAGCCTCACTGGTCTCTGCTCCCTCCTAGCCCCACCAAGAGGACAGGCTGACATGACTGTTCCAGCACCAGGGATTCTCAGGACTCACACAACTGACAATTCAGGCATTAGTATTGCAAAAGTTCATTGTAGCCTTCTGTGGAAAGGCACTGGGAAAACTCAAAGCATTATTAGAAGAGTGCCCTAAACAGTCTGCCAAGACAGCCAATCCAAACATCATTTTCACTGAAAGATATAAAAATGAATAATTTTCTCCCTTTACTTCATCTTGGAAATTTTCCTGTATCTAAGTGATTTCATGTCTGCTCCCCTTCCAAGTGCCACAGTTTGATGTTTCTTGTGTTCTGGCAGTGACTTCCCCTCCGGGGTTCCCTCGTCCAAGTGTGACCCAAAATAAACAGCGAGGTCTGTCCCACTCTTCCATGTTCCCATCCTAACACATGCATTATTCAAGAAGGCTCAGAAGTGCAAAAGGCTTTACTAAACAACTAAACAATTCCCAGAGAGGAAGAGACAGAGATTACAGCATCACGCTCTTCAACTGCTGAGAAGGTGATGATCTATTTAGCATGAAAGGGAAACTAAGATTTCACAAGGTCTAAGAAAAAAATGGATTTGGAAATTACAACTTACTTCCTCCAGATCTATGCTAATTTATCCTCTGTATCCTCTTGTGCAACTCTGACCAGATCCCTTTATGAATCATTTTTTTCCATGTATACTTCTGAAAACAGAGACATGGTTACATTTTCTTTTAAAATGAACAATGTCACACAATGACTGTGCCACTCATTCTTATATCTCACACCTATCACTCTGTTATTTCCCTTGTAGGCCATTTTGGGGACATAAAAAATACATCAGCAATGCCTGTGTAACGCCAAGGGAAGTAGGAATACATTTCAGAGTGAAAATGAAAGGGAGATGAAAATCTATTTCTAGATTTTCTGTGTTTCCAGTGCAGTGTGTGAGTGATTTTTATGAGAAACACAAACTTACACCACACATCTTTGTTTGGTTCTTACACACCACCATTGTCCTGGAAATTGAGAGACAAGTCAAACAGACTTGAAATGAGAAATCATTCCAGAAAGAGGATTAGAACTAGGATTCCCCTCCCAGAGGCATCTTTAGGATTTTATTTTGCTCCAATTCAGGCCACCATTTGTAAAATGCAGGTGGAAACATTCTTAAGCAATTCACTTGGGCAAAATTACAAAATAATAATGCAGCCATTCGGCACTAAAAATCACAACCAAAAGGATATTCCATAAAACATATTTATTTAATCAAATCAGTATTTTCCAGTATGCTCCAATGACTAAGAAGGCCAAAAATTAGAAGTTTAGGGATCACAGAGTTTCCTGTCATTCATTACCATGGTAAATTGGAGCTTCACTGAGCTTATTAAAAAATGCCTCGGCAACAAAAGCACAGTAGGCTTTCATTTTATGATGAACCTGAAGTACCAAGACAAAACAGCATCAGAGAAGGAGCACCACTAACGTTCCTGCTCCCAGTATTTGAAAGCTAAGACACTGCTTTTCACCAGCTCTTGGGTTATGAGATTTGAGCATATCAGCACAGTTTTAGGACAGTAAACAAGCTATCAATTTCTCCTCGTGCCATAGATTTGCTTTAGTATCTAAAGTTAAGTTTCTCTAATTCCATGGTGTTTACTTATTCTCAGTTCTCCTTTGTTCTCCTCCCCTCCATCACAAGAAATGCAAATAAAATAAATGGAAAAAAAATCTTTTTAACAGAAAAACACAACTCATCCCAGAAAGAAAAAAAGACAGAAATAGACTTGAGGCTGAAAAGCAAAAAAATTGAAGATCACCAGGATGAAAATAAACCAACACTAAAGCTCAGAAATGTGGAGACCACCACAAACAAAAAAAAGTTTCAGAAATGTTAGGTTTTTATTATGAAAACAAGACTGCATTTCTCATAGCTGACAAAATTATTCATCAATAGATGTTTTCCTATGACACTGGATCTTTTGGAAAGCTTTCAGGAGAAAGGCAAGCTAAATCACCTTTCCCCAGCTTGTGGCACACAGGGGAATCAAGATACAGGCCCAACTCCTACTGCAACCTCTTCAGAGCAGCAACTTCTGGACTTCAAAAATCATTACATCAAAACCATCATGTTTCTACCCGGAGGCAAAACTCATTTATTCAACCTGAATTAATTTATGATTATATATTTTTGAAGCTTCATTACAGGGCAGAACGAGAACACAAAATCACTGCTGTGTTTTTCTGATACAAGTGTTTTGTGAAAACCTTGAAGTGAAAATAGAAGTCAAAAAGTTTGTAATATTAATTAAAGGATAACTTTAAAGGATATTATCAAGCTGAATTTAAAATGCAAATTGAGCTTTGGGGCTTTTTTTAGTTCTTGTTGCAGACTAAATACCTCCAATGACATAATGAATATCTAGCACCTCATTTTCAAGCTCTCATCCTAATGAAAAATAACAAAGATATTTTGGTAAAGCATAAGACAAAACAACCAAATGAACTACTTGTATCATGATATCTCCTTTTACCTTACTGACCCTATATGACCAAAACATGTTTCAGGGAAATTTTGATAAGTTAGTCCCCACTGGAAATGTTGCTTAGAAAATCCCTGATCTTCCTGCCTGTGGGACTGAAACTTCTGGCCTCAAGCAATGGTTTGTTTCTCCAGGGAACATGCCAAGAGTGCTGCCAGCACTTGTGTAAGACTCCAAAGTTTCCCATTTCAAAGGTACCAGCGCTGTGTTCGTGCTGCTTCACTGACCTTCCACGGCTCCTGAGAGCTTCACACAGCTCACAGCCAGGAACACACTCTGACACTGACAGCTTGGCAGGGAAAGGTCACCCTTTACACACACTGGCCCCTGTGCTCAGGCTCAAAAATGAAACCTCAGTCCTTGGCTGCTGCAGACCTGAGATGTGCTGGCCAAAGGCATCAGTGCCCTGTTCCACACCTCTCGAACGCCATCGCTCCAGGGCCGGGGCGCGGGAGCACCGCACGCTCTTCATCACCACCTCTGCCTGCACACCCCAAACCCTTTGGGGTTTGCCTCTCACAGATCACATGTGCCATTTCACACACCCCCTACATCCCCTGCACACCCTGGCAGTTTGTTTCTTCTTCCCCTCCCCACAAGGCATAATCAGCCTTGTGCTGTAGCACAAACAGAAACCTCAGCTGAGGCCGTGGTTAAAGAAAACAGAAGCAAAAAGGTTTCCATCTCCTTGCCTCAGAGTGGACCACAGGACACTGAGAAATGTTCAAATTCAAGCTCCAGCCTTAGGAGTGCTCTTTGACATGAAAGATGCCTAGCAGTGGTTAAGGCTTGAATTCAAAGCTCTGGCTAAGGTTGCATCTAATCTATCATTTATATCTAAAACTGCAGTGCAGCTCATAAGGAAATGATTGCATTTTCCCAACCTAGCATCCATGGGTGCAATTCATAGAGCAGTTTCAGTGTAGTGGAGCTACATTCCCTTCACAGGAAAACAGAACAGAAGCTCATATCCAGACACACTGGAAAGGCAATCCAGTTACTAATGGAATCAAAGCGATGACTCGATATTTGGATGGCTTCAAGCTGTATGTCTGATAGAAACCTTCAGTCCAGATCACCAAGAGAAATAAATCCAGCTAAAAGTAAATGCTAAGGGGCCTCAGCATCACCTTTTGACTTTCTGATTCTCTCAAAAATCCAAACAACATCCATAGAATTAAATCTTCTTTTTGAGTTAGTAAGCAATCAGACTGGCTCATCCAGTTTCTTAGCAGACATATTCATACCAGCTCAGCTCTAATGACACCAGAAACAGCACAGAACCCCAGAAAAGGCCACTTACCAGGCCACTGCAGGTGCTGATTGCTGCTGTCCCACTGCTGGAGCCAGGCTGCCACGCTGTGCCAAGGAAGTGGCAAGGAACTCCAGAGGGAGCTGAAATCTTCGCTCTGGTGTGGTTGCCACGTCTCCTTTCTACTACATAGTTATGGGAAAGAAATCCCATGTGGACAGTCAAGTTAAAAAACACATCCTTCTCCTCATGATTAATTTTGTAATAAACCACATTTTCATTTTTTCCAAGATCCCTCTTCTTCCTCGGGCTTGAGATGTGATGGTGTAGATTAAAAGAAAGAAAATGCCCACTTGCATCTACTCTTGATGGATGAACCACTTGGTATTCTGGCACTGTCTTCACAAATTGTTCTGAGAGAAAGGGAAAAAAAAGGAAACAAAACTAGGGTGAGTTCAGATCTCATACAATTTAAGGGAAAAAAATCAAAAGCAAGTGCAATTCACCACAACATCCTACTGACACAAAGGCAGGCAGGGCACAGACTACCATGGAATACATTCCTCATTTGGGCTTTCTATTCTCCCACTGTAAGACTGAGTTTAGAAGCTAAACATTCTTCTTTTTAAATATTTTATCACCATTCATATAATGACTGACTGCCACACACACCCCTTCCCAGTCCCACCAGGGATGGGAACCCTCCATGCCCTTAGTCTCCAGCACGTGATACTCTGATCAAGGAGTGTGATCTTCACACATCCAAAAAACTGACCACTTGAAGTTGGACACAGAGCCTTGCAAACACATAAAGGTGAAGAGAACACAAATTGGCTTGATTATTTGCACTAACAGCATCCCAGTAGCATCAGCTTTAGCAGCTGCTGCAGCTGAAGCTTCAGAATTTCAAAGAAGGTTTGAAGAGAACGAATTGTGCTCTTTTGTTATAAGGAGTTCCAAGCAGGGTAAGACTGGAAATCTCATCACTTGTCAGAATCTAGCAGGGGAAGAGAGCATTATTGACATTGTTGTCCCCTGCTATGGTAGAGAAGAAACACACCTGTACCCAATTTCATTTGTTTTAAATTACTGTGAAATGCAAAAGCCCCTTGCAAACAGCACAAATCCATGTAAAACACAATCCATAAGAACTCATACCCTGAGGGTATGAGTTATCTGCTGGCATGTTTGAATTCCACCCAAGAAATGACAGTCTGACCATATTTAATTAAAAAGAAGTTATGATGACACACATTAATCAGTTCTTCTTTACCCAGAGTTGCTCATCCTTCCCAAGGTCCCAACCCTTACACACGGAGTGACGACACCTCATTCATTAACGAAGCTGCTTAACAAAGCAGCCAGCCCGTCCCAGCTACTTCAGACTAGGTCTGGAGAGGCAATCCTTTTAGAGGCACTTCTCCCTCCACTGCCTGCACCTTCAAAGCCACAGAGGAGAATTCCTGCCCAAGCAGACAGCTGTCTGGATCCATCCCCTTCAGGAAGGAACACATCTCTTCTGCCCACATTACCTGCAGTTTAAGACTGGCTGCTTGCATTTCCTCAGGCCATGGACCCTGAGACACGTGCACTGACACACTTCCAAGTGAAAGGAAAGCAAAACAAAACACACAAACCCACCCCCTCCCAGCACATACACAACCACATCAGAAATCTGGCCTAGTCTCAGCAGCACCTCTGCTTCAGAAGCAAGTTTATTCTCTTACACAACAGATTTCTTTGTACACAAGCCTTCCCACCAGCCCACAGCAACCTGGAGACTTTGCAGGACAAGCCCCAGCAGTGGAGTTTTGAGCCTTCACAGTGGCAGGTTTGACAGCAGGACAGTAATGCCTGCCACAGGTTCTGAGAGACATCTGCCCTTGTCCACACCAGGAGCCTGAGACACGGGAAACTCAGCACACACCTTCACCCCTGCAGTTTGCACAGACTCCTGCAGACAGCACAAAAGGTGCTGGACACCTGATAATTCATCAGCTGAAGCTGAACCAAGGTTCTCCCCTCTTCACACTCCAAAGTGAAGGAAAAAAAAAAAAAAGGCAGGGAAAAGAAAAAAAAAACACCA
>VZRX01001257.1:38222-66281 GCA_013398075.1 Notiomystis cincta
TAGTAGACCGTAGTGACGAGAACAAGCATTGTCTTAGTAGAATCATGTGAACCTACACCTGTGTACCTGCCCGTATGTACCCACCTGTGTGTACCCACCTGTATGTACCCACTTGTATGTACCCATCTGTATGACAGATAATTATACACCAATTACGGGAAAAGAAACCCGAACTCATGCTTGGGTGAGATCAATACATGCACAACAGAACAATAGCAAAGTAATGATTAACGTATGAACGAGCAACAACTGTGTAAAGGAAGAGTATAACAGTGTGTCCATCTCGGGTCCGTGTCGGAGTCAGATTTGGGTTTGTCTGTACCCCTGACTCCCAGAGCTCTTCAATACAAGCGGCGGCATACAATCATCCCGCGGCGCTGTGTTTTCCGCGCTAGCGCTGCGGGCGTGCTGCGCTGCCAGTGAACACCAGGGGACAGCCGAGCACCCGCTCTGCCGGCCCTGCCCAGCCCGCGCCCCCGGGCAGTGTCCCCGCCGCGCTCGGGAGCGAGCGGCGCCGCGCTGCCCTCGCCCTGCGCACACGCGGCAGCCTTCGCTCCTCTCCCTCACTGCGCGCTGAGCCGTGGTCTCCTACCGGCGCAAGTCTCACCCTCGGGAACAGCCTCCAGTTTGACGGCTCTGCATGATGGGAAAGTCGTCATCCTTAGTACGCAGTAAAATACTAATACTGGCAGGGAAAATGTTCATTAAAAAAAAAATTAAGAAACTCAAGTGCTGAACACATCTTGCGTATCATAAGGAGCAATGCATGAACACTATAGAAGGCAACAATTCACAGAATCACAGAATGGGTCAGGTAGGAAGGGACCACAGTGTTCATCTGTTCCAGCCTTCCTGCTCAAGCAGGGTTATCCTAAAAATAAAGCACAGGATTGTATCCAGAAGGTTCTTGAGTAACTCCAGTGAGGGACGTGCCACAGCCTCTCTGGGAAATCTGTTCCAGTGCTCCATTGCTCTAAAAGTAAAGAAGTTCTTCATATTCAGGTGGAACTTTCCATGTATCAGTTCCTGCCATTGCCTCTTGTCCTGCTGCTCAGCTGAGCAGAGCCTGGTCCCTCCTCTGACTCCTCCATGCAGACACTGACAGACACTGAGGAGGGCCCCTCTCAGTCATCTCTTCTCGGGGTTAAACAAGCCCAGACCCCTCAGCCTTTCCTCATAAGAGAAATGTTCCAGGGCCTCGATCACCTCTGTAGCTCCCTGCTGGACGTGCTCCAGGAGCTCCATGTCTCTCCTGTGCTGAGGAGCCCAGAACTGGACACAGCACTGCAGATGAGGCCTCAGCAGGGCTGAGCAGAGGGGCAGGAGCACCTCCCTTGACCTTCTGGCAGTGCTCTTCCTGATGCACCCCAGGATTCCACTGTCCTTCTTGGCCACAAGGACACTGCTGGTTCATGGACAGCTTGTTGTCCACCAGGACCCCCAGGTCCTTGTCCTTCTGCTTTCCAGCAGGTTGGCCCCAGCCTGTACCTGTGCCAGGGGTTGTTCCTCCCCAGGAGCAGGACACTGCACTTGCTTTGCTGAACTTCAGACAATTCTTCTCTGCCCACCTCTCCAGCCTGCTGAGGTCCCTCTNAAAATAAAGCACAGGATTGTATCCAGAAGGTTCTTGAGTAACTCCAGTGAGGGACGTGCCACAGCCTCTCTGGGAAATCTGTTCCAGTGCTCCATTGCTCTAAAAGTAAAGAAGTTCTTCATATTCAGGTGGAACTTTCCATGTATCAGTTCCTGCCATTGCCTCTTGTCCTGCTGCTCAGCTGAGCAGAGCCTGGTCCCTCCTCTGACTCCTCCATGCAGACACTGACAGACACTGAGGAGGGCCCCTCTCAGTCATCTCTTNGTTTTGAAGACTGGGTGACATTTGTTTCCCTCCAGTCCTCAGGCATCTCTCCTGATCTCCATGACCTTTCAAAAATGATCATGAGCCCCCTGTCTATGATGTCTGCCAGCTCCCTCAGCACTCGTGGATGCATCACGTCAGGGCCCATAAAAATTACAAATCACTTTTCACAGTTCAGTCCTGAACAAGTGACCTTGAACATTTGCCTCTTAAATAAACAAGATGGAGCAGCTAGAGAATGGAAATGAATGTTGGAAACTTAGAGGGGAAAATTTTGGTTTACAGCTCATTTTTTATAGCTTTATCATGCCAAAAATCATTTAAAGAGATTTTACAGCAGATACTTCCACCCAATCCTTCTACAGTTCAAAAATATCAAATGTCACCATTGCCACATTCACTTACACCATCTTTTGACATGCTGCAGGGACTGGTAGTGATTCATAGGCACCAGTGTGAAAGCTGTGAGTTCTCCCAAGGCAAAGACATTTATGATTCATCTGACTTGTATAGCCTTTCTGGAAAATAAGTTTGTCTGCCACAAGCCACCTGAGTTGCTTGTTTTCAAGCAAGTCAGAGAAACTTAATGAGAACACCATGAAACACAGAATGAACACTGCAGACAAAAGTCATAACACTTGTGATATTACTAATGCTTCAAGTCCCCTAAACAAGAGAACCTGAAGTTCCTTTAAGGGTTTGCTCTCATCACCTGCCTGCTTGTTAAAGGGAGAAGTGGTGGATGTTGGTAAGAGAAAGAAAAAGGAGAGTGCCATGAAGATGAGAGGACAGACTTGTCACCTGCTCTGCTTTGTTCAGCCATGACTGCTTCTGTGAGAGTGGGAGGCAGGAGGGTTGGTGACATCTCATCCTTGAGAGGGTTCAGAGAAGGGGTACAAGGATGATAAAGAGACAGGAGCATCTCTCTTATGGGGAAAGGCTGAAGGAGCTGGGCTTGTCAGCAAGAGGTGACTGAGAGGGTGTGGAGTCTCCTTCACTGGACACACTCAAGAGCCCTCTGGACACCGCCCTGTGCCCTGTGCTCTGATGGCCCTGCTTGGGCAGGGAGCTCGGACCAGATGACCACTGTGTTCCCTTCCGTCCTGGGATTCTGTGTGGTTCATCTAAGTGTATCATTTGCATAAACATGATACAGAGAGGATCTTTATTTATTTGATTTTATGGAAATAAAACCAGATGAGAAAGGTCAGGCACAGAGTACTTGTAACTTTATACTCACATCATTGCTGTAAAAGTTGATGTTAAGTACAGTAAATAATCATATTCATAGTTCCAGTCCAGAACCAAAGCACAGAAAAGGTGGAACTTCTTAAATTAATGGCATTACAGTACAGTCCTTCAATACCTTCAACATTTTTAACCTTTTAGCATTGCTATAGCTGAAATAAATATTTTATCCCCTTTCATGTATTAGTAACATATTATATTAGTAACATACATTAATAACATTTCTATTGCTAAAAGAAATACTTATTTTATCCCCTTTTATGAGTTAGTAACATTTTATATTGCTTTCAGTAACACTTGAGATACATTTGCAACTTCAGAATGAGCACCATCCGAATTTATTTTTTGTTTAGACACTGTTTTCTAAATTGTATATACTTTTTTGCCAGTTTGCTATTTCTAACAAAGACTCATACAAATACTGTTTTGAAGTCCAGAGAACAATATAAAATGTTTTTATGGAGATTTCCAGAGAAAAGATGACTTAAATGTTTCTGTGTTCTGTAGCGCACAGTGGGTTTTAAAGGGAAAGATCATGAGATCATGAGAAATGATAATATGAGGTCCTGAAACAATTTTCTCTGAATAGATTTGTAAATAAAGGCACTGATATACATGATGGGCTCCTCTCTCTTCTCTCTGCAGGCTCAGAACCCTTCTCACATTGCCACAGATCTGTGGTCCCTTTGTGGGCCTGAATCAATGCCAGCCTTCTCTTTGTGTAACAGAGCAGAGACAACATTGACCATTTAAATGTTAAACCTCAAAGAAAATATTGACAAAGTCATAGGTAAACATCACAAAATTTCTTTCTCAGCCTCACAGTGGAATCAGAGCTTTATGACCTCAGCTCCTGGTGCACAGGTTTACGTGGTGCAGTCCCATAAAACCTGATCACCTCCTCCTTTATCTCTTTTTATGGCTCCACAGATGCCTTGCTCTTCCCTTGAAAATTCATCCTCCCAGGAGATATGGAGTTAATGGAAGCCAGTGAGTTAATGATGACATAAAGCTAATTGAGACAATTAGCAGCAATCCTTCATTTTCCGGCTTCCTCCTGTTTGTCCTGCTTGAGGCCTTTTGTGCTCCAGCCATCTGCAAACTGTTTCAAGCACAGTCCAGGGGCTCTGCCTTCCCAGGTTTTCTCTTCCATGGGTGTGAAGTGAAGAGCCACAAACCAAAAGGAGCCATAGGACGTGGTTTCTTCCACAGGCAGGGTGCAGGTGCTGTAGTGAGGTTTGCCACACACCGAGCCCCTTCTGGGCCCCACGGTGGAGACTGTGTCCTCACCAAGAAAAGGCATCTGAGGCTCCCACGGGATTGTTAACATTAGTGAGGATTTACCTAAGGGAAATTCGGTTTTCCTGAGAACATGTGACTCACTCTGCTCTTGAAAATACAGGAAAAGGGTGAAGCTGATGCATCTCTGCAGAGGCACTTGATGCCCAAATGTAACCATTTATTTTTGGTGTTGTCAGTTCATATCTTGCAGAGCTTCTAAGAGCTGATTAGCTCAACACTGCATTTCTCTGAACGGTGTTGATTATACATGTGCAACATTAAGAACAAAAACAACCATAAACACCACACTTGCCCACAGCCTCTCAGTGTTTTTTAACAATATTGCATTAGCAGGTGGCTTCATGTGGTTTAACATATAACACATAGTGGATGGATATGACAGGCTTCAGGACAGAGGAAGCACAGCATACAGTGTATTGCTTTCACAAACAGGGTTTTCAAAACTCTGGCAGTATTATAAAAATAAGAATGAAGCTTCATATGCAATTAAATACAAATAACTGGGTTTATGGATTTACTGTACAATAATTCCTGATAGTGCTTTGCAGAAGTGAATTTATTTACAATATTCTGTGGAGAGCAAATGCCATTTCGGTCAAAGCATGAAGGAAAACAGAGAAAAGAGAGATGCTACGTTAAGGTAAATGATGTCATATCCAGTGTCAAGATTTATGTGGTGTTCAACCAGATGTCAGATTATTATGTTGACCACGTTTATCTTTTCAATTCCAGCATCAAAACTGAGAGGCCACTTTTTAAAGAAGGAAGAAATGGCAGCTGTTTCCCATAGACAGATTTTTAGGTACCTACACATGGATTTGTAAAGCAGCCTTAGGCAGACTTTCCTGACAAGCCCAGCCAGTACTTTCAATTCATTTATACAGAAGCAGCAGGATCCAAAGTACAAAATAATTACTCTACAGTAATGCTTTTAAATAATAGGCTTCAATCTTTTTTATATTCCAGTAATTTTTCACACCCAAATCTGCTTTTGACAGTAGCTGGTAATTAACTGATCCCACTTAGCAGTGCCACTAATCATAACACAAATGCACCCTGCATGGCCCCTGACACCTGTTTGAATCTCCTGCAGCTTTTGACTACTGGAGGGAACAGCCCCCAACGTAAGACACTTGAAAAACAAGATAAATAAAAACTTTCTTCCTAACTCTGTCCTTTTATATTACTTCAATTCGTCACATTCTTTATCTATTAACTTTCACAAATTGGTAATGAGGAGTTTCATAACGACTCCCGGCGTAGAGCATCCGAATACCGCGGCCACACGCCCCATCACATGTCACAGCATGTGAACACACTGCGAGGGGTGTGTCTGAGCCATCAGGCAGCCAGTTTTATCGAGTCTCCGTTTCACAAAGCTCTGGAATTGCCACCGACCCAAGGAGGTAAGAGGGGAGGACGTGCCAGCAGCGGGACTGACCGGGCGCGAAGGAAACGCTCCCTGGGGAGGCTGCTCCCTTGCAGCCCTAGTCCACGTAGTGAACACAGAAGGCCACGAAGCAGCAGCCGACCAGCGCCACGGTGGACGCCGAAATCACGGTGACGGCGCTGCCCGCCACGCTGACCAGGAGCCCCAGGCCCACGCCGAGGATGATCTGGGCCAGCTGGACCATGCAGGTCAGGGCAGCACAGTCAATGCCCTTCCCTCGCCCGTGCTCGCCGGCTCGCTCCCCTTCCTGCAGCTTCAGGCTCTGCAAAGAAGCACAGAACACAGCCCAGGAGAGGGGCAGAGTCAGCAACCTGGGCAGGACGTTGTTACACACCCAGGGGCAGCAGGACAGCTCGCTGCTCCCCTCCTTGTGCCACAGCGGCTACAGAGGTCACCACACAGATTTTACAAGCAACAATGAGTTTTCCACCAAATTGTCTGGTTTTTCTCATCTGCAGCTTCCCCCTCTATCCTGCTCTTAAGGAAGTAATTGAAAATTGACCAGAAAAACTATATCTTTTTTCAAGTTCAGGTCAATTTGAGCTCTCTCAAACTGACATTTAGCAGTACAGATCATCCTGTCACGGATAATTGAGCTCTGACTGATGGCTGAAGGAGCCATACCATCATATTATCAAAGAACCATCATAGAATCACAGAATGGTTTGTGTTGGAAGGAGCCTTAAAAATCATCTTGTTCCCATCCCCTTGTTATGAGCAGGGACACTTTCCATTAGACCAGGGTGCTCAGAGGTACGTCCAACCTGACCTTAAACACTTCCAGAGATGTGGTATCCAAAACATCTCTGGATGACTTGATCCAGTGCCTCACTACCAGTACTACCAGTGCCTTGCTAAAGATTTGTTCCTAATTTCTAACCTAAATTTACTCTCTAAGTTTGAAGCCATTCCCTCTTATCCTATCACTTTGTGCCCTTGTTAAAGCCCCTCTCCATCTTTCTTGCAAGCTCCCTTCAAGTACTGGAAAGCCACAATTAGGTCAGTCCGAAGCCACCTCTTCTCCAAGCTGAACAATTCCAACTCTTTCTGTCTTTCCTCACAGCAGAGGTGCTCCATCCCTCTGATCATCTTTGTGTCTCTCCTCTGGACTGGCTCCATCAGGTCCCTGTCCCTGCTGTGCTGCCCCCAGCTCTGGGTGCAGTGCTCCAGGTGGGTCTCAGCAGAGCAGAGCAGAGCAGAGGGGCAGAATCCCCTCCCTGCCCTGCTGCCCACAGGGCTCTGGATGCAGCCCAGGACACCTTTGGCGCTCTGGGCTCTGAGTGCCATGGCTGGGGTATGTCCAGCCTCTCCCCCACCAGCACCCCCAGGTCCTTCTGGGCAGGGCTGCTCTGGGTCTGTTCCTGCCCAGCCTGTGCTGGTACCAGGGATTGCTCTGACCCAGGGGCAGCACCAGCACTTGGCCTGGTTAAACCTCATGATGTTCCCATGGGCCACTCCTTGAGCTTGTCCAGGTCCCTCTGGATGGCATCCCATCCTTCAGGGGTGTCAAACCACCTCAGCCTGGTGTCACCTGCAAACTTGCTGAGGGTGCACTCAATCAGTTCATCTGTGTCATTATGGAAGATATTAAATCACATTGGTGCCAATACAGATCCTTGAGGGCACCGCTTGTCACTGATGTCCACTGGACCCTCTGGATGTGACTGTCCATCTAACTTTCTTATCCATCTAACTTTCTTATCCATCTAACTTTCTTATCCATCTTTCTTATCCACTTTCCTATCCATCTAACAGTCCACTCATCAAATCCACCTTTTCAGTTCAGAGGGAAGCACATGGTGAGGAACCACCTCCAAAGGCTTTACAGCAGTGCTGATGTGCCCCACAGACATACAGGCAGGAACCTGAAGTTATGGCTCAAAGCACATAAAGATAATCAGTACTAAAATACAGATGTAATACTTTTATTGCTGGGGATAAAAGCAACCTGAAAACAAACATCTGGACTAGGATTCTTCTACACTGCTGAGGACCACTTTTAACTATTAATCTGTGTATCTGCTATGATATAAATAGCAGAGCAAAAGCCTGCATTTATTATGTACAAGTGTTTTGCACAGTAACCCCTGTGAGGCTGGTGGATCACTGGAGCAGGTTAACTAGAAGGGCTGTGGAGTCTCCACTCATGGAATCATTCAAACCAGACCAGACATGACCTGGGGCAGCCTGCTCCAGGTGGCCCTCCTTGACCAGGAGCTACATGAGCTATGGGGGTCCCTTCCTACAGAAAGAAATAATTCTGTTTTATTGGGAAATTATGTGATATTTTACATATTTATTCTCTTTCTGATGGCCTGTTAAATGGAGGAGTTTGTATTCCCATGACAAGAGGTTCCCACACTGTAGGCCAGCGGCACCACTATGTTCTGGTATCCAAATTGTCTTGGCCATTAAGATGCTTTTTGTTTTTTGAAAACCCTATTAGCTTGCCTTTGAGCCATACAAAGCTCACAAGTACTGGAGACAAACAGTCTCTTCCTAATCCAGTAGAAAAAAATTGAATTTGGATCCTAGGGAACAGAAGCACAGAACAGGAGGTGAAATGGCAGCATTATAAAACACAGCACATGGTTTTGGTAGAGTGCACAGTGAGGGAAAATGTCTACTCCTTGTTCTGAAAGGATAAAGTCCCAATTTGAGACTCTTTAAAAAATAAATTATATCTATTTTGCTGGGCTGTTCCCAATGTTCCTACATGGAAGTAGTTCTAACCACAAATAAATGAATCTGTAAATGAATGCACTCTTGTACTTCATGTTTGTTCTTAATTTTTTTCCCTGCCTGGTACATTATAGAAGATTTGAGCTAAACCTCAACCATTAATATAAAATCTAACATAGAATTATATATAATTTAACATCTGTCATAGCAAGTACCATACACCAAACAAGAAACAATTGGTTGTCTTACAAGTAACACATGAATATATTGGCCTATTCATGCACACTTCAGCATATTTTATTTCACTTCTGTCTTGGAACAGAAAGAATTTTGTGTTTACTCCTCCTCTCTGAGTTGGCTGTCCTGAGGTTAGAATTGAGATCTCACCCTAACCTGTGCTCATTCCCTGTCTTTTGTTTTATGTTTATAAAACACTGTGATCATTCTCTGTTGGAAGGAGCAAAGAAATTAACTAATTAGGAATCAGATATATGAAATACTTAATCACTGAGACATCCTCCTAGCATTCAGTTTTGCTTTAAAAGGTTTTGTTGTGTTCATCATTCAGAGGGTGCTGGTGAGAGTTGTACAGAACAGTAGAACATGAACATGTTGTCTAGATTTGATCCAGCCCTGTGCTGCTTTCAGCTGTGTTTCTGTGTGGTTTTCCAATGGTTCAACATTGCCTTTATTAATTTCTTCACATGTCCCAAGGTATACTGAGAACTTTTCCTAATTTCTCCCAACTGTCCTTAATCCTTCTTGTTTCCAGCTTGTTTCCAGTTTGACTAACTTAAGAGACTTGAGAGAACTTTTCCATTAAAGAACCCAACACTTTACAATACACGAGGATCCTGCTGTGCCCAGTAACATGATACAAAGTGTGCAAGTTTTTCCAGATTTTCCTTGGAAACAGCATTTAATGCCATGGAGGACAAAAACCCAACCACAGACATTTAGAAAGATAATGAGAATGTGGTATATGACTTAATACTGAGCTATATAAAGCTGTTTCTACTTGGATGCCATACCTTTATTAGCTAAGAGCTTTTGTAACACTTTGCAGTTAACTAAAAATTCTGACAGCCTTTACAGGCTTGTTATTAACCTCAGGCACTCAGAAATCAACTCCTCTGCTAATGTGGCTGGAAGGAAAGAGATAAGGAAGGTAGGACTTGAAAGCAACACTCCAGTGGAGCCTTGTTACCTGCCTACTGCCTGAACACATACTGTGATTGGCTTTGTTTCAGATGTGATGACAGATAATTATTTGTTTCACTGAAGGCCTCTTTGGAGAGTTTGGAGCTGGGATGTTAACTCTCTCTGTCACAAACTTCCCATTCATACGTATCATTATTAAGAGTTCAAAATTAAAATTAAAAGCTGCTCACCATTTCTATCCAGTTTTCCCCCAAAACAGGTTGGACAGACACAGACAGATATAAACTTGATGCTTCTTGAGACATTGCACTCACCTCTTCTTCCCTGTGGTACTCTGCAATGAGGTGGAATGGCACTGTGTACAGTGTGCTGGACATGACTCCAAAGAGTGAACAGAGAGCCAGAGTGGAATAGACATTGGGAAACAAGCCAATTAATCCAGTACCCAGTCCAAAAAGTAGGTATCCAATGAAATAAAGTCCCTTTAATCCTATGTATGGCAGAAGGAGTTTCTGCAAGTCTGTGAATGAAAAGTGAAAATGTTGGTAAGATTAAAAAAAACAGGTCACATTTTATCAGTGAGTTCCTTTTAAGGGGTTGTATTTTGTAAAATGCAATGAAGGAGATAATCTTAATGATTTTGGAAGTTGCCTCAAATTATTGTAGGTATAAACTTGCCAGAGAATTCTTGCTCACACCACCCAGAGCTCAACATGCAGCTGGCACTGCAGCTGCACCCAGAGATGCTTGTGCTGAGCAGATATTCCTCCACAGAAAGGCCACAGAGAAATGCCTGCAGTTAAGCTCCAAAGGTGAAAACATGTCCCTCAAGGCCCTTTTAGATGCTCAGATCCACCCCCAAAATGCTACTTATTTGAGTTTTTGGATTGCAAATAATTTTTTTAATTCTTGGGAAGAGTTATGGTGAAATCTATCTGGGGAGCTGTGCTAGCATGTTTACACATCATTTTGGAGAGCAAGATTCAAGCTTCTGGCAAGGCCCTCTGCATGGGAATGCAAATGGGGAGATGCCACCTTTGAGAGCCAACAGCTACAGCACCGCCAGGTGAAAGAGAATATAAGAATTTGGTCTGGCAGTTAACTTCAGGATGATTTTCAGTGTTCAGGGGCAGTTCACGTGCAGAGCAATGTCCTACTCCCAAAATCATCCATCATGTGCTCAGGAACTGTTTGTGTCAAGTGTTTCTAACAATGCTGAGAATGTAACAGTCCTTAAAGCTTTAATGTAGAAACAAATCCAGGTAAATTGTCATCCCTTTATGGTTTTTAGACAATGGCAAATAGCAAACACAGCGTTGGAGTTCATTGATGGGTACTTACAAGAATAGACTGATGAAAAAATTGCATTGATGCACAGTCCCCAGCATCCCATCTCTACCCCTGTTTTGTAGGTGAGGTAAAGTGTGGAGTTGTGAGGGGCATAAGGATTGCCATGGTACACAACCTGGAAGAGACCACAGAAGTCACAGAAGGCAAGGATGGCTGCACACAGGGCATGTCTCCTTCTCCCTGCTAGGGAGCACCCAAGAAATCTGTTAGGCAGTGTCCTAACCACCCATTTGTGATTCTCCAGGTTTCACACTCATGTCTCCTGGACTATCACATCCCAGGCTCCACCTCATTTATTACCCTCTGCCTCTTCCTGGACTGTCTACTTTACATTGACTCATTTCTTCTTTTATCCTTTGGTTGTCTCACTCCCAACTAACTTTCTCCATTTCTGCCTCCTTGCCTTAGCCTTTCTTTCCCTAATTTATCTTTTTTTTTTTTTTTTTTTTGTTTTCTCTTTCAGGTTTACCTCAACACACTCATTTTTCCACACAGTTATTGTTTTATTCAGTTGCTTTTCTAGACAAGCAAAACTTTTTTCTTTCAGTTGTTCATCTATACTGCAGGGGAAAAAAAAACCGCTCTTGCCTTGCCTACAAAGACAAAAAAGGCAAGGAAATGGGAATAGTGAGTGGAAGCCATAGAAGGGCAGGGAGTGGCACAGAGTGGATTTGTGCCAGGAGCATATTGGTACTCTGGAAGAAAGGAGGCAGACACATCCATATGGGCAAGAATCGCTGTCAAGGACTTACAGACCCTGGGAATGGCATGGAAAAGGCACCACTGGGTGTTGTGGAGGCAAACAGTTGCTGGAAAAGGGACTCAGGACAGACAAATGCAAGAAGATAAAAGCTTTCTGCTGCCAAGCAGCTGCCTGTGTGCAAAGAGCTGCATGGGCTGAGCCCAGGGAGGCTGCAGTGCAGGGAGGGGCTTTGTGTGGATATTGCACAGGTGCCAGGGCAGGGGCAGTAAATCCAAGCATTGCCCCACATAGAAAACCTGCCCACCTGGGAGCAGCTCCAAAGCCAAAGCCAAACACGTGGATATGTTTGGAACAGCTCTGAGAGCTTCACTTGGAGCAGTTAGACACAAATGGCCTTACAAATATTAAAGGTTTTCCCCAGCAATTTCACAGACGGGCTCGGAACAAGGGCCTGACCTTAATTAGCTGGTTTAAAAAACTATTGCTGAGCCATCCAGATATAAATGGCTCTGGCACCAGTGTCATTTCCTCAGGCTGGTAACACCATTTCATTTCTTTTTGATGGAGGAGGAGATGCTTCAAGGAAGGAGAAGTGAGAGGATTTTATGCTTTACCTGTCCCATGAAATCTGTGAAGAAGAGCATGTTGGACAGGAAAGCCATCCATCCAAAGAGGTGGCTCACACACAGACAGCGATAGTGGGATGGCATGCTTGCAAGTGTCTTCAAGAGTGATTTAAGGGTCATCTGCCTTTTTCCCTAAAAGCAAATATTCAAGAATAATACCATATTATTGTTCTGAAGGCTAATGAAATAGCTGACAGCAAATGAAGAAGGCCTTAGTAGTATCTTTTCATTGCTAAACTTCCAAAGTATTTTCTTTTTTTGCTAGGAAGGGTTACTACAGTACTGAGTTTCCTTCAGTTTATAAAATTCACAGAAACTCTAAAGGAGATGGGGTATAACAACTAGAATGTAACATTTCTTGCTGTAAAAATCAGTAAGACAATTATTTACATGTAGAATCACAGGGAAAATTTCTGCCAAAGCAGATGCAGAGGCTTAAAAAAAAAAACAAAAAACCAACAGAAACAACCAGAAATAAAAGTTATTTCTTTATAGACGCCATCAGCTTTACACTGACATTTTAAAGCTGCCACAGGACAAAATTATGCTCAAAATACTTCCTGAAAATGAAAATGTATCAGTTGTGGACTTCTGGGCATTTTGAGATCTTATTCCCATTACATTCTATGTGCCAAACTCCCTAGGAAAGTTCTTTTCCTAGGGAAATTGCTACCTCTTCAGGCATATTTCCACTATGCACCATCCATGAAGCAGGGAGAGGCTGTGGCTCACCATGGTAGCACACAGGGAATGTGAGCTCCAGCATCTGAACACCTCATACCATGGCAAAAATAACTCATTTCACAATCAAAATTTGACAGATGATGGTTAACAAATCTCACTGATGAGTAAAATCAAATTTTCTCATGACCTTCAATGCCCCACCATATCTCCCTCCTCATTTCAGCCCTGCACCCAAAAACTCTCAGTTTCTTTTCCAGTCACACTCATCAGATCATTTGTATTACTTTATTTATTTTTTTTAAACTACTATGGGTGTGCTTGATATCGGGTATTTTGACACATAATTCTTCCTGTATTAAAGCTCCTGCATGGTTCTGTCCTTATAAAGAAAATAAAAGATACTCTTTTAGCTGTGCATGATGGAAAACTTCCAGTTTTCTCCCGTGGCGTTTGGAGACAACAGTGTTGGGAGAGATGGTAAGGGAAGATGTATGCCATGAAATGTGGAAGAACTGCAAAAGTTATGCTAATTACTGGAAATTACTGGACTGAATCTTGTCTTCAATTTGCTCTAAGATGTCATTTTTTCCTTTCTCCCTTCAGTGTTGTACTTACTTTTCACAATTCTATTTTCCTTTGAATTAGGCTATGCTGCAAGCTACTCTGTGAATAATCACCACATACAAAGTTGGAAAATACTTTGCTTCAGTGTGGGGTTTTTAATCCTCATAGGAATGCCAAAATTCAAGTTGCTGACTTTCACCTTGGACTGTATAGTGTCCAAATCCCCTGGAATTTCTCTTGGATATCACTGTCCTTTTAAAACAGGGTAAGCTTTATATTCTTCTACAATTATAAAAAGAAAACAAACAAAAAAATTCCAGATTTACTCATTAGTGTTTTTTCAAGGATAATTAACATCGTTTGACTTGGCTTAATTTAATTTTTAATTTTTCCACACTGCTTTTTAGAGTAGCCTTTCTAATCAAAGTTTTAAGATAAGGTCATGGAACTGCAAAGGACACTGCAGTGACTACAAACCATAACTTGACACCTAGGTAGAAATACTTTCTTTCTATTTAGATATTCCAGAGAGTGGAAATGGAAACCAAAAATGTTTAATGCACACATTCAAAACATACCAGCACACAAACTGCATGCTAATTTAAATACTGTGCTGAAGTTTGGCTCTGTTTAAGCACCCTTATCCTCCAAAAGCTCACAAATAATCTCTACAAAATCACTGCAACTCAGGGCATAAGATGATTCATAAGAATACAGAAGAAGCAATATGACTTGGGTTTTATGGCAGTGGACCCTGAATAATTTGGCACCATTCAAAAGAATAAAAGGCTAATTGCTCTGGGTGTCTGTTCATACTGTAACAGGTCAAATCTCATTATTAATCATGTTAGCTATTAGCATGTGAGAGCATAGGCCCTAATTTAGAAGAAATAGGGCCACAATGCCTGCAATTAAAAAAAAAAGAGAGACATAAAACCAGGAAGCCAAACGATTTCATCAAGGAAGTGATTACGGTAATGAATGAACTCAGCAAACATGTGCCACAGGAGACAGATCATTAAAGCAGTGAGAGTCTCGAATTCATACTCACTCAGGCACATCAAAGAAACACGGGACTGATCAAAGCTCTGGGGGACTCTAACAGGCTGCCCAGCTCAGTCAGAGAGCAGGGCCTGGGCACAGGCTCGCCCGCAGCAGACGCCGCAGCCTCACCTCAGCTGCCAGACGTTTCCGACTCCAAGGAGTCATTTCTCACCAGGGCAGAGCTACCCCTAACCACAGTCTGCTCCCCCCACCTTCACTGCACCTCTCTCTCACTGGCAATTGCCTTCCTCTTCTTTTAGAGCCTGCATGGTCCAAGCAAGCGACGACACTCAGCATCTCTGACAATTGGGAGGATGCTCAGAGTGAGCAGCACTGTGAAGGATGCTGGCTGCTCAAGCTGGCCTGCAGTGGGGAAGCTCAGACAGCAGCACAGTGTTCTTGTCAGATTCTCCCCACAGCTGTTGCCTTGATGTCTGCCTCACTCTGTGTTTGCCTGGCATTCTCATCAGGCAATGCTCATCTCATATGTCTTACATCTGGTATAATAATATGTTTCTTCAGGTTAGAAATACCAAGTGCTATTATAAAACAAATTACAGATAGTAAAAGATAATAAATCTCTCTTATTTATAGATTAAACAAGAGTATCACTTTCTTATTTATACCCATTTGCACATGCTGAGTATGTTTTACCTGATTTATCAAACCTTTGTATGAGTGTATCAGGCATGGATATGCATAATGTCAAGAGGTCAAAAGTGAAATTAAAATGAGAAGCAATTGTGTCATCACAATTTTGTTACATACTTTGCTTACCTAGGGTGCTATGAGATAGCCATGAGGTTTTCTAGCACTAAAAGTCATGAACCAAACAGTAAAAACTATCATCTGTTCCCAAGACCATACTAGAAGTGGTCTCCCCAGAAAAGGTAGATTCTCCTTTTCCTTAGGTTGAAGAAATCTCTCAGAAAAATGCATCAGAAAAAAAAACCAACAGTGGGGATTTAAAAGTACTTATTGTTCTCTTGCACCTCAAAGTTTTGCCAAATGCACAGCTACAATATCACTCTAAAGAAAACTGAAACTCTGGTAGCAAGCTAGCACTGCTGTAGAAGTAGCAATTTTAAACAAGTTAGTACTCAATGAAATGTTGAGCAGCAAAATCCCATATGTTTACTAGGCAGGGAACACACATTTCACATGTACTCTGTACAAAACTGTGTGGAATTCGGTGAGAATTAGAGACCTACAGCAAAAATTAATGGTCTGTAGTCTTTGTCCACAATTTTATGCTAATTATATCAAGAGTACAGGGCAAAGTAGATCCTATGTACAAAATTTACATGAGGAGGCTATCAAGAGAGTGACATTGAGCAGAGAGCTGAGCCAGGTTCTCTCTCATCCCTGCCAATGGATCAAAGCATCAGAACTAGCCTGACTCATCCCTCTTGCTGGCAGCACTTTCTAAAGAAAAAAAAGAAAAAAAAAAAAAAAAGCAAGCAGGCTTTCTCCTCTCTCTGTATCCTGGTGGAGGGATGCATGTGAAAGGACTGCATTACAAAGAACCAGCATTAGCTAATTAAGTGGTCTCCAAGGCTGCAAAGACACGTCCCATAAAATATCTCTGCACTCACCTCCGCGCGTGGCGCGACCGCGCATTTCCCCGGCTTGGCTGCAGCCTTGGTTTCGGTACATGTCGATTTTAGGTAACCATTCTTGATTTCCTCCTCCATGGAGCTGTATTTATGGGGCTCAGTCACTTCCAACAAGAACTTTGCCTCTTCGTTGTCGTATCTGAGAGGGACCTCACGGATACTGCACAGATGTACAGTAAGGCAGATTATGAAAACGAAGGCTGCGAAGAAGAAAATCACCTGGAATTCTGATGCCAAGGTATATCCTAGTATAGTTTGACCCCAGTCCATAGCACCTGTCAGGTAACCCAGAGCTCCTCCCAAACCTACAATGGTGGGGAAAAAAAAGGGAAAAAAAATTACTACTGGCAATGATAGGTAAACAAAGAGTATATAATACCCTCAATACATGATGCCCTCTAGAAGTGATGGAATACTCACTCTTCAGATATTTATCACAAGGAATTCTGAGCTAATCACATACATGACCAGTTACTAAAACACCTCTTGAAAAATCTCCTCAGATCTGGTAGGCAGAGCTCCACAGAAATTGCCTGAACATACAGCAACATAGGCTTGATCTCTTTTTCTGACTCTTTGAAGCTCTATTTTCTTTGAAATTATAAATAATACAAATAAAACTAAATAAGATCCTACAAAAATTTATGTGTTTTTCATTTTTAATTTTTCATAGAACAAGCATTTTTTAAATTATATTGAGATCATCCATAGTTTAGACTTTGTAAAATGTATTTTATTTAGCCTAGTCCAAACAGAAATACTGCCTCCATGAGAAATTTTTTAAAAAGGAAATAAACCCAAAGGCATTGCTTTGTAGTTATACAAATCCAAGTACCACACTACCTGGAAAAGAAAACAATCCCATTTACTAATTGTCTCAGAAAAGGTAGACTAAAAGGTAAAACGAGAATGCTGCTCTGTGCCTTGAAGTGAATAAATCCAGTTTTCAGTCAGTTTGGTGTTTGTACAATTTCTTGCCTCTGTTATAAATGTGCACAGAGATGCACAGAAAACGCCCTCTGTTACATTCAGTACAGAGCTCTGGTGCTCTGTAGAATCCTGACACCTTGTTAAGCAGGTGCCTCTGGGGGATGGATCTGTGGGAGTTCCACAGCACAGGCACTTTCCAAGGACTTGGAAGGATTCCTACTCTTCTGCTTAGGAGAACTGATAACAGTGCACAGCAAAACCCCCCATCCAACAAAACCTAAAAGCACCTGCACTTGCTTCCCCAACAAAACATGGGATTTTGATTTCATTCTGAGCTTTCTGTACCTTTTTTCCCCTCCTGAGTCTGATTATGGCCCTCCTGCATTGTGTCCTATGGCATTTCACAGGGGACTGTGTCTTTGCTTGTTCTCATAAAAAACAATTATGCTGTTAATAACCTTTCAAAGAAAATCTACACTACATGTTTTCAGTGTATGTTTGCAGAGAGAATGTTTGACATTTGAGGATGTCTTTGCATGCTGTTTTGAAAAAAACCCCATGATGATACTGGAATGTAGTTTGAATGTTGAGTTGTTGGATGAGTGCACTCTTTCTTCCACTTGAATAAGTGGCCATGGGTTTCATTACTGCAAAGCTATCAAGTTTCATGTTCAAACCCTGAACAGGAGGCAAACTGGAGAGTAAAATCTTAGAAATATCAAGTATAAAAGGAAGGAAGGAAGAAACTAAAGTGGGAAAAGGAAATAATATCTAAAACCAGAAAAGAAATGAGAACATTGCTCTCTGTGTCTAATGGGGATAAAAAAGGGAATGATAAATGTTAGCTCTAGGGAATGGATATTAAGATTATATTTTAGGGAAAACTAACACCAATGCCAGTGAATTACTGGAGCAGACTGCCTTGGGAGACTGTAGAATTCCAGTCAAGGGAGAATTTCAACACCAGACTAGGAAGGGTTAAGGTATTGATGGACTCCCTGTGGAGAGCACAGGATGCTGGACCAAGTCATGCACTCTGCCACAGTCTTGTTATTTGTCCCACATCCCTTTCCACAGCTCAGCACACTGATTTGGCTAAATCTGTAGCTTCAAACTCAGAGACTTTTTAGTATCGTCCAAAAAAATATTGCAGCCACAGGTGAACATAGAGACTCATTCCTCTCTCTGTCCAAACAAGTGATTCTTTACAATTTTATCTGTCAGTTTCTAACAGATAATACAGATTTCATTTCCATGTGTTTTTAAGCTTCCCTTATAATCTATGTTCCTGGACATGGGTTATTTCATGTGTCCAAAATTGGCCTGTTGTCAATAGCTACCACACCTCCTTCCCTGAGCAGAGTACCTGCTACTGAATCTACATGTCTCTGCTCTTGGTGTGGGCTCAGGAGCCACAAAAATCTGCTGCAACAAAGACTTCATGACTTCTCATGTCATCTGCTTTTTGTCTAGTACTTTCACAGGGACTACTGTCAGACATGGCAGGAGGCTCCTCCCAGGTCACTTCACAGGCACACAGCCTTGGGTGTCTTCCCTGTGCATTTCCTCAACACAGGGCTCAGATTGTACAGAGGATTTCCCAGAATCAAGGTTCAGGGGTTGGAAAGGACCTTAGAGATCACTCAGTCCCACCCACCCTGCCATTGGCAGGGACACCTTCCAGGACACTCAACCAGGGTGCTCAAGGCCTTATCCAGCCTGGCCCTGAACACTGACAGGGTTGGGCCATCCATAACCTCCTTGGACAACCTATTCCAGTGTCTCATCACCCTCACAGGGAAGAATTTCTTCCTAACACCCAGCCTAAATTTTCCCTCATCTTCCTAAAGAAGAGTCTCTCTCCAGCTTCCCTGTGGCCCTTCTGAGAGACTGGAAAGTTCCTTTGAGGTCTCCACACAATCCTCTCTTCTTTGGAGTCAACAGCCCCAATCTTCTCAGCCTGTATTCACAGCAGAGGTGCTCCAGGCCCCTTATCAACTTCATGGCCCTCCTTTGGACTGGTTCCAACAGTTTCGTGTCCTTCTGTAACTCAGCATCATCTGTAACTCAGCACCATTCCAAAAATGTACAAAGGCAAGTGAAGCTGTTAACTTCATTTGCAAGAACTTGAACTGAGCCACTGAGAGCCTATTTTGTGGGAGTTGTGAATTTCTGCATTTCACACAGAACTCCTGTTTCTATAAGCACGTACTGGAGCACTGCTGAAGAATAAAAATCAATTGGTTTGTGCAGATCTTGTTCTATGTCACACACCAAGTCAAAAATGTTATTTTTATGTGCAATAGCAATGAAACAAGTTACATCCATTAATTTTTGCCTCAGCAAAAACCTGAAAAAACCCAAACCAAAGTGAACAAACACTACTTCACTTTTAAAAATAACTAAAAACCTTAAATCATGTCTGTGTTGCTGTAATTGTTTATGCCTGCAGCCTTCTGCAGAATTCTTGTAGCAGCAATCACAAGTTGCTGTTCTCTGGAGTAGTGAAAACCCAGCAACAAAAGACTCGTGACTGAAGTGCAGGATCAGATGATCAGTTCATTCAAGATTAGAAACACAGTGAGGACAAAATCCATGCAATTACCTTCCCCTCCTTTGAGAGGTAGGGAGGAAAAGAAGGGATCTGTGTACCTGTAAGGAGGGCGTGGTAATGCAGACCCTTCTCTTTATCCTGATGAGAGCAGACATCAAATAAATACGCTTTGATGGGACCATCAATAAAATCAGCTGCAAAATCAAAAAGTACTACTCCCAGCATGGTAATGACTATTGCCCACGTCCGCTGCTTGTCTCTCTCATCGATGAAAGCTACAAAAAGAAAAACACCCTCATTCTGACAGCAACAGTGCCATGTTCTGCAAAACCACATTTTGTCTTTCCTGATACCTCAAAATCTAAAGACTTGGTTATGCAACAGAGTCCAGTGACACCAGAATCTCATCAGAGAAGCAGGAGAGCTGAGTTTGTGTAGCACTGACCTGGGCTAGGCTGAGTTACTGCTTTGAGTCAGCACATGCTCAGAATGCTTCAAGTTCCATCACTGAGAGCATCACTGTCCTTAATCTCTTCCTTTACACCTTCAAGGCATGCTCTGGTAGCCTAACACATGCATTTTGTAATACTTTTAGTTTATTCTCTTTGTCCTACCCTTACATTGTTTTAGATAATCAAGAGCTGACTGCAACATCTCTTTCTTTGTCAATGAAATCAAGTAAACTCATCATCAATAATATCGAGGAAGAGAGAATAAATCAATGTATAAAGACACACACCTCCTCCATCTGTCTAGTCAGCAACAACTTTCTATCAAGACTAGGAAGGTACATCCCAAGCTAAAATGTAACAATAGGGATGTCACTCCTATTTGATTTTGCATATTTCAGCTGCAACAGGGTTTCCAAGCAGTTAAGGATTTTTGTTTTTCATCAGCACAACGCCGTCCTGCATCAAGCCAGTGCTGCAATAATTAAAGATGCGTATTTTGAATACTAATCCATCTAAAATAGGGATGAACAGGGATTCAGTTTGGATATGTATTACATCACAAAAACAATACTATCATTTAAGCTAACAAGGTAGATCTTAGTTCACAGAAGCTTCTATGGCCTCAGCAAATCTTTACCTGTAGGAGCTTATCAGGCAACCAAACCAACACACAACAGGCTGCAATCACATGCACAGACTACAGAACACTTGGCACAGGGTACATAACATGCAGTGTTAGGACAGAATGCATGCAAAGATTACAGTGCTCCCCTGCTCTTCCAGTGCACCCGAGTCCCACGATAACAAATTTTAACAGTGCATTTTAAGAAGGAAAAGGGGAACCCCTCTCTTTTGTCTGATTCAAAAGGCTAGGATGGGTTTTGTCTGTGAGCATAGCACATGCCCCTCACTCACCTGAGATCATCATGTCCCCATTGAGGTACAAAGCCATGCCTAACAGCATTATGATGCCCAGACCCAGAATGTAAGGTCGCCTCCTGCCCCAGCTACAGGTGCAGTGATCACTGGCTGAACCTACCACGGGCTGCAGCACGAAGCCCAGGATAGGGCTGATGAGCCACACGAGGCTGTAGAGGCTCTTGGGCAGCCCTACACTGAGCAGCACCGGCGTGACAAAGGCGGCCTCCACGGCATAGCAGAACTCCCGGCCGAACATGGCCATGCTGTGCATGATCAGCCTTCCCACCGCTCGCTTCCTTGGCACCCCTGCTCCAGTCCTCATCACTGACTGCCTGGGAGCTCCCTCCTTCTCTGTGGTGCCATCCGTGTCGGCCTTGGCCACCCCAGAGGCGGGTGGCAGAGGCCCGTGGAAGGTCTCCTGCGTTAAGGTCATCGCTCCGGCTGCGAGCAGTGCCGTGTCGGGCTGGTGCTGCCGGCTCCGGCTGACATGGGGCCCAGATCATATGCTGGGTGGGATCGGTCTGTGCCGGGGGAGGGACTCACATACTTTCATGGCTCTGCGATCACAAGTTATGCCAGGAAGGGGGCGGGGAATGTGTGTCCACATTAGCAGCTCTGAGCTTTGGGCGTCTGCGCTGCTCCCAGTATCCACAACTGAGGAGTTACTGTTTACGCATGAAGCACACGTACAGCGGGAACATACATCACATGGTCCGGGCGCAGGATTAGCCTGACACGAAGCTGCTCCTCTTCTTGTAAGGGCTCGCTGTAAGACAGCAGTGGTACCAGGAATCTAGTCCTCATCTTCCCATTCAGCAAACACGAGCATCAGAGCATTCCTGACTGCTGCCTAACCTGGGAGGAAAGTCTGTGTCTTTCCGGAAAAGGATGAGTAAGTGACCCTACTCATTGCCCTTGGGCGTTAGAGGCAGATGTAAAGCTTGCAGGAATCTGTCAAGCAGCAACTGATGGGTACTTTTTTGTATCTGCTGTGTACCCTCAAAAGAACTGATTATTTCTTGGTTTCTGAAAACAAAGGATATCAGGATTACTTGGAGTTGGGTTTTTTAAAGTCTTACTTGCCAGGGGAAGGCCTTGAAGGAACGCTGTAGTGACATTACTCAACCTGTACCTTTCAGGTGAGCTACCTGAGTGAGGCAGCTGATCCAACCTAACCTGAAGCAACACGAGGTTTTAAACTGACATCAGTAATTTTGGTTTCAAAACTTATGCATGATGGATGTTACATTTGACAATGCCGATTTCTCTCCAACACAACAGATGCATCTAGGACTAAGAAACTTGTGGATTCCTATGGTAACAGTGCACAACATTCCGTAACTTACACTAGACTGGTTATCAGCTGGAAACGTAAGGTGCTTTTGCTGGTGGTTTAGACAAGTTGCCAGGACCTACTAGGTAATTCTTGCTTCCAGACAAGGGTTTATGCAGTAGAATAAAGGTTTTTCTATGGTAATTATGTTGACATTTCTGCCAAGACACATGTAAAATGTAAAAAGCTCAGTATACCTCAGCTTTGGAAGCCTTTTTAACAAACAAACCAATCTTCAGCAAAACACAGACAAAATTATCAAAAAACCCTTCATGTCATAATTCATCACATATTGGACTAGAGAATCCTGTATTAATGCCATTTTTAAAATAAGATTTTCTTTAGTCTTGAAGGAGATGATTTCAAATGACAATTTAAGTTTGAAAGAAATGAAAGCCAATGTGGAATAACCACTGCTTAAAATCTGTGCAGCAAAGTTGCCTACCATTTTTCCATAAGGAGAGGAAAGGATTATTAGTTGGCAGATATTTTAAAAATAAAAGAAAATTATTCTGAATTTAGTTTCTAGCCAAGCTGATATTCCAAATGTAATATAAGCTGGAGACTGCACTGAGAAAATGTAGTCAGGCTGTTAAACAGATTAACTTTGAGATAACAGCTCTGCAGCAGCACATAAGAGAATAGCATTAGTTAGGCCATAGTCTTGGCATGATAAAGCAAATTAATTAATATGATAAAATAGAGGAAAAAATATCTTCTAATTCATGAATAAACAACATAATCACTCATTTAGGAAGAATATAACTATATTTTATTAAAAGAATTGCTTTCAGGTAATTACAGCACGTATTACAAATCAATGGTGTCACCACAAATTAAAAGAATCAAACCAGAGGACACAATATTTAAACAAAATTTCTGAGAATTTACAGGTGCTTACCAAGCAAATTGGGTAGATCTTCAGAACACAATTACAATATCATTCTAGACAGCAGATCATCCAGGTACACAAGTACATAAGTCCCACTGTTTTCAAATTAAATTTAAAATGTCAGTAATTTAAAAAATATAAGTTCTTTAAAAGCAGTATTATGCAAACATTTATTTGTCATACAATTCAATTTTAAAGCATAAAAGCTTAGGGTATCAGCCTGAAATTTATCTGATATGCATAGTCAGAAATTATAAATTAGCTTTTGGGTTCTTGATTTCTATTGCTTTATCAGAATAAAGTTTAGCAATCTCTTGCTTAGTAAACCCATATTCTAGAAGTATCTCTTCTGTGTGTTCTCCTACAAAAGGATCTCTTTTACATGATGGAACAGCAGGAGTCCTTGATAGAACAGGAGCAGGTCTGGGACTTATCTCTCCCTCATCATTTTTGATAAAAGAACTTCTTTCTTTGTTATGCTGATGTGAAGCAACATCATCGAAGGATAAAACAGGGGTTACACAGGCATCAGTGCTATCAAATATGCTGCACCACTCAGCCTGTGTCTTCTGTGCAAATATGGATGCAAATTTTTTCTTCATTTCAGGCCAGTTAGAGAAACTCATCTGAGCAGGGAGTTCATCTAAATTTAGCCCAAGACCTGAAAGGAGAAAAGCAAAGTTTAAGTATAGTGTGGCTTAGATAAATTACTAAGTGTTTCCCACAACTAAGTATATTCCTCAAGAAGATAATATTTTGCAGGCAATACTAAAGTCACTTTGAACTTTTTTTGGGTATCTGTGCAGGGCAGGGAGCAGAGGAATAAAAATGTTCTATGATACTTGCAATTAGACTAAACTGCATCAGCTACAGCCTTTTAGGTAAGTACCCAAAATGAACACTCATTTGTATAAACACTTCACAGAAGCAGCAGCTGCCTAGAGGTATCAATGTCCTGAGAATAGTTTGTATAATAGGTATCATATTCTCTACCTGGTAGTAGCAACACAGAAATCTGCTGAATGGGTCCTGCACTACAGCAACACACTTATCTCTCAGGAGCCAGCACATCTGCCAGAGCTGGACATTCAGCAAGATACGGTGTTTGAAGTTCAACATGATGGGGTTATTTCTATGCCACAGATGAGAAGCTTCTGTGGATGAATCTGCCCAGCTCAATCCACATGTGGCAGCTCAGCTGCACGTGCCTGCAGGCTGACTGGCCTGCTTCTTCACTCCACACTCCAAGCAGGCTCCAGCAGTATCTCCTGCTCCCTCTGCTCCAGCACACTTCCCAGGTTCCAATTCCCACAGCCCTTTCGCTCACTGACTGCTCTGTAAGCCTGCTGGTGACTGTCTCAGTCACAAGGACCAGCAAGGCAGGCAGTAAGCACATCCCTTCTGAGACACGAGAGCAAAGCAGGGGCACACAGGCCTTGCAATCAAAATTTCCTGAATTAGGCACCACATCCCTTCTCACTGGGATCTCTGCTGGGCTGCCACTTTCCAGTATCTGTTTCATTCTCATGGATTCTGCTCTCTGCAGTCTCTACTCTTTCATTCTGCTACTTCAAGGAGATGCAAGAATTTTTATCACTTCTTGTAGAGATTACTCAAAAAGGAGGTAAAAAACATGAAAGAGTAAAGGCAATTGAACCATACTTTCAAAATGGAGATTGTACAGAGGTATAAGCAGAGTAGATGACACCAAATAGAAATCAGAAGTGATATATTAAAGGCCATTCAAACAGTCCTATCTTGATATTCAGGAGCATGAACAGCAGGAAAAATTCAGAAAAAGCAGGGATACAAAAGAACTTAATTTGAGAAATCAGAAACACTGATGATACTTGTCATCATAATGCTTCACAAGTAACAAAAAAATGAGCTTCTTAGAAAACAGCAGTTCCCTGTAAAAGGCAAAGAAAATGTAGAGCTCTGCAAAATTTAATTTTGAGCATTCTTTCTTATATCTTTGGTTATCTGGTATCAGATTGATAATTAGACTAACAACTGTCACAGGCTTGGTAATAGAGGGCTGTTTGCAGGCAAATTTATGCAGACCTCCTCTTCTCTTTTGCTACAGAACACGTAAAATACCATCTTTCTATAGCTTCCTTACCACTGAGTAGGGTAGGCATACTGCTGCTGAAACATATAGAGAAGGAGAAAGGGAAATAATGTCTATTCTTCTGCTCCTTAAGTTCTTTCTCTCCATTCACAATCTGTACAATATACACTTCTTGGGGCCCACACTACCCTTCCAGTTTAACAGAGTATTTAATAATTTCACTGTTGATCATGAGATTATTAAACAGTAGTTTTGAAAATGAATACATGCTTTGTAATTGCACTTTGGTACTTCAAAGGAAAACACGCAGAAATTGCCAATCTCCAGACTCAGAAACAGCCTTGCAGTTGTTCACTCTCAGAAGAAATTCATCACAGTCAAAGACAAAATAAGCATTTTCACATCTCATTAGAAATGCCTACAGATACCAGGATAAATGATACTATAAAGTAAGTATCAGTCCTTACAATATTTTACCAAGCCATGTGCACCTTAAATCACTGAACTTACACTCTTATGTCCATAAACATTCATGTCATCCTGAAAAAGAGATGAGCTGAAAGTAACTCACATTGGTTGAACACGATCAAATAAAACCTAGCAGTATTTTCAAAATAGTTTGATTATTGATTTTCAAAGTCTTCCACTAGAGACGAACAGAGCAGTAGTTTACTTATGAACTATGAGGTGAGACAAATTTACCTTCCTGAGCTTCTGCCTCAAAGCACGAAATCTTGTCAAGTGGAAACTTTGTTTCACAGTACTTCTTTTCTTATTAACTGTGGTTTGGTTTCTAGCAGCCAGTCCAACATGAGCAGAGCTCTACCATTATCCCATTACACACTTATTTTTGATGATCGTGGCAGATGGGAGGTTGGCTGAGCCTCACTGCACATACTCTGGCAAACTGGAACAATATGCAGAACCTGGAATTTAATATTACATGCTCATTTTCTGCTTACCACTGAAGATTTCAACTTTAAATAGGATGAACTGACAGCATTTTAAGCACTACAGCTTCTCATTTTCCAGCTTGTGCTCACCATTTGTGGTGCAGATGAGCAGTATCAGAGCAGGAGTGACTGACTCAACAAGGAAACTATTACATGGCACAGAATTGTCTGGGGTACCACAGGAGGACAGACTTTGCTCAATGTAATCAAAAGCAAAGTATCTTTTACACAGAATATCTTATGAAGCAATCACAACTTAGTTCCAAGTTTTTTTGTTCAAATTTCCATCTAGGATTTTTTTGTATGGAAAAGCCTAGTCAACCTACTCTACTACAGTTTTGAAATTATTTTTGAAAAATGAAAAACTGTCTCCATATAATGATATAGCTTTAAATCTCCTTTGAATGCTATAGTTTTTTGACACATATCCCCATATTATTTATTGATGCAGCAAACTGAAATCTCTATTTCTTCAGAACCTCTTAGACAAACTCTAGTAAAATCAGGTACCTATTTTAAGAGAAAGAAACCAGCAAAATTCCTTAGACACAGCAGTGAAGCTGCTTTGGTATGTAAGAAATTGAAACAGTTTTTTATATTATTTCAGTCATACAATTTTAAAAGCAGAGTTTTGTACAGAATATTCTTGGTTTAACTTGCTAATTTTCTTTTCAAAAATGTACGGTCATAGCAGAGTAATTTTGAAATTATATTGTTATAACATGACTGAATAAAATCACCTACTATGGGAAACCTAAATTCTGACCCAAACAACAGCTGCAAGGTGAATGCCATTGTGCTTTTTCTACCTAAATAAATTTTGTTCTGTGAGAGGGAATTGAATTTCAGAATATTCCAAGACAGTACTGAATTTTCATTAAACTAACTAGGTAAAGTTTATTCTCTGATCAACATTTCTGAAAATACGTAACTTTTTAGAAAGTGACAGTTCAGCAAATAGTTGATTAGGTGCCCACTAGCCTGGCTGCAGCAATACTAAGCACCTATTGCTCAAGAACAGAGAAAACCTGCAGAAGCAATTCACAGGTCAGCTGAAAGACATTCTGTCCCTTTCTGTCATAAGATTAAGGCTTAACATCAGTAACAAATGTTTCTTCCATGAGATTTTTCACAAGATGCCAAGGCATTTTAGCTATTTATTGTCTGATTTTTGTAGTAATAAAATTAATACCTGCAAAAGGACTACAGCTTGTTTGTTAATAGAAAATAATCAGCAGTGAGCCCAAAATATTTCTCTACTGCATCTACTTTATCTATATAGCTTCAGTTTCTCATAAAGTCTTTCTAAAATTTATTTAGTTAATAAATTTCTGGCAATTATAAACTTAATTGTCCCTGCTGATCTGCAAAGCCAACAATCTTCTCAAACTAATATGCTCTGTTTTCTTAAATTCAGTTTCCTTCTGCATCCTCCTTAAGAACTTTCCTCACCATGTCATTAACTGCACTTGGGTCCAGCACTGAGTTCCTGCAGGAACTCTGCAGGGAAACACTGAAGTGAACCAAAACCAAAAGGAAGTCAGTTCTGCTTTGGCTAAGCAGAATTCTGTGAGCAGAGACAAATGCTTCAAAAATCACACTCCTTTCTCAGTTCTGCAGTCTTTAAATCTCTAACTGACATCTGCTGTCAACGGTTTTAGAGAA
>VZRX01001258.1:369-59726 GCA_013398075.1 Notiomystis cincta
TTTTTTTTTTTTTGCTTGGCTTTTTAAAAAAATCCTGATTGCAAAATATTTGCAGTGCACATTTTAGAGTTCTGTTCAGAAATTAGGTAGAGTAGAAGGATATGAATTATAGCAAAGTAGTTCTGTGAATTTAATTATTTTTAGGTAGTGTAGTCTAGAGGGTCCATGAGAGAAATAAGCAAGATGAAGTTCTTGCTGGAATGGCTAGGAATGTGATATTTGAGGGAAGGAAGCTAGTGATTTCTACATCTCATCAGTATGTTGGGACAAACTTCCCACTAGAAGTATATAATATCTGACAACAGTCTTTATGATTCCTTGAGAAAACTTACACTGATTTTTCATCAGAGCTCTGCAATAGCATTTTGCAAGGCTGACTTAAAATTACTGACTGGCTGAAATTGGTGGGATCTGTGCTGAGCATCATATAGTTAAGAAGAAAGGTATGAAGAAGAGAGTTTGTACATACCTTTTTTTCCTTTAGAAACAAATTTGTTTCAGCAGATAGGAATAGTACATTTCTAGAAAATTACTGCTAGGAGTCCTAGGCAGTTACATTACCTGATATGTCTTTATTGTTTTACATATGCAATACCCATTTAGATTTACCTGTTAGGATCTTCAATGGGGCTAAAAATTACAGGAACAAATAAGACAAAGCATATGAACAGTGAAGAGGTAGTTGAAACTTGTACAGGAATATATTAATTATTGCTGGACTGATTAAAATAATATGTCTCCAATGTTTTTGCAAATATATAACTGGTATGTGTATAGTAACAGCAGCAGTTATTTTTAAGGGAATTGACATAAAATGAAGATAAAATTTATTTAACATTTTAATTGTGTAATGAAGTGGCAATACAGTTATTTCTGTTAGGTTGGGTTTAGTAACAAGTTATAAATGTTTATGAAGGAGAAAAAAATTTATCTAAAACTTCCTTTTTTCAGTAAGATCCTAAGGCAGAGATCAGTGTAGAATAGTATGCATTTTAATAAACAGGGGATTCAGTGCATGATAATGTGATATGTTAATTTCTTGTTTGTACATATTAAACATGTCACATCAACAACTATTTAATTGACCATTTAGTATTCAAAATGCTGTGCTGTGGAAGATGCTGATCAGTATATTCAGCAAAGTTCCATGTGATTTTAGGGCTGCAGTTTCCCAGTTGGTGTAAACCAGTTTAAGTCTATTCTGCTACTGTCCTACCACTTTTCCACTCCAGGCAATGGGTTATAATGCCTTTCTTCTGCTAGCACCAACTCTCAGGCAGCTGTATAATTGGTTAGATCAAAAAGCTGATCTGCCTGAAAACTAATTAATTAATTTTTATAGTTTTCAGTTGAATAGAGTCAATCCATCTGATCCAGTGCTGGCGCAAAAGAGGGGCCAAGGGCTTAATGAAATAGGGTGAACTTTCCCTTTTGGTAGGAATGTGGCTGTGGATTGTGAAAGAAACTAGCTGTGAAACTGTGATCAACAGCATGGTCTACAGAGGATGGAGAAATAAAAAATGAACTAACAAGTTGTAAATGGGTACAGCATAATCAGTGGAAGTGTAGGAAACTGAAAACTCCGTTTTGAAGTTAATGCACTGTATTACAGAGTGAGGAGGGAATATTTCTTCTCTGTGGGCCCACTCCAGTTCTCTTATGAGTCCATAGAAAAACGATCACGTGTTTAATATAAAGTGGGTCGATTTTCTTTTTAAACATGAGTCAAATTGAATGGCTGAAAGAAAAGTAGTAGTGACAAGTTTACCAAGGGAAAAAAATCTTCATTGAATATCCATAAGCCAGTGAAATTATTAAATACAATTCTTTGAAATTTAATGTATTAATACATTTAAGGAATTTAGAATGTAGTATGGCTTGCTGTTTGAAAAAAAATATTTAAAAGTTTATTGTATTTGGTTACTAATGGTCACAAAAGTTATACAGTATTACTGTTGGGTCCTGGTCAAATACATGCTGTAATTCTCTTGAATTTCAATTTCTGATGCAAATGCTTAAATTTGTTTTTCATTGATACTTGCTTTAAAATTAGTTTCTTGGTCATAATAGAAGTACTTGTCGAAATGAATGCTATATAGATGGTATCACAGAGAGTTAATTTCTTCATGGAATATACCTTCATGGATCTAAGGAGATTATAGTATTTATTTATCCCAGAAAATTGCAGTTTGCTTCTAACCATCAAATTTCCAGGAACCTTGGAGAGGGCAGTAAAGAGACAAGGTTACCATAGTGTTTTAAAAGATAAGGTATATATTTTTTTTAATATTGTATTTTCAGTATAGCTTTCAGTATATTTTCAGTATAGCTGGGTGAATAATTTGTTTTCCTGGAAAAGATTATTGAAATTACTATTAGGAGTCTCTCTTTAGCTAATTAAGTGAAGGTTAGTAGCTAAGTCTTGAGGTCCAAATCAACAGCCTTTTTTCCTCCTCTTGACCTTAATCCCACTTCCCAAGGATTCAGTATTCATCTAATTCAGATAGCCTTCCAGAATTAGATTTACAAAGTCCTCTGGCCTTCTAAGTTGCTTTTCTCACATTCATTCGACTCTCCCCTGCCAACTTAGCCTTCTGTCCTCCACCCATCCCTGTTTTGATTCATTTCCCTCATGCCGTGTGCCTAAATATTGCCCAACCCATGTGGAAAATCCTTAATTCTTGTCAAGACAGGGTCATGACTAGCCCACCCAGGAAGATCAGAACCATGGCTCTGAAACTGGGAACAAGGCTTGCCCATTTTATAGTATAAAAGCCATTATTCCCTCATGCTCATGCAGGCCTTTGGGTTAGCAGGCAGTTGGAGCAGAGGCACAGAAGGCATGTGTTAGGAGGGATGAGAAATAGCGATGGTTTTATCAGGGACAGGCGGGGGACGATGCAAGGGGCAAGTGGGGTAGTGAGACTGACTGTGAGACTGTACACAGAGCAGCAAGCTCGTGTTAGAGGGATGGGACAGGAAGGGTCTGTGGGCAAACCATGCAGGGGAAAGAAGTCTTGGTAGGTTGGCCAGTGTGTTTTCCCTTAGTTAAGTCTGGGCATTTGTAGGAGCTGGGGAAACAAGCTTGGCAGAGGACCAGCAGGCCACCTACTCCAGCTTTCTGACCCCATGGGGGATGCATGAATTAAAAAGGATTACTGAGCAGACTGAGGCTATGCAGGGCTTAGTTGTGGAACAGGCCCACCCTCAGTTCTGTGATGCCTTTGGCCACCTCCATCCAAGTCTTTGATGAGTGTTGCCCTTGGTCCACTGAATTCTTTAACTGTACAGCCTAATAGTCCATTGACCAATCCATGGCCTGTAGGATACTTGGAGAATTTAAAAGCCTAGCAAATAATAAGAGGAAAAAATCAGTGTCCTTGGGGATTTGAAAAACTGAAAACTGACCACACAAGAATTTTGAGGAAAGGCAACGTTTTGAGGATGGTATCGACAAGTAGCAGGACTTGAATAAATATTAGAAAACTCCATTAATCCCAGCTGTGCCTTCACCAGATGACAGTGGACATATGGTATGAATATAATTACCATCTGTAATACCAACCTCTGTTTTGCATACCTGGGTCAAGTTTCTGGGATCTGTGTAGAATCTGTTCCAGCCCAGCCTCAAGATATGCTTGAGACAAGGACAGTTCTCTAATAGGCTTTTTAAGTGCTCTCCAGGCAGCAGACATTTCTGACTATTCTGCTACTCTATTTATCTGCTCTCAGGTAGCAAAAGTATGTTATGCAGAGCAGTATTATTTCTTAGGCACATCTTACTAGACAACAACTTCTGTGGCTTATCCTTATCAGAGCCTGAAATATCATCCACTCAGTACTATTGTTCACAGCACTTGATGGATCTGATGTTCTCAGAAATCTTTTCCATCATGACTGATTCTGTGATTATGTTACTTCCAACCCAAACCATTCTGTCATCCTATGACTTACAGTAAGCTGCTAAACACCTGTTTTCTGGAAAAGAATGGGAAGAGGCAATGGCCATGCTGAGGAAGCTGTCATGATTTGTTAACTTAAGTGTTTCTGGATTACATAATGCAGTCCAAACTTTATGACTACCTACACCTATTTTGTTTTACAGATAATTTCTGTTCTTACCTGAGAAGAAGGCATATAAAGCATAGGAAACACTCAGATCTATATATTCAATCGTTTTCTTAGGCGAGCTTCAGTTCTGTGGGATGAGAAGTCTCATTTCTGAAGTCTGGTCATTACAGTGGCCTTTAACAGCGCTGCAAAGTTCTGGTTCAAAGGCACTTACCTCATTCCAGTCAGGCTTTGCTATTTATTCCTTTCCACAGTATTGTGTCCTGTGGCATCTGGCCAAGTAGTGTAAGTTCCTGTGACACCCTTTGAAGTCCTTAGCCTTTCTAATGATTGCCATGAAGTGTGGAATTAACTGGACCATCTGGCCCTAAATATTTGGCCTTCCTACATGATATTTGTGACCTAGAATAATCAGAAAAGCAGATTATTTGGCTATGAAGTGACTAACCTCAGTTTGCTGTCATTGTTATTCGACAGACTCCTTTATAGACCTTAATTTTGGTCATCTTATCTGTGCTCTGTGTGGAGGATGTTCTTTGGGGTGTGTTAGAAGTCTGTTTCAAGAAACCTCTTAGGAGAATGATGCCATGTACACCAGAGATCTGGTTGTTTCCCCTCAGAACTCACTATCTAATCCACGTGGTTCATATGGAATTACTGCAGGGAATGAACAGCAGGAACCAAAGCATGACAGGGATGTACACAGGAACTGTACATTGTACAGATGTAAAGAGAGGCTAGGGAATGTTCACAGCTCTGCTCACAAGTAGAATACATGGAAGATGATCATATCAAGGGAAAAATAAAATGCTTTCAAGGAGTCTGTAGAACAAACTTCCTTACTAATTAGAAGAAATCCTATTGCTTCGATCTACTCGTGATAGAGGATAAGTGAAAGGTGAAAAGCACCTCTGAATGGATAAGGGCTGGATGAGGTGACCTTATAGTTCTGCCAGCTGTAATATTTCAGCAGACACAGTGCAGCAGTGCTGGTAGGAACTGAAGTAAGAAGAAAGCCCACTACAGCTGTTCACAACTGGCTCATCCCTGTTATAAGTTGGAACAGAAACACTTGGAGAGTGAAGGTAATGTGCTTGACCAATGTTTGTGGCACACTCGCCTGAAGTACCAAAAGAGTGTTGCTGTCCTCCATTGTAGCTATTTGTAGTATATATTTGGTGGGTATTTTTGCCTGATGTATTGAACTTCCCATTTGATTTACTTGGAAGTAAGTGTGAAAAATATTTTAAATTGTATTTTAGGCCTGATAGTTCTCCCAGTTAGACAAGGAAAATTGATTTCAGTCCCTTTAAGCTGTGCTCCAAGATGGGAGCTAAGAACCGTTAAGGGCTTACTTTTTTCAGAATTAGTTTTGAGACATGAATTTAACATCTTCCATTCTTTGGCATTTCCCTGGAGCTTCTCTGTTTAGGATACACTGGTACTGTTTTAATTTTTATCTGGAAAAGTAATTCTTGTTTCTTTTGACTAAAATTGAACTGATGAAATTATTGGGTATGAAGTCATGCAATTACTAACTACTGGTCTAAATGGTGGGACAACGTGTCTCCAATTTTCAGGAGCTTGAGGTATAGTCATGTCATAGAGTTTCAGTCATTAATACATCTCGAAGCATGTTTCTCTCTTCATGACTAACAGGCTTGATGATTTTCAGTAAGACACTTGTTAAGGCAATAGTATTGCAACATCCAGAATTTTTTAATAATTTACTCTAAATCTTCATGTCATGTTATGTTTTTAAAGTAAACTGTAGTAAGAGAAAGTGACTAAAAAATTCGGTTTCCTTCATTTCACTAGGAATGCTATTTTAGTGTGAGTGTTACAACTTTTAATACTTGCTTTCCAAAAGAGTATTATGTGACAAACCAAACTACTTTCTATAGTTTGAGACACTATTTCTATGGACAAAAATTAAGATTAATGTTTATTTGGCTCCACTATAAACAAATGGGCTTACTGTACTACGAACTGTGGCAAGACATAAACTGACAGTACCATGTTTTTGACATCAGTAAATGCTGTAATTCTGTTTTAGTCATGTCCCTGAAAACTTGGACTTCTGAAACATTGGCATTTAAATACAAAGCACATGATTTCTTTGAAAAACAGCATATACTTTTATGGATGACAGGCTGGAATTAAAATCTGTTGTTTCTGTGAATGACGACATTCAGCACCGTAATTATCCAACTGTGATGATACAGTTTTAGCCTTTAGTCCAAATAGGACCATTTGTACCCAGGTGTTTCCAGTGTGCAACATGGTACTAACTTCAACAGCTTTAATCTAAAAACACTGAAAATACGAAAAAATAAAAATGCAAAGAAGATTTTTATCACTTTAACTTCAATTATGTTGCCAAGCCTTCTACAATGCAGTTGTCCAAATACAATTGTCCAAAGGAGGCAGAATATTAAAGACAAAGATTTAAATATAAATTAGTAGCCAGAGACACTACTGCCGAAAAACAAATATATTTTTGTCCAAAATAGGTATGTACATACACAATATAAGCCTGTGTATGTCTTTGAACATAATTTTGCAACTCTGCTGAGTATTTTCTACGATCTTCTATTAACCAGTGATATGTAGCCACAGGAATGGCTCTTTGTGTGAATTATAACTTTATATGGGATTGTCTTATCCTCTTCATAACTACTGGTATTTTGTAGCTGTCTGTGAGGGAGATAGGAATGGTTTTCTGAAGGTCCTCAACAATTTTAATTCACATTAGATGACCTGGCCCAAAAGCTTGTACAACCTCTGAGCTCAAATAGAAGTATATACACTTCAAATATTGAAATAAAATATGTATGGACACCTACCCAAGTAGATGAAGGGCAGACTTCAGCAACACATGTTATATGTACCAAAACATGGAAGAAATCCAATGGCCAGTTACTGTTCTTCATTTTCGAAAAGTTACTTGATTAATTCCTAAGAAAGGGCAAATTTGTGTTTTAAGATGGATTTACTGCACCAAATGTTTTCAGGTGACAAGTGACACTAATTTGCAAATGTAGTGGTTGAGGTTGTTAAATATGTTTACTTGATGTAAGAAGTATTAGTATGTCTGAACTGTTATCAATATATTTGTAATGCAGTTGTGAAAGGAGAGGCCAATCAAGTGTAATTTTACCGCATTGATATTTTCTGGTGAGAGGAAGACATTCAAGAAATGTGTAAATATTGTAATTGAAGGAAATGGGGAGAGGGTAGCTTTTGATATTTGCCTCTGTGACAAAAATGAAGTAAATAAGGTGTTTAGAAACATGACAACTCATGTGAAATCCATCATGTTGCTCAAAAGCATTTTAATGAAATGTAATTCTTAATTTTAAGATAAGAAGGAAAAGTGATTTTCATTTGCATTTAAACACTAAACTATATTTCCTGTATTCTGATGTATTAAATTTTCTAGTTTGATGCCTTGTTCCATCTCTGGTGATACTTAAGTGGAAAAGGTGTTGGTGGTTTATTATCATTGTATTTAATGCATTGATGGTTTCAATGTTTTATTGTATTCTGTAAGAACTGGGATTTTAAAAAACATAATATTTGCTTATAAGAGGCATCAGTGAAAGAATCTATTTCAGAAAAAAGTTAAAGTATATGTCAGCTGTACCATTTCTTACAGGCACATTGAAAGATTTTTTATAGGCTGTTGGAAATACAGTACTAAAATACATAAACAATTAATAAAATATAGAATATACCGTGAACGCACATCAGTGAAACCCTGTAAAATGTTAGAATGAATTATTTTTTTGCAACTTGGTGTGGCTTTTGCTTTGGAAATCGTGCATCAATTTTCTAGTTTTGACTGAAATAAGGACCACCCTGAAGCCAAGCTTAATTGAAATAAATCTGTTAGGAGGCTCTATTTATCACTTTGTTGGAAATTTGGCAGCTAAAAGATATTATAAATATGCAAATTAGAGATGAAATAAATTTTGTGTTAAAAACCCCCCACATTTAATTTGGGGTATTAAATTAATTCATCATTGACAACTGATTCTTTGAGGAGACAGAAAACTACTTAAAAATAGTTTGGAAAAATTGCCAGGGAATGTGGTACTAAAAGGTGCAGGGTTTCTCTACACCAAACTTTAGTAACTTTCTCATAATGAAACACTTAACTTAAACCCATTAGTATTTACCAACAAGCATGACATTCTTCATCTGTTTCCTTGTGTTGATAAAGGAGACCCTCTATGAATAATTATCTTGTAGGGGAAAAAAATTGATTACAGTATGTTTAGTGTCCTCTATTCAGAAGAGTTTTGAAATCTGAGCTAATTACTGTCAGGCAGTCTTTAGATTAAGAGTCGATACAGAGCGTGATGTTAATCTCTGTTGGATGCCTTTATAACCAGTAATTGGAGTTTGGGAAAATGGTATTAAAAGTATGATATCACTCTGACTAAACTAAGTCATGGAGATGTTGGTAATAAATTGTTCCAACTTTTGTATCAGTTTATCACTGTGAAAAAAGGGTTCTTTGGTAGTTTCTATGTACTAGTTGCTGGTCCTAGAAGCAAATTGTGAAGGCATTAAATGTTAATAGGAAAGTATTTTTTTAAATGAAACTTTACATTTTTTTCCTTGTGTCAGCACAATTTGGTAGATCTACATACTTTTTACTGGTCATATATGCGTTTTGTGTTGGTTTTTTTGTCATGCCAAGGAGATAAAACAAGCGTTTCCCCTGTCTTTACTGCTCACAAAGTAATGTAGCAGGAAACTTGAACGAATGCATGCAAATGAGGGAAAGCACTCAGTTCAGGTGTTTGAATCTTGTTCTGATCCTCAGAAATGCCCAGAAGATCCAGAAATTCTTGGTTTTGTAGGTCAGTATCAAGAGAAAATACTACATCCAAGCTTCTTTCAGCTTGCAATGTGGACTTCCTGTGGTTTCTGCTCCCTTCTCTTACTCATCTTTCGAAAGTGTATCACAGTTCGTGACAGCATTCTTACCTGTTATTTGACACTTCACAGTTAGAATAATTTTCCTTTCATTGTCCACAACCTCTTTTCAAGAACACACGTGAAATATTTAAATGGGTGTTCCAGGTAGAAGTACTAAAGTTAGATATTGCAAAGTACTTTCAGTGTTTCTTGGCTCTGGCTGGATGCTGTGTTTTTCCGCTATGTGCTTTTTGCACAACACCATTTTTAATGGCAATGTGCACCTGCACATTTGCTTGCTTGCAAAGTGCAAGTTTTGTTTGCATTTTTGATCTGCCTCCCACATGGTCATCAAGTAAAAAACAGATTCTGTACATGATTACTCTATTAACTATTTAAAGGATTTAGTAGTTCAAGAAGCAAGAAGAAATACAGTTGGAAGAAACAAAGATGATTATTTGTATTTACTTGTTGCCATGTACATATCTGAAATAACTGCATTATAAATATTGTTTGATGAAATATCTCTTGAAGTACCAGACACGGTAAGAATGGTCCTGGGAACAAGCAGCTGGAACAGATACAGTCCTGGTCAGTGAGGTAATGGTCCTGGGTGTGAAGAGTGATAACTGTTAAGATTCTAGGCCTGCAAAGTGACAAGTTGCTGCTTGCTTGTCAGAGACAGATAGACAGTGGTGGCCAGCTTTAGAATGTCCCTAAGGGACAGACCTGTCTAGTTTAGAAGTTTGAATTATAAAACTCCCTTGAATTCTCTGATTGATACATTCAGTAAAGGAACCTTTTGATGCAAACCTTCCTATTTCCTCTAGTGGCTTCCCATTCAAGTACAGGACTATCTAATTCCAAATCACCTCGCTGAAAGAAATCACAGTTGCACTCGATCAGACATTGCTCTGGAGGAAGGTGTAATATAAGGAGGCTGTACTGCTAGGGAGAGGTTATTGTGAGAATAATGCATCTCCTGAGATGCATGCTTAAGAGTATGCTGAGGTGACAGGCATTTTACAACCCACTCTTACAACAGCTTGCAGTCATAATTTTTGTGATATTTCATGGCCTTAATAAAATGGCAGGATTAAGCTCTTAACTACATTTTTGATTTCTTTCTGTACTTTAAAAGTAAAGTGATACACGTAGTGATATGTTCAAATTACTTACGGAACAACATCAGCCCCGTCAGTTAAAACGAAGTAACAACCATAACTCCTGTCTATTTTTAATGTGTAAGAGTATGAGAACTGGTAATTATTTATTCTTATGTATAAACTTATGTTTGGGGAAAAAAGAGTTATAATTATACTAGAGTGATTTAAAAATTGTTACAATGTTTACGTTCACTGAAATTACAGGAGCATTTTCAGGCAAGTCATTAGTTTAGAATTTGCAGTCAGTTCATCCCTGGAGTACCCTACATATGTCACTTTTTATTCTGGTGGCAAAACATTATTTGATAGTTTATGTCAGCAATAAGTTAAGTTCCTATCTAATTTCCACTGCGCTGACTGCTGGCTGTTGTCCAGAAAAACCCAGCAAAGGTATGAGGATGAGCTCTGCTCCTTAGCCAACCTCATACTGAAAGTCAGTCTACTTGCCATTCCTACAGTTCCACTAGAACTTTAATGTATTAAAATGTAGACTTAGAAATAAAACTCAATTAAATGGATTTAACATTTGGACTCAAGGATCTCAGAGGAGTTTTCCAGCCTAAATGATTCCATGATTCTATGAATCCTTTTACTACCAGCTTTTTAAGTTGATCCTAGTTCATTGTCAAAAGCAAGGCAGTTAGATTAGTCAGATCAAGGAGATATTAAAATACCATCTTGCTACAGTTCAGCTGAGTGAAAACTGCCATTGAGGTAGACAGAGATTCTCAGGGGAAGATGCAACTCAAGAAATGATGAGGAAGCCTGAAGCATTTCTGTGCATCACACCATATAGCATGTAGTATGTTTCAGCTCCAGGCTTCTAATCCAGCTGGACTCCCAGAGTTTGGATTTGCATGATCAGACCAAGAAGAGTGTAACTGTATTTTACTGAGGTAGAACATAAAAGCAGAGGGTTTATACTAATATATAAAGAGAATTACTTGAAAAACGTTCTGCTTAGCCACCTGCAATTGTGCCTGTGCAGTGGAAGCTTCATGATATTCTGTTCATTTCATTCTATTTTAAGACTTCACCTGGATAGACCATTTTCATATTTCACTGTTTTTTGATAAAGCAGATGAAATCACAGACTAAGAAATATTGATTTAGAAAAGTCATTAAAAGCTGGGTCAGTTGGATCTGTGTTAGTGGACTTGTATTTATTGGGAAGTGATTACATGAACAATCCCATTATTTATTATTTCTGCATCTTTAAAATGCTGACTAGATTGCAATCTGCCTTCTTGGAAATCCTAATTATACAATAATTCAGTCTGTTTATAATATGTTTTCAATTTTCAATACATATTCAACTGTCAGAAAAATATGACATTTGGTTTTATGGAAATATTTAAATCACAACAGCAAGCTACTGCACTGGAACTCTGGCTTTTGGAGATGAGGATGGGCTGGTGAAATTGTTCTCTCATAAATGGGACATTCAGAAGAATTCCCAATTGATTTCTATAACAGATGAGTTAAGTCAATGTGGAGAGCATCTGAAATTCCAATGTATTTTAATAGCACTTGTAAAATGGAAGCAATGTCTAAAATGCTGATGAACAGTGTTCAAATACTGATTTTAATCAACATTTTGATTTATTTGTTCATTAATTATATCTGACTCAGAATTCATCAAACTATTTGTGGCATTTTAACATAGGTGCTTTTCAAATATGTGTTATCAGATGAATTTTGGGAGTATTTTTTATATTTATATTTGGAAGGCTAATTTTTGCTCACACTAATTTTCAGTGGAAACACCTAAAGTATTCCTTTTGCTTTGCATTGCAAAAGAGTCTATGTTTTATAAGTCTATGTTTTATAATGGTGTGTGGTTTCTTTCAAACCTCATGATAGCTAAAACATTAGCATGGGTAGCAACAGTGTGCAATACCAGCAGTGTCATCAGAACCAGGCCTTATAAATAGGTACCTGTAGACAAGGGCCCGACTACTCTCCCAAAATCCCATCAGTTACTGTCACTGTTGAAAACAGAACAGTGGGCTGGATGGACCTTTCCTTCACCCAGTGAGGCATTTATTTCCTTATGGTCTTATCTGTTCACTTTTGTTACTACAGATACACTGTGCAGTGCATTTTTTATGTATTCATACATAGGAAAATATAATTGTAATTCGAGATGCTGCTTGAGTGGACTTGCAATATCAGAGACTTTGCATATGAAATGTCACAGTGATTAATTAGCTTTCCATGACAAATAAGGTATCTTCTTGAATCTAAAGGTTTTTGTGTGAATTTTTCCACTTAATTTACTCACGCTCTTCACGTGCTCTTCTTGTACATAGTGATGCTGACTCCATAACTGTTGAGAAATTTCCAGGGAGTTTGCTGTCTTAAACCTACTATGGAAGCTAGACAGCAAAGCTACTTTCTGAACTTAGGGCATACTTTCCATCCTATGTTTATTGTACAGCAATGCAAAATGCTACATTGCTGCCATGTGAAGTATTACCACTTGTTTTGCTATTACCTAGCCAGGAAACTATGTGGTAGATTGCTGTTGTACAACACTGGGGGACTCCAGCCAAAATTCTGAGAACCCATACTTTGTGGATCTGACAATAGTGATTTTCAGTTAGGACTGAGAATCCTAGTTAGTCATTTCCTCATTAGTCCATGTAAAGAGGTCATCATCTCAACTGGTTGTTAGTTCTGTGGGGGGCTGTAGCACTGTCTCAGCAAGCAAGATTTACTTTGCCAGTTTTTACCTTTGAGATTTCCACCACTGGGAATCATGTGGTGATAGGGACAATGGAAATTCCCTAACGGACAAGCAGGTATCTCTGTCTAAAGTCCTATTTTCATACTGTGTATTCCTTTCTTTCTCCGACATTTTACTCCTTGCACTTAATCTCACAGTCCTGAAGTCACTGCCATGAAAACTTCCCTCTGCCAGGTTTTATTTCCTGACAGTGTTCAGATAAACACATTTAAAAGACTTACACCATACATTACATAGCCATTTATTTCCAAATTTATTTTCTTCAAATCCCTTAAAACTTCAAAAATTTACTTTACACCGATGATGTGACAGACTATTGTTCAAAGTCTCGCTGATAGTTCACAGAGTATTTTGGAGTAAATTTTCTTAATCCAAATCATGTACATGATTGTAGCTTAAATCTGTGACCTTTCCACATCTCAAACACGTCCTTTTCTTGCAAAAACATCACACATCAGGTTTTTTGTCATGTTAAATTTAATATTGATATGGAGAAAGATAGGGAGAGAGCTGAGTTGGAGTTGCAATGAAAACCAAGAGTTCACAACATTATACTAAAATATTGCTAGAAATATTGTTTTCTTTCAATGGATGTTTTAAGACTTTTCTCTAGTTTCTACCTTTTTCAAGTCATAAATAGGAATTATTTCCACTGAAAAGAGGGGTTTGGCAGTTGGTTTAATGTAATGGGGTATAGTAATTTTCTTGTCATACTTTTCAGGACATTATCAAATTAGTTTTCTGAAAAAATACTTTATGGAATGTCTAAAAAGCTTAGAACTCTCTAAATCAGGAAACTAATTCACATGATTCTGTGTGATGGCAGAAGAGTACAAGTTTTCAATGTCATAATGCTGATATTTAGAATCTTTCCAGGGTCAGGATTTAAACGATTTTTAAAACACTGTAGAAAGCTTACCCATAGTAAGGATTTGAACTCTGTTTACAGTTCCAGACTCAGTGAACTCTAATTCAGTTTCTAGATGTAGCCAGAGCAGATGGGGAAGTCTTATCCCTACGCCAAGATGTAATGAGAATCCGCACTCATGATAACCAACAAGAAGCTCTTTGCTGATAATGTCACTGTCTTCCCCAAGCAATGAAGAAATAATACAAAATTTTCAAACACGAAATCTGTCTCTCCAGGCTGCCCTCACAAGCAAAAGTTCTAATTTCAGGTCTCTTATCTGAATCAATACCAAAGTAAGTCCCCCAGTGCAGTACTTTTGGAATTAGAAGGCCATTTTCAGTTTCCCCATGAAACTTTCCCTTTAGAAAACTGCTGATTTGGATTTCATCAGACCTGCTGACTGGTGATATTCATCATACGCAGTTATTAACTTGTACCTACAAAAGCAGGGGGGTTAATTGTGACCAAGCTGCAGGTTTGATTTGCCTGTCTGCATCCTCTTTCAAGTTTCTGTTAAGTTTGGTTCTTTACTTTGCTGCTTGTCTAAACTTAAAGTTCCTGAAGCCAGCCACTGTTTAACAATTGCCACATTTCCTCCCACAGGCAGTTGTGTTTCACTTGTGGTTTAACTAATCCATAACAGTTATTGGTTACTATGAGTTTGTCAAACCATTACTATTTGAATTACTAATATCTTTGGGAGACAAAGAAAATCTCATTCATTTCCAAAACTATGGAAACTCTCTAAATGCTGGAATGCTGGTAGTTTCTCTATGGCAAGGGACTATTAAAAGAGAAGGGTAAAGAAAGGGAAATACTGCTCTGGAACGAGATCTCATACTGCATCACTGCTGTGGTATACCATGAGAGAGAAACACAGCTAAAATGCAAACAGAGACAGGGATTTTTTTAATTTTTTTTTTTTTTTTAAGAACTTTTGGCCATAATAAATTTGGGTTTGGAACTAAAAAAAAGAGGTGGAAAGAGAAGACATGCATGCCTAATTCTGAAGTAGAGCTTGTTTGTATCTAACATATTGGAGAAATTGTTTGAGAACAGTTCATTCTAGTGAAAATATTACTTTTGTAACACTGCCAAGATCAGTGTTTTCTCATTCATGAATCAGGGTTCTTTGCTCATTTGTGGTTGCTTTCTTCTCATCCTCTTTCCTTGCCTACTGTCCTTTTACAGCAAAAAGCCATCCACAGTTGCCTAGCTAAGCACTTGCTCAAGTATCAGTGGTGAGGGTTCTACAGAACAAGTCAGCTGGGCTCAATGTGCTCTTCTTATTTGTGTAGTCCACACAACTCTTCAATTTTGTGTGGACATGCTGGGGTTCTTTTGCAGTTATTTAGTTCTACTGCAGAAGAACTTGTCTGTCTTCTGGTAAGAAGTGTGGAAAAGGTGTTGAAAGGCTGGGCCTTACTGCAGATGTGGGCGGTCCAGCACAAGAAAAAGCACAGTGTGGGCTTTAATTCCGGCCACCAGCTGCAAATTACGTGTGGGATCAAAGACCAAGTGAATGTGTGCTTTAAAATCTGGAGGTGCTGGGCAAAAATATGGAGGGCTGTATGGGTAACACAAATGTGGGTATCTCCCTCTTAGAAACTGTTATGTAACGACCAGATATCATTTGGATTATGAAAATATTGGTCTGTCAGTACAGCTACCTGGGGGTTTTCTGAGATGGATTTACTGGTTCTACCTAATTCTGTTCATATGAAACCTGAAGACGCCTGACAATTGCATAGCTGTGGATGTTCTGTGCAGGAGAATATTGGCCATTTCATTATAACAAATCCAACTAAAACAAAATGATAGCTGGGGAGGGAGGGAGGGAGGTAAGGGAAAGGAAGACATTATTCCTTACCACAAAACGTTCCTCTCTTTCTCTTCCTCCTCTAAAAATATTAACAGAGTAGTTCCTTTATGCATGCAGGCCTGTGCAGGAAAGTTACTGAAGCACTGACACAGAGAGAAATCATGCAAGATACTGTACCTGGTTCCAGTAAAATTTGAGTGTGTGGGTGGCAAGGAGCTTAGTTCCATGTGCTTTCCACCCCACAGGCAGCTCCACAACTTCCTGTTGTGGATGTTTCTCCTCTTTCCTATGTGGCTTTGTGCAGTAGGCTTGCCTTTCCCTTGGTTGACGTTATTTGCAGCCTGTGCACAGTAAGTAGCCTTGTGCAGTTTGCTCATCCAAAAAGGCTGCATATAAATTTGACTTATGAACTCTGTAGGGTGGTGTTATGAAGAATTATCTCAACTAAGAATAATTTTTCATTAGCTAAACAGGAGATGACATAGTCCCTGACTTTTTTCCCCTGGACTTTTCAATATGTCCCATTCAGGAATCAGGACCAAAGACAATGTTATTTTAGTTCTATTTGGAATATATTTACTCACTCCTAATGTGTTCTGTTCTTCTTAAAGTGACACGTGTTTACTCAGAAAGGAATATACCAATCACTAAAATTGTATATTTTCTGCTTTTATGTGAAGTGGTTTTTGGCAGCCTGAAAGAAAATTTCGAGACTAAAATCTGATCTCACAGTCTAAGTAATAGGTCTTGGCTTTAATGATTTACAAGCATAATTACATACCTACTCCCTTTGCTCCTGAGTTTTCAAACTAAGGGTCAGCATGAGGGCAAGCTGTATCTTGCTGAAACATAGACAAGTGTGACTGAACTGTTAAATTTATACCTTTTTTTTTTTTGAATCCTCTTGATTTATTAAGGGAGAAGACAGCAGAATGAATGAAAGTGTAGATCAGAGCCAAGACTTTCATCTTCAGTGTGGACCAGATCTGGATAGCAAGGTGAACCTTTTGTGGTTGAATGAGTCAAGGAGTGGCAAGAGCAATTAAGCAGGTCAATGTAATACACATGTTAGTAATATTTTTAATGATTGGAAGCCTTAGTTTGACCACTAACATGGAGAGGTGTAAAAGCCTGTTTGAGGACAAAAACATGGATAAAGAGGATGAGGGGGTTACAACATTTTATATATCATTATCTTTATCTGTCAGTCATCCTCAACAAGCATTCAGATTCTGCTGACACAGCAGTATTAAAGTTGTTCCAGCTTCAGTAACATGAATTCGGTTTACATTTAAAGGGATTTAGCTAAAAATTGGTAATGCAAACGTAATACATATTTCCATTTTCCATTTTGATTTGACTAGTACAGGTCAAACAGTTTTGTATTTTATTACCTTAAATGTGTAGAGTATATTATGGTGGGATATTTCATGGTTAAGGCAAACTAACGTTTTTCAAATTGAAGGCAATCACATTAAATTTTTATTATGTAAGTAGCATCAATAACTCTTGAATAGGCACAAGTGTCAGTTGCTTCATTTACCAGGTAGTTTAGCCAGGATACTCAAGTTAAATAACAGTTTGGCTGACTTTGAGAAAACTATTTCATAAGTCTAAAGAAGAAGTATACAGACGTCCTGGACAAACTGCAGATATGATTTGAACATGTAAACAATATAGATTATATACTCTTTTACCATTTATTTATCTAGCAGAGTTTTCACTTGCTGTCTAACTGGAATCCCAATTTAAATACAAGATAATAAAAATATCAACCTCTGGTTTAATAGTGATACTAACTGTGAGCTACTAAGTCTATTTCTTTAGCCCATTAAGCCTTTATATAGTTTAAATAGGCTTTATACTAAATACTTTGGAAAGAACAAGAAAGTTTACAGATTTTGGTCCTCCATGCAAATCTGCTTGAGCATTTTGTTTAGTCACAAAATAGAGTGCATTTGGTTGGTCCAAGTACCAGGCACATGAGTCCCAATTGGCCAGTTTTTGTGGGACTGTGAGTCTTTTCATCTACATACCTCATTCCTGGCCTCTCTTTTTTCTCTTTATCCAGTCCTCAGTGAACTGCTGCACACACATTAATTGCCCTGAGCAGACAAGTAGTCTTTTCTGTTTCTACCATAAATGCCACTCAATGAACCAGCCACTAGGTCATGCTCAAGTGCAATGGAATCTTGTTTTTCCCTCCCAAACATCTAGCATCACCTCCACCCTGACTTCAGCTTCTGTGAGGCCAATGAAGTCATTTCACAAATACTTTTATTGTGGTTGGTATAAAGAAAATTTGTGTTGATCAAAATATATTAAAACTATAAACATTTACAGGAGCTGGATATAGAGGTAATTGTTGAATTTATCTTTATTTTCCCCTAAAACTTCTATCACATTTTTAATATTGCTTGTTATATTGTTGTGGAATTAAACAATACTGTGAAAGGCCTCCTAAGATTCAGCATTTCTGAAACTACCTAAGGGATTGTATCACCAATATTTTCTCCTTCATGAGGACAACAGCAACTGAAATATAAAATTCTTTGTCTTTTTCATATGCTTTCATCAACAGATCATTATCTATCTTCAGATTTTGTTTAGTTAAATCTTTATTTCAGGAGGGTATTAAAGAGAAAACTTAAATAGTTAATGAAGAGTGCTGTCTCTGGAAACAGGTTCAAATGTTCATCCTCACACTTGTCGTGTAAGTACAAATTTTAATTGAAAAAATATAATCAAGAAAATAAGTTACTAAAATGCTATGAAACAAATAGAAGAAGCTTCTGGGTGATCTTCATGAAGAAGAAATTGTGGATTTTTGGGGAATGTTTCTGAGTCACTACTATGAAAATAGTCTTTTAGATGGAGAAGATCATCAGACATAAAGCTGTTATCTTCATGTGTGATTTTGTAGCTTTTTGTACAGTCTTTATGAAAACTGGAGAAGACATTTGCTTTTACATAAGATTCTTTCTGGTAGGAGAATGTTAAATTAGGACAATGATGCCTTAGCATTTTGAGCTTATTTCAAGTATGTTGCACATCTGAAATGACTGAGAACTATTGGCTTGAACAGACATTACCTAACCCTGCAAAGTCTGTGTTTGTGGAATCTGATGAATATATGGAGAAATACATTGAGTGCAGCACTCTTTCCACTGGCTTAATCAGTCCTATGGAGTGACCTCACCTGGATGGTTCTTCCTCTAGCAGCTTCCCTTTGAGAAATTTCCTTGCCTTCGGGCAATAGATCAATTGTAACAGTACCTATCTCTTCCAGTGGCTGCTGCCTCACTTTGTAGCTTCATCATTTTTGTGGCCTGTTTATGCTATGTGACTTGGGATGCAATTTTGGGAACAGTAGAAAAGATGAAAAACTGGTTAAATTGATGTTTTTTGTTTAAGGCATGGTACAGAACTCTAAACAAGTTGTGGAAGAGGGAGCCAAGAAACAAAGGACTATCTAGCAAATCAGGTAGAAAGCTGAATTAGAATTTAAATCTTCTACATTGTTATTTTAGGTTCTTTTCACTGTATCATTCTTTTTTTCTGAGTTCTGACTGATCTTTATCAAGCTGTGTAACTGACATGCAGCTCCTGGGCCAATACATTGCTGACCATCTGGAATTGAACCAAAGTACATTAAAAAGCAAGGTGAAAACCTGTTAGGTAAAATGGTGAGTTAATCATATTTTTTATATAGGATTGTAGAAAATGAAGCTTGTTATTGGTATTTATCATCAAAAACTTCCACAAAGGCCCTGCTGGTTGCTAGGAATCACTGTGGAATAAATATTTGTCTGACTGACAATATTTGGTTGAGGAGTGGTTGTGCAGAGTTGCTACTCATAGGGACATTTTACTGATTTATATTGGAGGCTACAGGAAAGGACTTCAACAACACTTGAGACTCACCCATTAAGGATGCTAGACACAGGACTACTGGGAAGGTGATGCTGAGGAAAAGTTCAAAGTGCTTAAAACCCAGCAGCTTCTGAGAAGGAGGATTAAACTGAGACCTGCAATAAAACTTTTCTCTGCCGCAGAGTTTTAAAAGGAGATCTGCTATGACATTAATTTAGTCATTACTTCTTAGCTGTGAATAATAGCCAAAAGCTTATGAAATAACTCTACACTGACAAACTGTGGCTAGAGACTGTGTCTTGAAAGACAAAACTCTTAAACCCAGCAAATATTCCATAGGCATTCTTTCTATTCTCAATTACACTGATTTAATTCTGCTTAATTTAGGGTCAGGTTGAATCAAAATTTTGCCTGCCTTTTAAGTTTAATCTTAAGTAGTCTTGCCTAGGATCTCAAACTGGGATAGAATAAATCACTGTGTAAGTGCTCATCTCTTTGAATGCTACTAGAAATGGAGTTCTGCTTGTGCATTTAGACCCAATGCAGTTATTAGAGTTAGGTGAGATGAATGCCATTCATAATGCAATAACACATTTGTAATGGCTATCAAAGGCTTGTTGTTATCACTTACTTATCACTTAGGGTAGATCAGATCCCCCACCTTAGAGGCAGGATTTTTGGTGTTTTGTTGTATGCTTGGTACTGAGTGCTTATGTGGTATTTAGTAAATACTGTCTGAGTCTGGTATCTCAGTAAACTGCTACTGTGTTACTAAGGCCTTCAGGTTTTAGTTCAAAGAAATTTGGATTGAAAAAAACACAGGCTTTATTTGCTCTTTCTACAGCATTTCCTAGGGCAAATTAGTGTAAACATTAACAAATACTTTTTTATTATTTAATTAGTAATGCCATTATTTTAAAAGCCTTTCTTAATGTGCTTTTTCATATAAAAGCCTTGCTTAATGTGCTTTTTCATGTCCTAGCAGCATCAAGGTTAATTATGTTAATTTTTCCATTCAATCTCTCAAGCAACATGCAATAGGTTCCCTAGAAACAACAGATATGTGGAGGTAAATCTTTTTGCCACCTTACAAGTACAATGGGGTCCTCTAAAGGCTTTGGCAATGGATATGAAAGGAAAAAAATAGCTGATACTGAAAATACCATTACCATTATTTATTTTGAAATTGACACTGCACGGTTTTCAGGCTAACACCCAGATTTAGCTGTGTATCTGAGATAATCCAACACATACACAAATCAGCCTAAAATGTCTTTTCCTTCATCTCTGTTATATCCATTTAATTTATTGAAAAGGTGAAGAAAACATAGATCGAGAAAAAGAAATCAACTAAGGAATTTTGTTTATTATGATTGGACAGCTGCAGTTGGTCCACTAAGGATCACTTTATGTTTTATTTTGATTAAGGAGATACCAGTCTGCCAACCATAATTTGTACAATGCTGCTATTGCAGTTGAAAATAGATGACCTTTTGCAGCTGACAGTGGTACTAATTAAGGTGTCATTGCTGGGCAAAATTTTCCATCTGTGACATAATCAGTAATGGGATTTTTGTTTTTATTTCTGCATATTGGTATGTTGCCAGTTTAATCAATTACTCTTTGCTGAGAGTTGTAGTGTCCCCCATTAACATATATAAGGTTTCATTCTAGTCATATATTCAGCTAATCACATATTTAGTAAATATTGCTGAATAATTTGTATGTGTGTTCAAAGTTATCAATTTTGATGAATCAGGGTTGAAATTTAACTTTTCACAACCTAACTTAGTTGGAGAATGAATATTTTTCCAAACAATATTTGTTTGTATTTTGTTAGGAAAATAAGAATACTCTTTTTTCAAATTTCCATCTTCATATTCTTGGATCTGCAGTCTTTGCCCATGTGGCCATGTACCTTTCCTAGCCTTTGCACTATCTTTTCATCCTGTAGGAAGTCATGGACATCATCCTAGTCCAGTTTGTTTCTCATTTTATGCCTGTTTTTCCATCTCAGAAGAGAGATGCAGAACAAAATTATACAGTCTTGCTGAAATCATGGCTACTGAAAACAGTGATTGCCTTTTTTTTTTGCCTGTGGTTCTACCACTGAGTTTAAAGGAGAAAAGCAGAATGCCATTCTATAGCCATCATGTAGATTATGTCATGTCTCTGGATTATGCAAATTTATCTTATACTGGGGAATACTTTAATGAATGCCCATTGAATTTAAGAAAAAAACAAGCAATAAACCACTAGGTTTCAAATAAGAAAGTAATGTACTGGGCCTAATTTACAAAGGCCATGTTTGCTGTTCCAGCACCTCTTACCCTTTGCTGACTTTCTCCAAGGGGCATGTGAGACAGAAGTGTTTCAATGCCCATTTGTATTTATAAAACAAATCTGAGCAGAGAAAAGAGCAGCACCTAGCCACTCATGAAGGAGAAAGGAGGTAGCATTTGATTCTGGAGTTTGCCCAGATGGAGTTCAGGTTTATTAACTTTTGGGCCATGCTCCAAAAAGCCATTTAAATGTACATTGAGCATATGAAAAGTAATTGTTTTGGGGGAAAGGACAGTAGGATATGAGAGGCATGGTGTGAGACACTCTAATGGGCTTTACTGATTGTCAGCTCTAGGGTAATATTCTGTGGCTATAAAACAATTGTCTGGAAAAAAGGCTCTAAAACATTTATAGAACAGAGGTGTAGCATTGATGCAATGCTATACACAGGCCAGTTGAGAGGTAAAGCAAAAATACTCTCAGAAATCAAAAGTTTCTGGATTGCTGCACTACTCTATAGTATTTCTCTAGGAAAGTATACTTTAAAATATCAGTTTTTAAGGTATAAGTAAAGCCCAATCATCTAACTTTTTATACCACTACTGAATTTAGTGGAAGTTTTGCTTATTTTTATAGGATTTAGACTGCACTGCTTCATCAATAATGATTTCTTTTTAACTAAATTTTGAAATACTTCTCAGTTTGTTTATTTTTTAAATTCCCGACTTTAACAAAATTCACACTTAAAAATGTAAAGTTTTTTATCACTGAATACTTAGAAAAATAAGAAGATTTGAAATTATTATTTAAAAGAATAATAGCATGGGCTTCTGGTTCTATGTGTAGAATGCCAGTTTTTTTCAAACTGCTAGACATATTCTTCACCTGAGACATTTCTGATCAAATATAAAACAGAGATGCATATATTGGTGGATGAAACACGAAGGAAACACATGACTTGCAAATCCCCTAACACATATATTTCTAGAGTTTCATGCATCAGGCATTGGACTGCCTGGATTTCAACAGTGGATTTCAACCAAAGGGATCAAAGTTCAGAATTAAAACTATTACTTACTATTGCTTTAATAGTTCCTGTAGAAATACTTGAGGTTCTCTTTTCAGCACTGGCCAAGGCTGTTTAGTGAGCACCAACTTAGAGGTGTGAGTGGCTCCAGTGGTGTCACTGTAGTCAGGGCTATGGTTACTTCCTTAAGGGAACATGCTTCTAAGGCAGTGCTGGTGCACTTTGCTTTGGAATTTGGACAGTTTAGATGTAGTCTGGGTTTGAGGTATTTGTACTGTGAAACAGCCTGTTTCAATAGAACTATTTAAAGCATACAGCTTGTACACATGGCTTGCCCTTATATCCCAGCTTTAGGAATAACTGAAATGGAATCACTGACACTATTGTCTCTGCAGAACTGCAGTGTAATGTAAATAATTTTGCAACGAAAAATACTGATGTGAGGAAGTCTATTTTTATTTGCCATGTGCTTATAATTCTTCAGGTTCTGGGACAATGTATCTTGCATCTCACTTGTGCTTATTTTGTGAGATGATTTGCTGTGATGCAAAAAACCCAGAGCTGACACAGCAATTTAAAATCAGTAATGTGACAGCAGCTTTACAACAAGTGTGTGGGTCTAGGTTGCCAAAAAAAGCACAAAAGCAAGAGATACCATGCAGTGGTGAAATTTTCAGCGGAGAGGGAAAGGCAGCTGTAGCTGGAAGGCTGCCAGGATGCTCTCTTCAAAGTACTGCATCTGTCCTTGCACAGACTGCTGTCCTTGGTTGCAGCAATTGCAGGGAGCATGACAGACGCAGTGAGCTATTTTCATTTATGGTCACATTTGTGCAACACATCAGTTTTCAGAAGTGGCTGTGATTAATAGGCCAGGCCCTCCCTTTCTTTAGATGTCTGTGCATTTCATTGCAACTAGTTCCAGTAGGGTTGTGAGGCAAGACCAGTGACATAACATGAAAAATATTCACATTACAGTCTTCCTTGCTTTTTCTTAGGAACATGCTGATTTCCCTCCAATCTTCTACTTTAAGTCTACTTATGTGATTAAATTTTTGTGTTTATTGAGTTTTGATGAAAGTATTTTGCAGTCTTGAGCTCTGTATCAACTACTGGGGAAAAAAATGAAATGTCTGGATCTATGCCTCAGCAATCTAAAACTATTATTTAATGCCATCACTGAATACAGTCTTGAGCATTCAATCTTTAGCATTCAATCTGCATTACTGACTTCTTTGGACAAGAACTCTGATTTTTTCCATATAATTTTGAAGGGGGATCTGGTCAAAAACAGCATTTAAGAAGGAAGGCATGCTAGCTGTGATTGAGAGAGCAATGTAAATGAAATAACATGTCAATAAGGCACTGTTTACCAGAAATAATGTGTCATATATTGCACTGCTTCTGTCAATCATAAGATTGACCACAGTAATTTTTCATAAGTTTAGTTGGAAACAAGGAGTTAAATTATCCGTAATCAAGAGATTTATTGGGGTTTTTTGGCTTTCAGGTGACACCATAGTGATCTCTTCTTTTCCCTCTCTAATTATACCAATATTAAATGTTGATTCTGTGCTGTCTGGATGCTGTCTCAGGTCATGTAGTTGAAAAGCCATTGAAAAACATTATGACAGGTTATTTCTTCATTGTGATGGCAGGTATTGTCCAAACAGCTTCCTTCCATCCAAATGAAGTAGTATTGACTACCACCGAGAATTCTCAGCAGGAATTGCTGTGAAAACTAAGTTAGATCCAATGAAACAAGTCAAAGAGAGTAAAAAAGAGGTTAAAGATGCATAGGGGGACTGAAATTCAGGTACTGGATTTGAGCACTGTATGCTTCCCCTTTTGGGACCACATCTCTCAGCCAGCAAAACACTGAGAACAACAGCGGTTGGTGGTCATCAGGAAAAACCCAAAAGCCTTTTAATGGACCCCTACCAACAACTCAGAGCAATGTACATACTGAAAATATCTACACTTCTAAAACCTCAACTATGAGGAAAACCCAGGAATGAAGAGAGTGTTCCAGCTAGTTCCTGATTGCCATTAGATCTATTATCACTCATTATTGCCCACCCAGTCTTCACTGTGCACTTGACAATTTCTGTTTAGTATTCATAGAACCACATGCAAGAGTCAAAACCACAGATCACTAGGATATTTATTAGGAAATTAGACTCTTGAATAAGAAATGTGATTCAAACAATCTTGTAGCAATATATTATCTTGACCTCTGCATATACTTTTGCCAATTTTATGACAGAGCAACATTAAATTGAGTGGGTGGTGTAAGCTAGGAAGGATTATACGGGCCAGAGGGAACAGATCCCATTCCTGTTGCGTTCCAGATATTTCTAATTTAAGGGTTTTCATAGGACAATAGTTTTGAAATAGTACACACAGTACTTGTTTACAGGAGTTATTGGACTTCACTGAAACATATGTTCAACTTTCCCTCTTTTTTAATATTTTTGTTTCTTGATCCCAGATTCTGTAAAGAGGCCCTAGATATGCGAACTGAGTTATGCATAGAGTATGTTGGAAGAGCCACATAGGGTGTGTGGGAAGTCCTCCATCTGAGGCCTTTCAAAGCAGGTTCTTCCACAGGAGAAGTGTGGTGGGCTGTGGGAAACAGAGGATGGTGAAAGGGAGCTGGCAGACATATATTCACATGGAATATATTAAGCACATTCCAGTCACTCCTCTGGGTTTCCCCAATAGCTTGAACCTCCGCATCTGACTCACTTGGTTTTATGACCTCTTATTGCTCCTCCTTTTGTGCTTTTGATGTTCATTCTCCTTCATCATGTCTTTGTCTGCCCACACAATTTGTTTCTTTAATGTGCTTCATCTCTCTACTAGCTGAAAGCAATGTGCTTTCCATCCACTTTTCATATACCCTTCTCCTTTCCTCTCTGCAGAATCTCAGCGTATTTGTGTGGTAAGGCATAGCTGTGCAGTGCTTTAGTATTAAATGCCTTACTGCATGGGTGCCAGCTGATTCTTGACTTATCTTAGTGTGATTATTAAGTATTATAAACTGTAATGGGCTTCCCTTTGATGTTCTGAGTTGAACTCAGATGTTCCCAGATTCCTTCCCTGCATTTCTGTGCTATGCTTTTCTCAGTGTACTGAATAGACGGGTAATCCTGCTCCACATTGGAGCTGTGAGATGCATTTCAGAACACCACGCGTAATTATGTTTGTCATTCCACAACATTTGGCATGCTGCTGCTGGTGGCCTACTTGTTGACAAGTAACAGATTTTGTGACAGGCCACACAATATACCATAAAATACTGAGTATCAACACTGGGCAATCAATCAAATAGGCTTAATAATACAAAGAGATTATTATTTGGGGAATACTAATGTGTTCTTAGGAGCCTACACAGAGATGGAAGTGTTTTTGCAAACTCCACTAGACCAATGAGGACTACTGTTTTAATAGAGGGGGTAAAAGAACTTCTGTGTTAATATCTTGTCAAGGTAGGTAGGGGAAACCCTAAATAAGGGGAGGAAGGGTAAAAGTGGCTGGTCTAGCAATGAACACACTGGGCAGCCAAACTCAGAAGAGAACTTACACTTTGATTTATGCTTCGTAGCCACTGCTCTGTATTTGCTAAAAAAGACAGGGCTCAGGGAGGGAAATGTTTGGACTATATTCGCTTTAGAAACAGTGTGGGAACTAAGCACTTCTTTTGTTAAACCATTATTAAAGCAGGATAGAAATTAGTTGCAGTCTCTTAGCTAAGCTTCCATACAATTAATGCAGCCCTCAAAGATACCATTTTTCAGGCAGCTGACTTGAAAACCAGCAAAACATACATTATGATCAAAACTTTTATTTTCAAAGATTGTGTATTTTATAATAATTATGTGCTAAGAACAGCTTCTTACACTATGAAAGTTCACATGGCTCTTCTGAATAGAACATTTTACAAACTTGACCGTGGTGCTATATTTGGAGCTATGTCTAAATTATGCAAGGGGTCCTCTACTGCCATTTTTACAGTGCTGTCTGTTCTCATACTTCTTTTAACATAAGCTTATAATATTTACAGTGCAGTCAATAACCTTTTTGTAAGATGGCATATGATTTTTGCCTTTGCAGGCAGTAAGTATTCAAGAGAAATTTTTAACCTTAAAGTTCAGAAAAAAAACCCACAATGCATCAAACCACAAGAAATGGTGGCATGCATGTGAATATTGAGTTTGTGGACAAGAAGTCTCTGTGGAGGGAAGTATCAAGTATGGAAGAAGATCACCATTAAAAAATGACATCTGCCATTTAGTCTGGACTGTGAATGTCCACAATGATTTCATGCTGGATCTGCTCTGACTCACTTTTAAATGGGTCGAAATGTACAAACTGATGGGGTATTAGCCCAAGCTCTGGTCTTAGCAGCGAATAACCAACACCTGATTTTCATCATTCGCTGCCTTGCCTTATTTTCCAGATTGTTAAACAAGATTTACAGCTCTGAAGAAACAAATTGGTCTGGCAGTTGCATTCTTCAGTTTTGGTGAAAGCAAGTCTTTTTCAGGTAGTGGAAAAAAGACAACTGCTCATAGCAGCTAGAGGAGAAGGAAAGAATGTCAAAGGTGAATGACTGAAGGAAAGAGAGTAAGAAATGACTGAAAACAGGGAGGAAGCAAAGAGGTTTTGGTTTATTCCAAAACCTGTTTTAGAGAAAAATAAACTGTTTTCCATTTTTCCTCTAGCAATCCAAAAGCTGTATGACTACTTTGTAGGAAGAGCCCATGACAGTTCCTGTTGTTTAGCCAGGGATGTGTGGCAGTTTCCAGAAAGAGGATGTGTGTATTGGGTCCAACTGTGCAAGTTGCTGCCCACTAATACTGCTGTGTGTAGCATTCTGGCTAAGGATTAAGAGGCCCAAATTCTCATTACAAGGTAATCTTTTATATGCCCCATTCTGCTGCCTGCACAAGGCCCCAGTGGTCTACTTTATTATGATGTAGTGGAGCCCCTTTCATTAATATCATTAAGATCACTAAATTCTTTTGTGAAATAGTAGACATATACAAGCACAAAGGTGTTAGAGACAGGTGGTAAACCCAAATGGAGCCCTGCTTCAGGTGGATGCAGCTGATAATATGGACAATAAAGCCTAGTGGTAATGGAAACTGTTCGCTTAAGCTAGTAAAAATGAGGCTAAATTCTCATGCAACTACTAAAAGAAATAAAACTGTAGCCAAAAAGACCTGTTAATGACTCCATTTAGACTCAGTTGTGGACTTCAGACACACAAAAAATGTCATAGTTTTTTAAATTCATAGTTCTCTTTAAGATTATTCAAATAGAAATTTTGCTGGTACCTTATGTTGATATCTTGCTTAAAACTCATGGTTCAAACCATACCCCGATAAATAATTGCCAGTAATTTCTGCCTGGGAGTGTTTTAATTTAAGATTCATTTAGAGGTGACCAAGAAAGAGGAGATTGTACCAGAAGATATCTGAATTTTTCAACATCCTGTTTCCAAATTTGATGGAAGTAATGAAGCACCAGTCACAGATTTTCAGTTCTGTGCTTTACTGCAATGAATTAGAGTTCTCAGTGAGAAGACCTTTTCCAAATTTCAATGTTTATAAAAACACTATGTGATAAATTATTTGAAAACTCAGCTCCTTAATTTAAAGTATCACTTTCTGAATATTGAAATTGAGCAAAATTACATATCCTCATGGCATTTCTGACACATATAATTTCTGCTACAGTAATATCTCCTAAGGGAGAAAACAGGGTCTGACTCATTTATGTGCACTTGCATGTTAGCCAAAATTTTGGGGTGTTACAATTTTTTCAAAGAATATTATTTATTTTATATTTTGAGAGTAATTTTTATGCCAGTGTGAATCTACCTTAATAAATCTTTGTCAGCCAGCATGGAAAAGAAGTCTGACCAACAGTTACATTCATTCAATATTATTCACGCGTGCCAGCTTTGAATAACAGAACTCTTCGGGATTTTTTTAAACCAAGTTCCCAAAGTGTTTATTGAGATGCTGGCACTGTGAGGCAGGTGTGTGCTTCTCTGACCTTGATGACACATACATTTTAGAAAGCCTGAAATCTGACTATTAAAATACTGCAGCTTGACCATCTGGCTTTCAGTGTTTGTCTTAGGTTCTCATCTCGTTTACAAATTAGCACTGGATGCCCGTTATGGTGGTGTAATGGTGTTTACCTTTTCCTTATCTGCTGTGGAAAGTGGAGCTGGATTTGTCCTTGCCATTTCCCTGGGCAGTCATCTGTTAAAAGAGAAAACAGAGGTCATTCGTGAGAGGGAACATAAAAACCTGTAACAAGGACGAATTTGGAGGCTGGTGGTGCTGAAAGATAATTCTTTTAACCACACATTTGTATTTACATTGAAGCTTTGTTTTTACAAAGCAGCTAATGCAGGTTTCTTCCTATTATTTGATCTCAAGCTATAGGATTAGTTTGTTTCTTAAAAGATCAGACTTTAGAACTTCTACTTCTGCAGCCAATTAAGAGATTTACTTGTAAATATCCAGAAAACAGTCTTTCAAAGAAAAAGTGCTATCATTTTATAAGTAATTTCTTAGGCAGAAAAGTGTTATTTTAAGAACAGTAATCAAGTCAGCACTACTGTAACCTCAGTAATAAAGGTTTCATCTTTTTAGCCTGATTCTTGAAGGTTTGCAATGACTTCTGTAAATGGCACAAATTAAACCAATACATGCCTGTCTACAAAAATTACAACTGTGCCTGAGTCACAGTAGGAGATGTAAAATTTTTGTTTGCAAATCATGTAATAAAAAGCCATCTTTCTAGCTTTCTCAAAGTCATTGTCTCTGGAGGTTACTGGATGTACATTAATAACGATTAGCAAATGTATATGAGAGAAGAGACTGTCAGAGCCAAATTCAATTTTCAGAAAAATCACCCATGAGAAACAAGTTGGTGTTTTATGTCAGTGTTTCCCCACTGTTTTTTTTTCTGTTTCCTTTATTGCAAACCTGCAGTAAAGATTGTTTTCTTTAGTAGGCATAGGATTCACTACTGCTGGTAAACAGGTTCAGCAACCCAATATTAAAATGATCCAAAAACATTGTTATTAGTAATTTCAAATATTTGTGCTTTTCATAATAAATAATGTAAACAGAAACTTTCAGGATGTACTTTTAAATGAAAACAGGAGAGTGATCCTTACCAAACCGCTTCTTGAGTAGGCCTCTGACATGAAGTTTGAGTCATTTTCTCAGTGAAAACAAGTATAATTTTGGTATGCTTTCCACCAAAGACAGTTCTCATGATACTAGACCATAGTTTGTTTGGTTTTTTGCTGTGTTCTAATAATTTGGAGGTTTTTCCCAAAATATAAGAATTTTGTTGGGAAGGACTGATTTGGTGTCCGAGTATTTAGACTGTTCTTCTGGGAAGTCTAAGTTATCAAGAATCACAGAATATTCTGAGTTGGAAGGGACCCACGAGAATCATCCAGTCCAATCCCAGCCCTGCACAGGACATCCCAGGAGTCACCATGTGCCTGAGAACATTTTCCAAACTCTTCCTGAACTCTGTCAGGCTGGTGCAGTGAGCACTCCCCTGGGGAGCCTGTTCCAGTGCCAACCACCCTTTCCTAATATCCAACCTAAACATCCCCTGACACAACTTCAGGCCATTCCTTCAGGTACTGTCACCACAGAGAAAAGATCAGTGCCTGCTCCTCCTCTTCCCCTCATGAGGAAGTTGTATGTTCTTGCTTCAAATTAAATCAGCGGTTTGAATCTGTGTGTCCTGTATCCTGTCTTAGTGCAAATTTGAGGTTTCTGACCTTAGATTTGGCTGGAAAATTCTGCCTGGCCAGGATTTAACTTCCAGCTCAAAGCTCCATATGTTTCCATGAGAAATTGTTGTTTAAGTGCATGGATATTCTGAATTAGAAACCCAAAATTTATGTAAGGAGAGGAGGAAAAAATAAATCTTGACAGATTCTATATAATGTTTATATCTCTGTTGATTGTTTAGGGCATTTGTCCTAGTGAGATGTGCTGAATTCTTCATCATGGCAACTAACTCACTAGTCCTCTTAGGAGATTGCACCCCACCTTGTGTGCTGCTTCCAGGTATGATGAGTCAGAGAACATAACTTGGCCTGACTGCACACGCAAGAGTGGAGGAAAGAACTTTTAAATTTGTAGATCTCTAGTTTTGTGTAAAAATCTGAACCTCTCTTGCATGATTAAATGATTCCCATAAAGTACTAGTGATGATAGTGGGAAAGAAACTAACAGTTTAGTCTTTCAGGGCAACCTGGATTTATACCTTGAAATAGCTACCAACACTTGGCAGTAACATTTGACATTTTAGTTAAATTGCTACTGACTTCTCATCTTAGTGCCAAAAATTATAGAGTGCTTTCCTAAATGGAGATGAGGAAATTTGCAGACTATATTCTTGAGGCTTTTTTCTCATTTAAGATTGCAGGACAGGATCTTTTCACTTGTGGCCTCCTGATTAAAAGCAATTGGACTGTGGCCATTTTGCTTTTCCTCTTCCTCGGACCGCCAGCATTTTGCACGCTGGCATGGGTCATTGCTGGAGGTTTGCACAGTAGGTTGTTTTTTTCCTGATGCCTGTACACCAGGGTGGCCAAACTTTTTTGACATGTTGGCTGTGCAGTGATTTACAGATTAAGGCTCTGGCCAGCAGCAGTGCCAGCAAGGCTGCTGTTCTCTCTCGCTGACACATCGCGCTGCTTTCGGCTGCAAACTCTTTGCTTACCCTTTTGGACTTGTTATACTCTTGATCCCTCATTTCCCTTTGGTGCAAAACACTCCATTTGGCACAAAACATTTGTGGTCTGTGCTGGGCTCTGCTCCTATCTCTGTCTCAAGTAGCCCATGAAAATGAGAGAGCAAACAGAAGCAGCTGGCTGTGGCCTACCTGTCTTGGAAAGGGGGCACAGAAGGGACCACATCTGCTGCAGCAGGAAGTACGAACTTCCAGGGCCAGTTATTGAGAATTGTTCTAAAAGTGTTTGCCTTGCAGCATTGTTCTTAGCAAGTCTCTACAGAGATCATTCTTCAAATATGCAACACACTAAGAAGGTTGGCATAGGATTTCTTAGACAAGTGTGTGTTCATGGATCCTAGTCAGAGCTGAGTTCTGAGTCCTGAGTAACTGTGTCATTTAGAATGCAATATGATAAGTAAAGGTCATTCAGTAATCCTTCCAGAAAGCTTCATCAGAGCTGGCAGTTGCACCTAAAGGAAAAGAATCCATAGTCATAATTGAGAGTTTCCTAAATCACCCTCACAGTGTGCGGCAGCAGCCAAAAAAAGTCAGTAAATTGCTGGCATTGTCAAGAAGGGTACTGAGAACAGGCCAGGACCTAACTGTAAAAACACTGATGTGCCCACGTGCTGAGTACTGTGTGTACTTCTGACTTCAGTGTTTCAAGAGGAGATAGTGGAGCTGAAGAAGGTTCAGAGGAGGGCAACTTAAAAGGCAATGAAGATAAAACATCTGCCTTATGAAGAGCAACTGAAATATGCTTGAAACAGAGATAGCTGGAAAGAATTATGATCAAAGTTTGCAAAGATATGAAGGTGGTAGGTAAAATTAATACAAAATGTTAATTAGTTCCTAACATGGGACTTTTACAATTGGAAGTCAGTTGTTGAAACTAACAGGAGATCCATTTAAAAGGGATAATTCCATTCTACAAGGCAGATAACTAATTTTTGTGTGCAGTTTGACAGAAGACTGTGGAGACAGTATAAATGGGTTCAAAGGGTTTAAAAGAGTTCACGAACATCTGGTCCATCAACAGACACTAAACAAAAAAAACAAAGAGGTATTCTTTAACATCCCTAATCTGGAAAATTTGTTTTTGGAGAACAGGGGAATGACTCTGGATAAAGACCAGGCTTGTGTATTCTCCCCAGTCAGCTTCTCATTAGTTGCTATTCTTTGGGATCCAAGGCTAAGATGAGCCATAGCTCTGAGCCAGTAAAACATTCACCACATTCTTTTATTTTTAAATGTAAATGGTAGTAGCCAGTGATGAGAAACTTGCAGCAATATTGTAGGCACTAAGTGTGGTTAAATTGCATATTTCTCAAATCGATTTAAAGAAGAAGCTAAGTTGCTAACTGGAATGCTCCTTATATATCAAATAGCTGTCAATTATTGATATTATGTTTATATTTGCTGTAGAACACTGGGGATTTGCAGCCAATAAGTCACTTCCATTGCATCCATGTGCCACTTTTAGCTCCCATTTGTATTAATAATTGTATTATTCTTAAGTACAGAGAAAAACGTTCACAGAATAACAGACTATTCTAGTAATTCCAAAGTTAGAAGGGAAAAAAAATGTGCTTATTTGAACTCCTAACCTTTTGCTCTGTAATTCTTGCATCAGACTGTTTCATGAGTATTCTGCCTTCAGACATGTCAGAAGTATCACTGAGATAGCCTCTTTTGCCGATATTTGATACTTCCACTTCCAACTGAGATCAGAAAGTGTGGAGAAGTGTGATTTTTTGCTTGTTGGTTTCAGCTAACCAAACTCTTTGAAAGTTTGGAAACAAAACCTGTTTTTCACTCAGCTTTGTGGTGAAAGAATAATTGGCATTACATGTATTTTAAAATCCCAGTCCAGGTAATGCTAGGGTTTTAGCATTCTTCTTTTATCCAAACTAACTTGTTAGTCTCTAGTGATGGAGAGCTGCAATAGCCTTACATGATATACATCACATCTGATGGCTTCTATATTTGTAAATGTTTTGTGGAATTTCTGTAAGAGGGCAGTTTGAAAGATGGTTTTGCAATTCAGCTATTAATTGCCAGCATGGAATCTTTATCTTTGATTGATAAAGTCCAGGTTACTTCACCTGTAAGAATTCCATAGAGAGCTTCTGAATGAAATACCACAGTCAGAGTTTTGGGATGAGCATGGACATTAAGATATTATTCAATCATTATTGCCTGATATCTTCTGAATATTGTTCTAAAAAAATATGCACATGGTGTGAATATCTTTTCAAAAAGAACATACTGTGGAATTAGTGCAATTGAATGCTGCCACTGGTCATCCTGCACATTCCTTATGGCACTGCTTGCCTAATAGTTCTGCTGCTATTCTCTGACAATGATGTGCAAATGCCTGACAACTTCATTGCTAGAAAGCTTGCTTTTTTTTTACTTTTTTTTTTAAAGTTGAGTTTCATCATCCTATCTTCTACTTTATTGAGGGTATTTATTCATGAGAGGCAAAAGGGACAAGATGAACAGTAGGCACTGAAGAGCCATTCAGTCTAGTTGCTGGCACTGCAGATTTTGTAAATTACTACAGGATCTCCCCCCTGTATACAAGAAACAAGTTTCTAATTTAATGCCCTTCTATATCTAAATTTTCAATTTGAGGTTTCTTCTAGAGAAGTAGTTTCCAACAAGAAACGAGTCAGCTTTGTAACTGTACTAATTTAAAAAAAGAGTGGAGGCTTTTGCAGGAAGAAATAATTTGAAAGTGTTCAAAGAATAGTAGTTATTTAGTAGCATTAAAATAATGAAAAGTTGTGTAGTTCTTTTATATCCTGCTAAAAAAAGCTTTTTCCCTTTCCTCCCCCAATTGTAAGAAATTGTGATTTCCTTCTTCTGATGGAGCATCCCATTCAAATGAGGGGTAATTCTTGATTTCAACCTTTTCATTCTTTGGTACAGAAAGTGGAAATTTGTTTTGCATAGAACAAAAAATTGTTTAAAATATTTTCATTTGATTTGTATACTAAGATCATTTTCAAAGAAAATGAGTTTTATCTCTCAGCTGGACTGTCTTCCACAGGTTTTCTACACTTTTCCTAGTATCCCAGCAGAGTTCTGATGTTCCTGGAGGTTATCCAGTACGTGCCTGAAAGAGATTAAGGTAGTCTGCAGGGGTGGGAGGTATTTCATCAGAATTTATTACTGTTCAAAGCCACCAAAAGGGTCTCCATTGAAGTCTTTAGTGTTAAAACCCATGAAAATTGCTGATACCATGGCAAGTTAAAAATGCTGTAGGTGCTTTTCACACAGTGTTCCAAGAGAGACCACAAAGAACCAGCAGCTGAAAACTTGGCTAATTAATCTTTTGTCTTTTGCCATGTTGAAGCCAGGTTATAATTTATGTTGTGCAGCACAGAGATAAACTTTGGGTCTATGTACCTTCTGCTGCTGTTAGTGAGTGAGCTGGCTTTCTCCAATAAAAGATACCAAAAAGCTCAAGAAAATATCCCAATTATAAAATTTTGAGCAATGAAAGCTTAAAAAAGAAAAAAAAGCCCAAAGAATTAGAAAACAAAGGGATATGGTTTCTTAGCAAACATGTCACACATAGCTGTTACATCAACCTTATCACTAAATATCTTTACTTTGCCTTTAGGAGTGTGGTCCATCTTCTTATGTTGTGTCCTGATCATAGCAACCAGATGTAAAAGGCATTGAAGTTTTGTTAAATCCTACAGTAAAGTACTCTGGAAAGGCACAGGAGGGCTGAATTCTTTTATACGATCACCTTAGTTCCTCTCACTTTCAAAGGGAATAGTCCAAGGTAACTATGTAAATTATACTTAGGAAGTTGCAGATAAGGTATGAGAGATCCTATGGATTTAAAGAAATAGGCCATTTCTCTTTTTGCCGTTGTTTTTAAAAGATTCTGTAATGCCAGATTGCAGGTTCCTGTGTGAGTGTGGAGTTATCCAGTTAAAAGGGAGTATCCTGATAATTCCTCCAGTTAAGAAATAAATACACACACACACACCCTTAATTCAGGCTTGTGGATGTTTTATGGCTAACAAGCTAATATTGATTCAACAGCTTTAACAGGAAAGATGCAAGATTCACAGCAGCAGGAGTCACCACTGCCATGCCATGTTTCACAGTAGGTATCACTCTCTCTCCATCTCTACATGTGTGTTTTGTTTTTCCTGGTTAACTCAAACAATGCTGAAGTCAGTGGGACTTCCCACTGTCTCAAAGAGTGCATCTTTTTTAGACTTCAGGGTCCATTCTGTTGTTGTTGTGCAAAATAGCAGTAAGATCTGGCTTCAGGAATATGAACGAGATACCACCCCTGACTGCCACTGGGGAAAGGTGGCATATTATACCAGAGAGTCATCAGCAATCATTTAGAAGGCTGGCTGCTGATTCTAATTCAGAGGGGTTTGTCACCTCCTATGCTCAGTCTCCAGCAGCCTGCCCTGCCATTTTGAAGAGACTGGTTGTTTTCTGTGTGTCAGCTGGGAACCAAGGGGAATGCTGGCATGTAGTTATTTGATTCAAACCAGTGAGACAGCACAAACATTCAATATGCATTTCATCTTTTTGATAGTGTGTTAATGATCTTCTAATGCATTTTTCTGGGATTTTTGCTGGTCTTTAATTGCAGAGAAAGTATTTTCCATATAAACTATGAGGGCAATTTCTAGTGTTAAGGTAACAAATCTTAGGTGTTTCCTAATGTCTCATCCTTTAGGAACAGAGAATTGGATCTTTTTCAATCCTGTCTGTTGCTGGCAGATTCAAAAGTATGAACTCATTGAAACCAATTTTAGGAACAGGTGCAGAAACCTGCCACTTTCAAGCCACTTTCAATTATCTTCTAATCAAGGATGTAGAAATCGAGGAAATCAGGTTGCAGGCTATAATAAAGTAATAAACCCAAAATATTTATTTTACTTTTTAAAAGAGATTAGGTTCCACCTACCTTGCCATCTTATCCAGAAGAAACCCAAGAAGTGTTAATGTCAATTTAAACAAGTGATCTCTTTCAAATATAAAAAAAATTACACTGCCTTATACACTAAATATGATAGTGAATGCTGAATACAAATTCCACAATAAATTTGAGCCAAACAATCCATAAATATGTATGAGGTGGCACGGATACTCAAACACATGGATAGTTATGTTTTTCAGTAGTTGCATGAATGCCACAAAGAAAATACAAATCTGCTCAGGAGGGAGATCCTCTTACTTTAATTTTGTTTTGTCTTTTGGAGAATGAACCACTGCAACAAACCACTGATCTGAAGCTGAATTAATAGTTTTGTGTAATATCCTGCTGGGCATCAGTTGTTTGTCAAAGAAATAGAAATTTATCAACATATGCCATGACTTTTTCTTTGTGTTTATTCTCCTATGTGTACTTGATATAAACACCTTCCAGAAGTGATGCCTACATGCTGCAGTTTGGTTGCACAGTAAGATGCAATCCTTTCTACTTTAAGGAGTCTTCAGCATTCCACTGAAGATTATGTTCCTTTAACATGGAGAAAAGAACACTTTTCTATTAATGTTTACTATTTCTGCTGGAAATACTTCTTTGGAATGTACTGCTCAAGAAAGTCAAATAAAGTCACATGCAAGGTAATGAGATTCCTAAATTGGACGCTTTTATCTGACTGAAGTTTTGTCTTTATGACTCGTGTTCTTTAAATTCATATGCTCTTGTCAAGACTAAAATAATTTGTGATTACGTACATATTTTTACAAACCTATTTTATAAATGTACCCAGAGATTTAAGGCAGAATCTTTTTCGAAAGTTCTTAAAGAGCCCATGGGACATTTTCCAAAGATAGCTTCAACTTCCATGTGCCTTGCTTATTTGCATCAAAAAGATGATGAAATAAACAAACTTTGATTCTATAAAATGTACAAACTGAGGAAATTGGAATTTCAGTGCAACAAAATTCCTGTCATTTTAGCAGAGCCAAGATCTCATTCTCCTGTACTTCTTGGAGCACACCATTTCTTTAAGGACATTGACAGAATAAGCTCCTCCTAAATTCAGAGTCTTAAAAGCTTAGAGTTTCAAAGTTTCACTCTGGATCCTGCTTTTTCACAAGTTCAGGGAGGTTTCTGAAGTTCTAATTTAAGGCCATGTCTGCTTATAATTTAACTATATATTGTAATAACTGTAATACCTTACAGGACATGTTAAGGGTTTAGGAAAGAGGACAAGGTAACAATTACTGGCTTGTATTTAATGACAATGGTATTTAATGACAATGAAAGAGTTTCATCACTGATCATAACATGATTATGCTGAATCACTTAAAATGAGGTTTGTTTCATGGTTTGAGGGGTCTTTTTGGCCAATAAAATTTTGCTGAAACATGTATCAAAATTTAATGTAAATGAACATGTATATGAAACATACAATGCTTCAGGTCTGAATGTTGTCTGGCCCAGTCCCCTGCTCTAAGCAGGGCCAGCTTCCATGTTGTATCAGCTTGCTCCATGCCTTGCTTAGTAAAACTTCAATTACTTCCAAGCATGGACATTTCACATCCTCTCTAAGCAGCTTGTTCCCTTGCATAGTTGTTTTCATTTTAATGTTTTTTGACTTGTATATGATTAGGCTTTCATTATATTTTCTTTTACTCTGCATTTCTGCAAAGACCCTGACTGGCTTTTAGATAGCTGAACAGTAGAAACCATAGGACTTGACTTCACAAATTCACCTCTCAGCCTCTTGAGCCTCTTGTGCTCCAGACCAGTTTAGTGGTCCTCCTCTCCAGTTTGTCAGTTTCTCTTTTACTGGGGGTCCTGGGCAGTGTGGAGTCTCTATAAACTGTTCAATAAATAAAAGAAATTACTTTCTGCATTAATAGCCTTTAAAATAGGAGTTTTCATCTTTAAATTATTATACAAAAGAGAAGCTGTAAAATTTCCTTTATCAGTTAATTTTTGTATTCCCATTTAAGAAATAACTAAACTGAAGTAAATAACCATATAAAGGTTGCTAATCTGGATAATGGCAGATCTGAAATTAAGTCAGATGCCCTGCTTCTAATTTTTCCATTCAATGACTAAGTAAAGTTATTTATTTTCTTTTTTGGTCCCTGAAAAATCATCTCAGTGTTCTAATATTTATATTTAAGAAAATTCAAAAATATCCATGTGAATTCTAGGGTTTGTTTCTCTGTTATTTTGTAGCTTTCTTTCAGTATTTGTTTTCTCTTAGTACAAATGAAAAGAGGCTAACTTTTACTTTCTTTCATAGCATTCAGATTATTTTTCTTTGGTATACCTTCTCAGCTTTTTAATTTGGAAAAAATTTTCTCCTTCTGATTCACCTTCCTGTGTACAGCATTCAAGACATGCTGCCCCCCACAAGCAGTTTTACAGCATACCACAGAACTTAGGGAAATATAAGTTATTGCTCACCTGTAAAGCCTACATAAACCATTTTTTTACTAGCTTAGGTCCTTCACTGCAGCCTAAAGACAGGAGATGCCATGCTAAAGAAGACCCCAGTACTCCTTGCTGGCTTTGGAAGGTTCCTTTCAATAGGGCTTGTCTGTATTAAAGAGCCATTTACACTTTGTTGTCAAGGAGAACTTGCCAGGGGACCTAAAGGGTCATTAGCCTCCACTTAGCACCATGCAGTGTAGCAGATGCTTCATGACATGTGACAAGGAAAGGCTTTAAATGGAGTATCAAGAAGTCCCAGCCTCATCACTTAATTTTTTACTAATCTGTTGCTGTCTAGCAATTTTAGCCATTTTATTTATAGTTGAGCTTTTACTTAGATGTGCCATTGATGATGGTAGTAGGAAATTAAAGAAGCATTGCTGGGGACAGCTCTTTTTTTACTTCTGCTTTCAGTAATTCATCCTTCTAGGTATAGTGAGTTTGTCCTTAGACAAGAAGTAAACCCAGAAATGTAAATTCCTTGAGCTTTTAAAATTCCATTTGACTCGTTAATTGTCAGTACAGACAAGTCAACCATTTATTTTTTTAAATGCACAAGAATTTCAAGGACTAGCAGAACTGTCAGCTTCCTTTGTGCATGACAGTTACTAATGTGTTGTGATCCAGATGTGACCTACACACAGCTTCAGGACCCTTCCTCAAAGACAACATCATGGAATAGAAGGATACAGAGAGTAGTACCTGGAGCACTTGTTGCAGAGAATGTTTCTTTGCAGGAATCTTTTGTGGTTCCTTGTTGTCTCAAATACAAATAGCCCATGATCTGAGGAGATAAAACAGCAACACAGATTGCCTGGGGACACTGTGGGTAAAGTTCTAAACCCACCAAAAACCCTAGCAGAAAGGAAGCCCTTAAAATGAGGTTTGCTGGGCACACAGTCTGTGACTACCTCAGGTTTTATTTGATAAACAGGAAAATTTGCATTGTAGTTTGTTTGAATTTAGCCACTCTTTTAACCATCATGGTGGCCCTACAACATGATTTTCCTTCTTCTCACTTATTTAGACAACTGCCTTCGGTGCTACATAAATCATCTCAGTTAATCTGAGAAGCGAAGGTTTCCAAGTAAGAGCGGCCACACCCTGAAGGCATGACATGCCTTCTATTTTAGGAATTCTTCATTTCATCCAAAGAAAATCCCTCAAAAAGTCATGCCTAGCCATCAGGACCCCTTGAATAAATGAGAATTTATTATGTCATCTTGACTAAAAAATACTGATCTCCATTCTGTGGTTATGAAGTGTCCAGTGATCCTTGGTGTTCAGGGTGGACAAATAAATTTCACTAGCAGCCATTAGCTATGGAAAGCCTTTATCCAAAGGGGAACATCTATGCCTATTTCTTATTTGAGTCATTTGAATGAGGTAAGTTTAATAGTATTTATTTATTTTTACGCTATGAGAGAACAGAAACCTCTCATAGAAAAAAGAGGAGCAATATAGTAAATTAAGATTAAAATTCCCAATCAGGGATCACTTCTCTCAGGATCATTGGGGTTTTACTAAACAAGATTTCCAAGATTATGAATACATCTGTCAGACTCTTTCTGAAGTGAAATCTTTGCACAGGTATCAAGTAATGAATGTGTGGAGAGCCCAATGAGGCCCATTTTTATTGGATCTTTGTACAGATGCAGACCAAGTCTACAGATGAGGCTTCCTTTCTCTTCTGGCTGTCTGTAAATCTCTGACAAATCATCAGAGTCTACTTTGCCTGCCCAGCTGGAAAAAGGGTATCATGACTGGGAGAACTAAAATATACCATATCTCAGAGTTCTTCTACTCAAGGATCCCTGTCATTTTTTAGTGTGGATCAGAACAAAACATAGAGGTGGTTCTACACAGTACTCCTTTATGTGTTTGCAGTCACACCAGGTGTGTTTCACCTGATTCACAATCACAGTGGGACCCTGTAATTTGCAGTTCTGCAGGCAAAATGTTGCTGTTTTTACAGCATTTGGCTGTGGTTTGCTAGATAGAAATGATCAGGGGGTAGAACTACATTACTAAGCAGAATTGTGACTTGTGAAATAGAGATCTGTGAGTTAACAGTGCTCACGAGCCAAGTTTTAGGTGATTTCAAAATGATTCATGTAAAATGAGGCCTGTAGAGTGTATTACTTGTTTAACTGATACATGTATTCTCTTTCATTTTGATGTATGTACATTTAGTTATCTTGAAATCTGAAGCATATGAATGTACAAAGTGTCTTTGCACCTCTCAAAGGGAAATTTCCTAACTTATGCTTTCAAAATAATGTACCTTTATGGACTGAGGTAAGTTAAGGCAATTATGCCATTCTCATAGAAGAGATCAGTAAAGTTACTCATGTCACTGCCTATTTATCCTTGTCCCAATCAAATTGCTTTGTTTTAAAAATAACCAAAAAACAAAATAAAAAGAACAATGGCTTTGTTAAAATAATAAAATAAAAAGAACAATATTCCTGTTACTGGAATATCCAGCTACTCATAATCTCAGTGGAAGATCCATTGTGTATTATTTTAGGGTTGGGAAGTGAAATAGGCACTCCATAGGAAAAACTGGGATTTTTAGGACATATATGCACATCTCCCCACAAAAGTATGCCTTGATGCTATCCTCCCTCCATTTTTTTATTCTAGTTCTGGAATTAAATTCTGTCCTGGGTTAAACAAGTATTTTCACTAGTGTCAAGACTCAGCTGTTATCACTTGTACCAAAACTATCTTCCACTGGAGCTGTTCTGTGATGGAAATGAGTGTTCACAATGAAGGAGGACAGATCCAGTGATTCATGACAAGGTTCTGATATAGGACAGTATCTTCTTGCAAATACAGATATTTCATAATGAAAAGAAACACAGTATATGAAAAAAATTAAGGAGCCATTCTTGTTACAGGAATCTGTAACATAATTAGAAGGAAGAAAACATGCTTGGTAGAGAAATGGCAACAAAGAGAAGAAAAATCAATAAATCAAAAAGTAAGGGGATCTGCACAGGCTATAGAGCCATATCTAAGAACTGCCAGCAATGGAGTGCTTGAGAATAATATTGTAGCTGTTACCTGGTGAATGGTAAGAAATCTGAGAAATGCAAAGATGGAAATGAAGCAGCTCAGAGCACAGCCAAGCACCATACTGTGTGTATCTGCCCTAACGAGGGAAATGTACAACACTAATCCATTAAAAGCTCCCATAATGATAATAACCTAAATTAGAGCAATGCTTTCTGACCTTTGGCATAAACCCTGGAGCCCAGTAGATCTCACAATGAGAATGAGCTTGAGCTGCAAACTGAGAATTCAGGCTTTGAAGATGTGATTTTTCTGGACCACCTCCATTTCAGCTATTGGAGTAACATGCAGGAAGCAGAGAATAGATCCCTGTAGAATAACATTTACCACTGCAGCAAAAGCAAAGTCAAAGTACATGTATTCTGCATTTTCCTCCTCTAAAGACTCCCTCAATAGAAGAAAAAAGGAGAAGAGCATGGCTGATTCCCCATCCAGCTGACAGAAGGTCCACAGGGCGTGCCATCAGATGACATGTTTTCTTATTACCTAGGCTTTTAGCTTTTGTTTGGGTTTGATGATATTTTTATTTGTTTGCTTTTTGTTCTGGAATGCACAAGTCATTTTAAAACTGTTTTAAAGAAGAAGGGGGAGTACAGTTTGAATTATCTAGATTTTTCTTTTCTCTTTGCAAGAAGGCCTATGGAATTTGGCATCTTAACCCAGCCTTGCCTGATGTGATCACAAACACAGTTAAATTTTTATTAAAATGTTTTGAATCTTTCAAACATGATATTGATAACTGAAATGGAGCAAAGAGACAGTAGCATCTGGTTTTAATGAACATGGTCTGCTTATACTTGAAAGCAAAACCATGCAGGAAAAGACTGGAAATTCTTGTTCAGAGAATCAAAGTGCAATAGTGTTTTTCAATACCTGACATCTGTATGCTTAGAATGACCTGGGTGACTTCACTCAACCAATTGTTCATATTTTTTAGATTAAAATGCCGTATTTAGATCTGAAATATAGCTGGTGCTTTTTCTTGTCTTTTTTTTTCCAGCTTGTTGTGTACTTCTTTGGGGTTTTTTTGGTTTGGGTTTGGGGTTTTTTGTGTGTGTGTGTACTTACCAAAACTCATTGCTTTGAGCTCTATTGTACCTTTTTGACTGGTGACCTTTTTCAATATAGTAAATATACATACACAATTTTATTTAGAAGTGTGGGTTCCTGTTACTACATTGGAGTAACAAACCCTTTGTGAGGATATTTTTCTCCTATATGTATTAACATGTGGAATAACAGAATTGCCTGAAACAACCTCCTAAACTGCAGGCCTGTATAAAAGCCAACTTTTTCAGGGAAAATTGTCAGGCCACTGTCGAAAAAGATTCTGCAAGAGGCCTCCTTGCCTCAGTGCCTCCAACTCAAGTTTGCTAGCAGCACTTCAGTCCAGGCTTTTCATGGACATGCTGCAAACCATTAGGGTTTGAACTAGGGTTTGAACTCTTTTATCAGAGCAGTAGTGACAGAATATACTAATTCAGCTTCCTGCATCTTTTCTTGGAACTCAGCTTGCTTACGTGAGATGGATGAATGTGTTTGGAAATGCAGCCTAGATATATGTTCGGGTTTTGTAGTACAAGCTCTTCCCAGTCAAGATAATGATGATTTTAAATAGATAGTAATTTTAATAACCAAATCACCTTCTCTATTGCTGTCTTCATAGCTAAATCCTCTCTTGGATTCAGAGAAAAAATCACTGAGGTTTGTAGCAGAACAATGTAAGGCTGTGAATAACTACAGGAAAGATGTAGTGGACACTTTTCATACCATAGAGAAATTTAATGCATGGTAAACGCATTTAACTGTGAAGAATAGACCAAGTCCTTGAAAATGGTATTTTAAATTCCATTTATTCTACTTATGTCATTCCACTTATTTTAACACAGTATCGTCCTTGTACTGGAATTTGAATTAAAAGTTTGGAAAAGAATAAATGCTTTTGATAAGCACTTACCTATTGTCTGTATTTTGAAGTTTTTCACATAAAAGGCAGCGGATAAGTGCCCCAATTAGTTAGCAATATCCAAATTCCCAAAGTTTTCAGCTCTTAAAGCTTTACTAAAAGTGGCTTTCAGTTACCACTAATAGCTTCTTTGAATCTTTTTGTTTTAGTCCCAAAGCTGAGAAATCAATGAGGTTGGCCAGTTTGATTAAATAGTTTTCTGAAGTCAAACTATTGTAAAGTTAGCCTTTAAAAACAAATATGCTGCATCGCCTTTGACCATTTACAGTTTTTCTTTGGCTCCACCAAGCATGTGGATGTCTAATCAGGGGATTATCAAGTAGACTAGAGAAATATAACAAAGTTCTGTGCTCTAGTAAATATTTGTATAGCACAAGCCTGGAGAAAGTCCATGTTATATTTTACTGTTGATAATTTAATAACTCTGTGGCATGCCTGAAATTGTACAGTAAATGTCAGGATGTGTCAAATGAGGTATCCTGTAAAATTTAATAACCTCATACTTAGGATGATGTGCATGCATGGGTAGGCAACACTGTCATTGGAAAATATGTTTTGCAAGTAATATTTAGGGCATCTATTTGAATTTTGCCAGGAAATAAAGTGAACAATGGCCTTCCAATTAATAACAATGGCAGTGTAAGTGACAAGCAGAATAACTCATGCAGAAATAGTCCAGTCAATCAAATGATCATGAGGACAACCAAGAGATTTCATAGAACAATCAAAAGATCTGTGATTTCCTCCTGCTACAGAAAATAGCCCATACAGTAAACAATTGATAAAATGAAGTGAATCTGTGTTGCTTGTGTTTAAGGGATAGCATACAGCATGCTGTCTGCCACAGTAGTTTGTTTGCACTGAAATTAAGCAATAATGATTGAGGCACAGAGCATTTCCTGGGGATTAATGACCGTCTGAGAGGAGTTGATGGCCCAAGGAACATCCTGGCCATTAACCCCAGCCAGTCATTAATCCAAAGGAAATGCTCTACCCCAAGATCTTTATTACTCTTAGAAAATGAAAATGAAGAAAAACAAACCCATCAAGACCTAGGTATTTGTTCTGGAGGGTGACGTTTCAAATAATTTTATGCTTGCAGATTTTGATAAAGTGAATACCTTACCAGTTATTTAGCTGGAGTGCTTGGTTCTCTCTGAAGCATCTTGGTATCATCTAGGCCTACAGACGCAAACTACAGAAGTGTCATCTTTTTTCCACCTTTATTAATCATTTTCATGGTGTGGAAGGCAACTTATGTCTAATTGTAATGTGATTTAAGTAAGATGTGTACTTTAAATAAGTATCTTTAAATAGTCTGTACTACATTAAGAGTTTAGAGTAAGTGCTGGCAGACCACCAACCAGATTTAGACACTGCTCTTGTTATATTTAAACCCTTCTTTTCCTAGTGTTGGAAGCAATGAACCATCCTTTATAAGCAAAAATAGTTGTAAATACGACACACAAAAAATTATCATTCAGAAAATGTATGTATTGGATTTCTTGAAGTAAATTGTAAGTTAAGTTCTTGGATATTTGTTTCCTCTGGTTTTTTCCACAGCTGGAAAGCACTTCAGAAAATTTTTAAAAAAAAGAGAGATGGCTGCTCTTCAGATGGAAATTTATCAGACTTAATGGTCTACTTCTAGGCACCTCTAATGGGAGGAGAGAGGCTGGGATAGAAGTTTCAATGGTGCAACTTAGTTTCATGTTATACACTAACCTATATAGGCCAGAGATTTGTATACAGTTTTTAGGGGTTTTTTGGGGATATACTATAGCATGACTAAATACTGAAAGATTTTTTTCTTGTTTTATTAAAAGACAGATTTATATAGTCCATATAGTTAAAAACCAAATAGTTAATTAATAAATAAAAATCTCTGTATAGGTGAATCCTAGAAGTTTGGATCAATAAGAGGAAAACAAATTGATGAATGTAAAGGTCCACAAAGAATTTGAGGCAAAATGCCTTTTTTTAAAAAATTCCCTTGTAACTACAATACAATTCAAATTAATTTGTTTTAAAGATATGATATGTTTTGCTTTCTCTATGTCATTAATTTTATATCAAAGTAATATGAATTATGCATTATTTTCAAAAGTGAATAAAAAACTATACTTAGCAATAGTTGTGGGAGGGTGTCCTGAGGGACTGTAGTGACTGGCTTACTGCCAATTAGGCAGAAAACTGAAATCCTATTCTTGCATCCTCATCCATATAAGTATGTATATATGGAACAGAAGTCTTCTAATAAAGAGCTCCTCATTCCAGCAGGCAAAGTTAGAAGTCAGCACAACTGATAGCTTAGCTGTAAAAATTTTGACTTCAACTGAAGTGTTATTTTGAGGATAGAAGGTAAGTAACATTTGGAGCAGTGCAAGAACAGGACAGTCACTGAACATCTCAGAATTACACTTGATTTCTTTCTTCTATCCATTTATTTCTACATGATATGCTCTATTTTAAACCAGATTTATTTATTTAAACTCCAGAGAGTCCTTGACCGATGCTGTTCATGAGATCAGACAGGATGATTGCAATGGTTTGTTGTGCCCTATTAACCTGCTCTGAGGTTGTTGTGCAATACTGAGAAGATTGCTTTTTCCCTATTCTTTAGTGTCTCCATGTCTAAAAAACACCCCATATAAATACTTATGGGTTTTTTTAATTCTTCAGAGGGAACCAGGCATATAATTTAGGAATATTTTGATAAAATGACCTCTGTTGTATATGTCATTGATACAAAGATTTAATCATTAGTCAAACAGTGCTAAGAAAATGTTAACTCATAAACTTCAGTGATTATAGTGCTGAAACTATGAACAAAGGTTTTCACATAAATACATTCTTCAGGTTAGTAGAATTTGCAGTGACTTTACAAGACCAGAAAAAAAATGTTTATAATGTTGTACCTGAATATATTTGTCATCTCCTGTTAACATGGAAGAGAACATTCAAATCACTGTAAAGATACTAGGAACTTGGTTCAAAACTGATGGAATTTGTCCTGTTTGGTGTGGAGGATCTTTCAGTTAAAGTCACTGGGATTTAGATCAAGACCCTGTTTTGGAATCTTCAGTCTTGTATATGTTTTAGAGGCATTTTCAAACTAGTACAGATTACAGCAGAGTTCTTTGTTTTCCCTGCTTTATAGTGACTACAAAAGGAATTACTTCTGTTTGGGTACTTGACATCCCTATTATTTCCTTTAGAACAAGAGCTATTGTAGATGTAGAAAGCTACATAAATCAGGTTTGTAATAAATATAGTTTGAATCAGCATGTTGTATATTAAAAGTGGAAGAAATAGTATAATCTTTCTAGCAAACTTAATTAAAAATGAAAACAGCTTACTTATTAATTTGAAGAGGAAACAACTAGCTTCAATTTAAGTTCTTGTTTTTCTCCTACTGAGGATGCTATTCATTAGGAAAGACCTTCAAGTAGTGCTAAAACCAGGGAATATATAGTAAATGCTAGCTTGGCCCTCACAAATCTAAACAGGATATTCTATGTTTCTGAAAACACACAGATACTAAGGTCCAAGCAATGCCATTCCAAACTAAGGGCTGGAGCTCACTTCTCCATGCTGCTGTTCTCTTGTTGTGCTTGTGGCCAGCAGAGTAGACTTGAAACAGTAATATTATTTGTAGAGAGAGAAAGGCCTTGGAAGGCACCAGAGCCACTGAGCATATAGTTATTCTGTGGAGAGGGGTGAAGGCAGAGGGGCATGTTGAATCCTGCCATAAGATGTTTGAGAGGTAAGCACTTGGTTCTGTTAGAGCAGCAGAAGTCCTTCTCCCAATATAACTTCAAGAAGAACATAAGTTTCATTAGATTTCTTTGATGTTTGGTTTGTTGATATTTGTTGTGTTTTTGTTGGTTTTGTTGGGGGTTCTTTTGTTATTGTTTTTTTAAAGTCTTCCAGTGCCCATGACAACCTCCAAAACAATTAAGATGCCTATTGCTAGTGGTCACACTGGGCTTGCATAGTACAGAGTACTTCTTCCATTTTAGAGGACTCAAACTTCTCTGCTGTGATTAGTAGAGGCCATAATTGTCTCAGAGGAATAAAGGGACACAAACTCTTCCCTTGAGTCTTGACCACTACACACGAATTCCTTGGAGTAAATATGAACAGTGTTGTTGGACTTGGTGATTAAGCCTTCCCTCTAGAAGCAAGAGACCCAGGTGTTTACCAGTGCTACAATCTTCTGTTTATGGACTGACCAATTTTTTTCCCCTACAAATTATAAATACTGTTATTGAAGCATGAGACAAAACTCCAGTTCTACACCTTTTCCTGTTTTGTTCTAGTCTTAGAACAGAAACCTGCAAACCTTGATTTTGCCAAAACAGCTTCAGCACAATGATTCTAGCTGCTCTTCATACATACACATCAATTGCTTTTCCAGCCTGCAGAGATTACTTACTTTGCAAAGGATTTGAATCTTTTTAGGCAGAGGATAGTGGATTCTGCAAGTGCTGGACTAGAAATAAAAAGTGGTGGTAATCTAACCCTTAGCCATATCTTAAAAATCCAGAAGCTGTAGTTACTATTGCATTGGTTTTGGAACCTGATCTCAGATGTCTGCAAATTACCTGGCCAGAGATCCTTGGGATGCTCATGGTTAGGCAGGTTAGACTAAGGTCTGATGAGCTGCTCTGCTCTGTGGTAACTGATGTGTTTAGGGGTGGGCATGAAAGCAGCAATGAAGGCACTCAGGACTCTTAAAAATGAAATCTGAGGTGCTTTTAGGGTTTGATTATATTTGGTGGGAGCTGAATAGTCTTTTCATGATTGCCTAAATTCTGCCTGAATTTCAGTTGTATTTCTGCATCTTTTTTTGAGTCTGACTGTGACCGTTCACTGAATAAAGACCAAAATCACACCTTGCACAGTTACCATATATGGCAAAATTCCATTGCTTTTGGTTTTCCTTTTAACATCAAAGCGCTGTAAAGAGCATCTTCCCAGAGTTCACTACATTCTTTAACAGGGTGGTCTGTAAATTGTCTAAAGGTTTGCTTACTGTATTAGAGTACACAGCTTGCATCACAAGCATACAGGCTATTTCTTTTCTTGATCAGAATTCACATTTTTTGGGAAAAGAAGGGAAATTTACATGATCAGGTGCTAATTTTTGTCTCAGAATCAGAAGCAGTTAGTTTGAGTTGTGCCTCTGTACAGAACATACTGACCATCTTAGAGGTCTTTTCCAACCTAAATGGTTCCATGATTCTATGGCCTGAAACAGTTTGCAGTTTGTCTTCAAGGAAATAGAACCAGTTCTAAACCCATATTGCTCTTTCCAAAATATGTCTCATTTCTCAGTCGTGCACACAAGTGAACTGTAAACCAGAACAAAAAGAGACCAAACCAGTGTGAAAATCTCATTTTATGCCTACAAGAAGGAAACTGGAAGCACAGCCTTTGGAATAAGTGTGCTCACTGTATGTGTAAAGGAAAGCGGGGACCGTGTGAGGACCAGGTACTCCCACTGAGCTTTTTGCACCCTGAGGAAAAGATCATTTAGGTCAGTGAGCCAAGATGCAAAAGTCAGATAGATACTCTTAAAATATATTGCAACTCTTTATCAGGGCATAGAATAGTTGTAAAATCCTGCTAGAGTTCTCTCTCAAGTAAACTCTCTCTCTCATCATCAAATAAAACATTTACAGGGACCAAGCTTGCAGCCATAAATGTGCTCCTGTGTTAAACACAGCTACTCTTTAGAACCATCTCAAGATACTTCTGAATCTTGATATGTAAATCCTCAATTTCAATTTGTGATAGATGTTAGGAACAAGAGACTATCTATATATATATTCATTCATGTAATTTAATTCTGCAAGATGGCACACATGTACTCATGGGTTAAGATTATAATTGCATTTCAAAGCAATTCTCTTGAAACATTCTAAAACAGATTATGTTCTTAAAAACTCTGTTCTTTACTTTGCATGTTTTAGTTCTACATCCCATTAAAGCTGTGTTTGAAGTTACTAGGATTTGTTAAAAATTTGATCATGCCTAAGCAGATAAGAGATTATATGCTTTATGTATATATTTGAAGGATTTGTTCCAGCTTGGATACAGTGTATTAATTGGCCACCTACAGTGAACAGCAGTGTTTAATATTTAGAACCCTTTTTCCTCATTGTTTTCCAGGCAGAAGAGCATGTAAGTATTCTTTTAACTAAATTTGCTAACTTTCTGGAACACATTTAAACAATGTGTGCTACTTGTGTCATATTACATTAACTTCACTTCTACAGACAGGTTGTATACATATGTAATAAATAGCCCCTCAGGGATCAGATCTAGATTAACTGAGAAAAACGTACTCTGCTGTACGTTAAGTAATTTACAATATCTCAGTAAACATTAGAAAAGACATGTTTGTCTCACCAGAACAGGTTAACAGCGCCTGCAGACTCAGTAATGATTGTAGAATGTTAAACTATCAAGTGGAAAGTTATAATCACTTTAAATAGTCTAATTTTTTCCCCTAAAACATCAAACTATCTGGAGTTTGATACCATGATGTCTGTAATAACACTGAATGTTTATGATACAGATTGAAAGTAGTAAAGAAAGACACCAGTTCTGCAAAGGATCTAAACAGAGTGACTTAAAATTGAGAGGGAGGCTTGGAGAGAAAACTTGTTTAAGTGGGTAATCTTTTATTTAAATATTATTCCTTTTAAATTAAATTACAATATCTACAGTTAGAGATGAAGCATGTTTTAGGCATGCCAGTTTTATTTACATATCACAAAACCTCTGTAGCCTCTCTATTTCTATCAGCTCAGTTCTGCCTGGTAATTATTTAAATGGAGATGTGGTAAGCGTGCTATCCCTGGCTTAGGTTTTTATTGCTCCAGTCCCAGTATAATTAACAAAAGGTGTTCCAAGTAAGCGTGTGAAGACCACTTCATATGTTTAACATGGACATTCATTGCAGGTCTAGAACTCACTTGTTGTATCTGCCAGCTATTGAAGAAAGTAATGTATATATGTGGTACAGCAAGAAGTAAAAATGGTCTTTTCTTTGTGTTAAATCCACGCAGCTGCTGGCTGCATTGATTGGCTGCATAGATGTAAGTTTTCCCTAAAAAAGGAGCACCCACCACATAGCTCTCATGTAAGCTCAGGGTAAACCACATAATATAAGAAGTGCAGTGATTTCTGAACTTAGCCTAGCTGCCTTGTCTCTGATACACAGAAGGAGATAGAAAATAGGCTAAATTCCGAATGAGGAAGCTTGTTTAGAATTCTGTCTTAATTGATCATTTAAGGACAATCATCTTAATTGTTTAATTACATTATTTAACTGTCTTAAACTCAGGCAAGAGGCCCACCAGCATAGAGAAATAACAAACTGTAGTAAGAGTGGCTGGAGCAGAGGACCACAAGCCCTGGATTCTGGAGAAGCCATTTAACACTGTTTGCTTGTCCTGAACTAGAAATAATAAATACTTCATTATACTCAATCATTGGAGATCCTAAGACAAGCAACACTGTATTACAAATAATCATTATTATTTCATTATATATTAGCTTTGCAACAAAAAAAACCCTGAATGCTTTTCTCTGTGGAGCAAAGGTAATTCAATATGCTCTATGTAGGAATACCTTAGTGTATATTAATTGTGTATGAAAACGTTAAAGCAGCTGAAAAGCAATCGATGCAAATGTTCATAAACATTGTGGCTGCTAAGTTAAAAACCAAGGTGTTGTATTTACTTAGTCACTTAGTCTGATCTTACAGAAGCAGCTTGATTCATTGTACATGCACTGTTTGAGGGGAGAGAAAAAGCTTTTACAAGTAAGGAGGAAAACGACTGAGAGAGGGACACAAATTTAAGGGAGGACTGGTGAGGGATAGTCCTGTAGAGCTGGTATCAGCTGGGGTCAGAATCACTGGGTGCACTTTGTTTCAGGTAGGCCTGACTCTCTCTGCTGTCCTGTTCCACTTATCTGCAAAGAACCATGGAAAAGACACAGTCATTTATCTGTCAGCTGAGGACCTGCCACAGTGGCAAATATGTCAGGCTTTGAGAGAAGCTCAGAAGTGAAGTTTGCTGGAAGTTACCTACAAACAATGCTTTGCAGTTATCCTCTGCAGCTGAGTGAATTCTGTGCTTTCCTTGTTTACTTACTCCTTTCTATCCAGGGAATAACTGGAATCCAAGACACAAATGTTGTGTAGTGCCAATAACTCAACATACAGGTTCACAGTGCCTTTATTAAAAGAAAAAACAAATAGAGGAAAAACAGAGAGAGAGAGAGAGAAGTGCTTTTTTAGAAAGACATTAATAACTTAGAAAATTAGTGACATTGATTTTTAAAGAATGCTGAGTTGTATCTTACCATTCCAAAAATGAGAAAGTAAATTAGAAACCTACCATGAACTCAAGAATTATGTGGACACAATCCCTGTTACTTTAAAGTGAGATATAAATCCAGAGATTTCTCATGCCATCATTTTGTAAATAATTACAGTTCTGCTGAATCTGTTGTATAAAGTTTACATGGGAGGTTCAGTGCACCCTTGCTCTTGTTTAGAACATTGGGAACCACCAGAGAGATGTTGACATATGGCTGCACTGTTTTAGTGCACGAGACATCGACTACATGGGAGCATAATAAACAGGAGCATAAAGACAGGTTTGTGCAAGCAGTTTGGATTGACCTTTTTGGCAGCTGAAATCCATCTTGAGTACATGGTGCTGATGTGGACAGACATGTAAACCTCATCTTGTTACCGCAACTACCAGTTTTACAAATATATTCCAATGCTCAAAATGTACATCATTCTAAGTAAAGTGATTTTAAATGGGAGAGGGGATGCAGCAGCAACAATTCATAGTAAGACAGAGCAGAAACTTTCTCTTAAGTTTATGGAATTACCCCCATTGATAAATAGTTAGGTAAATGTGTTTCATACCAATAGAAATTATTATACTCATTTCAAGGTGATGGCTTATTTTATGTATTTTTTCCCTAGCTAAATAGTTGACTGATAGAGTATTTTAATTTTGGCATTTAAAAAGAACAATCTACTGTCCTTTCAATAAGTAGTTCTAGTATAAGCATTTTCCAGATTAGGAATATTTGTATAAATACCTTTTACTTTTGGACAGCAGTGTCTGAATCTGGTCTACTGTAGCATTCTTAGGAACAGAATGAATTCAATTGTAATGCATTTTTGAAGGAACACTTTTAAAGAACTTAACACTTTCTTTTGTAACACACCTTTAGAAAACTATTTAACATAGTCAAATTTAGTTTTATTTTAACAAGTCTTAATCTACTGTTGCATGCCAAAGTATGAGCCTCTTTGTATAGCTCCAGTAGCGTTTGGGTTCAAGACTATAAAATAATCACTCATTATGATAATAAATTTTAAGGTGTAATCTTAACTGATGGGATATAGGCAAATGTCACTACACAGTTCTAAGTCCTCCTGATGTCATCAGTAGTTTCTTGTTAAATCAGTGGAAGAGCTGTGCACATTATGCGTGGATATTGCAGTTTTAAATAGATATGCAGTAATGAAAGGATACACCTTTAACTTGTGAGCATACCTGTAGTATTGTGAGCAGCATACTTCTAACAGTTTTCCTAAATTTATCAACTCACCAATTAGTAAAATCCTGAGATCAACAAGAGTAAGATGACAAAACATTTCTTATTTTTGTAATGTTAAGGAGCAGTGAGGATGCAGAGGAAGATGGCGAAAGAGTAATTACTCAATTAGGCACAACAGAGAAGCTGGTTATCATGAGATAGTTCTTACCTTGGATATCACAAGGTATCTTTAAAAGAGGAGTGGCTGGTACTATCTCATCATAACTACACCTCTAGCTTTACCCTTGGCTTTTTAAGAACCATTCTGGAAAGAGGGGCTATGTTTTACATGTGTGCTTGTGCATATTAGAAAATAATGATGAGGTAATAGTCCAGAGTGCTTGAAATGTAGTGTACACCTAGTCACACTTAATACAGAGTTATAGAATGAGCAACATTTTTCTTATATTGAAGTGTTATTGCAGTATAAACTTTTTCACAATGTGTTGTAATAAAGACACACTCTCTCTTATTTAGAAATACAGAAAACATAAAACCTTTACTGACTAACTTGTCCAAGTCATGCAACAAGCAGAAGCAGTCTTTTATGTTCTTCAGTACAATTAAGTAATATTATGGTTTTGTCTAGAATTTGTGGCCTGAAAATGGAAAAGTATTTAGTATCATTGATTCAACCTTGAGTTTCAGGGGTTTTAAAGTCAATATAATCACAGAATGGTTAAGGCTGGAAGGGGCCTCTGGAGGGCACCTGTTCCAAGCCAGGGCTCCAGCAGAGGCACCTGGAGCCAGTTAGTGAGGACTCTTTCCAGACATCTGAGAATCTCCAAGAGACTCCACAGCCTCTCAGCCTGTGCCCATGCTCAGTCACCCTCACAGTTAAACCTGAGGTTCAGAGGGAGCTTCTTGCGTTGTCCTTTCACTGGACAGCATATAAAGAGCCTTGATTCATCTTCTTACCAGATATTTACATACATTGATTAAACACATCCCCTTACACCCTGAGCCTTCTCTTCTCCAAGCTGTGCAGCCCCAGCTCTCTCTAAGCCTTTACTGGAATGGGAAGTGCTTGCATTTTTTATAAATTGTATTATGTTGGTTGGTTTGCACTGAATAAAGATGGGATTTATGCTCTTGTGCTGTTCCTGGCATTTGCCCAGTGAAGGTAGAAGAGTCCTGTATTTGCTCAGGAAAGCTTTAGACTCCTAGGATTTCTATGATTTGGGTTTTGCTGTTGCTGGTACTCACTGGTACGAAAGACACATTCTCAATGGAGAATAGGTTGTCAGCTGCTATTCTTTTATTTAAACATCCTGAATCTTAGGTTCATTTGGAAAGGTAGAAATATTGGTATGTAATGGAAATCAGTGGGCTCGTTCTGGCTGTTGCATATTGTAAATCTATATCATTTTCTTATCAGTACATCTGTGGAAGAGGCCTGGTACTATGTTGCTGATAGCACATATTATTTAAGGATTAAACCATTTTCCTATCTCTTTTTTTTTTTTTTTTCAGAAGGGCAAAAATACATGAACATTTCTATATTCTGGGAATGGCAGAGCTAAACTCAGTTGAAAGCTTTGAGCTTTGATTAGGACAGCAGGCAGAGGGGGAAAGTGAGAGGGGAAGATTGGCCTTTTGTCCCTCACCTGAACCTTTTATGTTCCCTTTTCCTTACCTTGAGAAAGCCTTTCTTCCCTTCCCTTACACATACTGCATTACCCTACCCTGGGCTCATGCCAGATTCTGGAGAGCATGTACCCATGCCAGATTCTGGAGAGAGAATTTGGCTTCACAATGTTTGCATTTTGTTTGTTCATTACAAGTGAGGGTGCTTTGAAAGGAGCCACGTTTGGATCTGTAGCTGTCCTTGTATTAAGCAGGCCTATGAAATGCTCTATGTTGCTAATGTTCATACACATTTGGACAAAGCAAGTATATTTTTATATGGTTTTAATTTTAAAATCATTGAAGTGGTATCCTTGGTTCTTGCTTCTAGTGGAGTCTAGTATTGCTGTCCTCACTTGAGCAAATCTCCCAGTGAGATCAACACAAATTCTGCCTAAGGAAAAGGTTAAAAAATTGGCTTATAGACGCCAAAAAGGAGCTGTGCTTCACACAGCTCCTCTTCCTAACTGCATCAGTTTGAAATCTGAAGTATTAAAGATCTTTTGAGCACTCCAGTTTCAGGGAGAATACTCTGTATGAGCTCTAAGAATGTCTTTTGCTGGTGGGGAAAACACATGTATAAAGATGTTAAAAGCTGGCTGTTCCACTGGAATGAGTGAAATCTTAAATTTTACACAGTTCTACATTTTTCCACCGAGGGATTTTTATTTATTGTTTTTCTGGTTAAAGTGGTACTTAATCCATCAGTAAGAATTCCATGATAAAATTCAGGCCGTGCCTTGGGTGACCTGTCAGAAACTGTATATCTTATTGCTAGGAATCTTTTGAGACTTGGGATTTGATTTTTCTCTTGCACATATATGAGATGTCTTTGGCAAAGGTCACATAAGTTTTAACCCACAATATTAAGTCACAAATGAAATGGATTTAAGTGGTCTTGCCCTACTCCCCTGTGAGTACTTGCTCACATCTCAAAACCACCATATAATTTGTCACAATTCAACATGATTATCTGTCTTTGCTCAGGAGGACTATAATAGCTAAAGAGTAAGTTATATTCTAGGTAAGGATATAGGATTACTGGTAGAGCTGATTGAAAGAGCTTTCTAAACTCTGGTCTAAGCCTTTCTGACCCTAGCCTTACTTTCTTTTTCTTTTTCTTTTTTTTTTTTTTTTTTTTTTTTTTTTTTTTTTTTTTTTTTTTTTTTTTGTTCTGTTGTCCTTCAGCTTTTTAGGTTTGCTTTTTCATTTTTCTTCACTGGTGTTTTTTGGTTTTTTTTTATTGTGCTTAAAAATACCCTAGATTGCACCAAAAATGCCAACCCGAAATAGGAGAGGGAACAAAGGTTCAGCTGACACTGCATAAATAGACCCAGCAATCCCTGATTCAGCTGTCCTCCCTGCTCAGCACAGTTTTTCAGCATGTAGACAGTGAAGCATGTAAATGTTATTTTCTAAACACTGCATGTCCAAATGATGTAGATGGGATCATGGAAGAGAACATGGTTTGAAAAGCTGCTCTCCCAGCCGCTCCCCCTGCCCGCCCCACCGGGGGCTTTGAGAAGCAGGGCATGTTCGAGTTGCCAATCAAGCTCTTCTGTAAAGTCTCACTAAAGTTTGGTGCACTTTTTAAAGTATTTCAGGGTTTGGTACATTTAAAAAAAATCCAGTCCTTAGCATAATGAGCTGTGCATATCTTCCCCATGTTCATTAGTTGCATGCTAATGGCTATGTTTAAAATTCCTTCTTATCTTGTTTTCTGATTGATGGGAACTTGAACCAACCTCTAGACTTCCAGACCTTGCTCAGTTACTGTCATTTTCATTGGCAGAATAAATAATTTGATGTGAAAAGTATTATGCACTATTTTGATTCCTTGTTAGGACCTATATTATATATTATTTATCAACATCTGTTTTGATTTCTCTGGGTATCTGATGAGGTTCTATTATTGTATGACAACCTCTATTATTTAACAGACCAGCAGGATTTTTTACCTTCTGCTGTTGCAGCATAGGACAAAGGAATTGCATGCCACTCTTTTTATTTTTCTCTGCTTTTCTTCTTTGCTGTAGGTGCTTGGGTTAAAAGACAAACAAACAAACAAATCCCTGTGGACTTCAAAGAGATAATTTTTTTTTTTAAAAAGCAAATAATTTCTTAAAGCTAGGCTGTTTTGCTGCTGTGTTTCTCTCCTGTTTTTCTTTTCTTCCTTTTTTTTTTGATTCTGAAAAGAAATAGCAGGCTGTAGGCACTGCCTGTGGCTTGCTAGCCTTGCTTCTTGTGTGGTCTGTGCAGACTTTATGATTTATTCAGCTAATGGGAAAGGAGCATGACCCCCAGTGGCCACAGAAAGAGAGCTGCATGTGGGTTTAATGCTTTCACCACAAAAATGTCTGCTATGACTAAGCTGTGTGGCTGAAGTCACTGTCTGAATGGTGCTAAAAAGGAACTTAGGCATTAAGTGTGCACTATTTACTATAGATTGGCTCTTGGGATTAGGCCAAGGGTTTCTTACTCAGTTTCAAAGAATAGCATGGAAGCTGCTAGGAAAATTAGAGCTGTGCAATTTATTTTTACCAGTCTCCCCAGTGAGTGACCCAGTGAAGGATTTGCCTCATAACACTTTTTTTCATCAGTTACCAAAGAGCAATTCAAAATGTACTGGTTTGTTCATGAGTTTTACGGGGCTTATTGTTTACATTTTCCCATCTCTTATTTTTCTTCATGTTAACATGACTTTCTAACAATATTTTTCTTCATGTATTGCTTAGAACTGTAAAGGAAAACAGGTTTGGACAACATTTGAGCATCATTGCTTGAGACCAGTTACAGTACTATCTCTGATTAAAAAGATGAAACTGTGAGCTAAATTAGGAGTCTGTCCTTGTCTTTGCTCAAGAGATCTGCAGAACCACAAATTCTTCATTGGGAAGAAACTGAAATCATCTGTTTTATTATGGCAGCATTGTCACTAGTCTTATTTAATTTTGTTGACTTTTAAAGGCAGGTTAAAATGCTCTATATCTGTTTTCCTACTGACAGCTAACTGTCTTCGAGTGGATATATTAAGAAACCAACCCACCACCACTGCCTATATCGAGAGAAAAAATTGTGGTGTTTTGCAGTCTTTAAAAAACATTTAGAAGTTCTGCTTTCCCAGCACTAATATCCTTCTTCTTGCCATGTATGAAACCCAGTGGAGCATTAAAAATTAATCACAAACATTTTGCTAGTGGTTTTGTTTGTTTGTTTTCTGAAACATGTTCTTTGTTATCTGAAAATGGTGAGCACACCTCTTAACAACTAAGTATTCAAGAGAATGAGGGGGAAAAATAGAGCTCTAGGAACTGATATTCCAGATTCATTCTGTCCTTCCACAGTTTGATCTTGGTCAGCTCCAGCAACAATAACTTCAGCATAATGAAAAGCAAGATTTGTTGCTAGTATTTAGTTAAGTTATTGAAAGCATGTAGAGAATGAAAATGTTTTAATCACGTATAAAATGCATTATATTATTTTAGTATCCAATATCTGACAGGGTAAAAGTGGTGGCCAGTTTTTGTCACTAAGTTTTAGAAAATGAAAAAAGTTTAAATGTAACAGATTTTATGTAAATGACAATACTTTATGTATATGTCTTTGCATTTTGTCATGCAGTCTTGTAGATATTTGACTTGTAACCAAAATTTTAAAATCTAGATGACAAATGGTAAGATCCTAAATTGTATTTCTGCACAAAGGCATCAATTTCTATAAATGCTGAGAGCCCACAAAACAGAAGTCACTTAAGTGAAAGAGTACTGCAAGTGTTTCACAGTTTTGAAATTCTGGCTCTTTTACTTATCAACATTTTTGGGGAAAAATACATCATACAACATTTCTTTTTGCAGAAAGTAAAGTGTGGACATCACTTGAAAGATTATATACATTGAAAAATATGGTGAATTATTTGGTGGAAAATACTTAGGTAAAAAAGGCTAAATATATTAATTTTACATTTTTAAAATATTATTTTTT